>JADDOH010000535.1:0-125233 GCA_016648135.1 Agrypnia vestita
CAAGTTTGTCATGTAGGTATATGTTATTCTATTTATTAATTAAACTGTATTGAATAGTAAATTTGCTGTCATTGTAAAACAACAAATATTATGAATGTTCTTAGGTTTTCACGGCTAATCATAATCTTCTGATTTGCGTCTTCTGGGGTATTATGCCGTATTTTAACGACTTTCTGGCCGACGTTTCGGATCCCGCTGCAGAGTCCATCATCAGGCACATCAGCACGTCAGCCCTGATAATACCCCAGATGACAGAAACCAAAAAAAAACATCTTCAGGGGTTGCAAAATCTACCAAAAGTTTTGTTTTATCGTATTTTTTAGATATATATTTTATTACCACAATTTTTCAAAATTGTATGATTACGGTTTAATGTTGAAGATAATGGAAAATTCAATGGAGATCTTCGCGAAAATCCAAACCAGGGAGTTTCATTTCTGGAAAAACTTGGGACTGTCGAAAGATAAACTGACTCGTGCGAGCGTGCTATGTCTTAAATATTTATACCTTATACGATGGAATCATGATAATATTAACTATGAAATGAAACAAGAGCTTTGAAATATTAGATTAACTGTCGAAAAATGCCACATTTTTTGTTACACATTTTTCAATAAGAAAAAAAGCTTCGGGAAAACAACACTGATATCTTGTAAAGAAATATTTTCGAATAATTGTATTTTTGAAGAAATCGCGGAGAAAAAATATTTTAATGCGTAGAGTTTTGCCTTGAATAAATGTGTTGCGGTGATTAGTTTTGAGGTCTTTTTTATATAAAGTTTCCACAGAATTACCATGTTATGTATTAAAATATAGCAACAATAACTTAATACTATATAAAAACATTAAAGGCATATGTTAAAAGCAAACCATGAGAGTCAAAGAATTAAAGGTAATAGGGGAATCAGGAATGTGCAGGAAAGGACAGATCTACTTAGTAAAAAGGAAAATACTTCACAGCCACAATACTTACTAAGCTAATAACCATGACCGTTACCACTATTTTTATGTGTTTTATTTCATTTTAAAGTTCGTTCTTGTATTTCTTCATTTTTGTATTTTACTCTCAAATTGAAACATCCTTTAGAGTAGGTACTTAAGGGTAACCTTAAGTACATAGTTTGACCTGACATCTGTTGACAGGGCCGGTCAAAAAGGTCGGACGGCAAATGGCCAACCTTATTATAACACTACATTATTTTGGTCAGGTACCTAGTCTCGTCGGCATTATCCAAATCTGGTCCGGGTCTTGTGATTATTACTAGCGGATTAATTAATGGTTTATTTCCGTTATATAAGAATTCAAACACGGATTTTCAGGAAGGCGGTGCATTCCGAAGCGGGATTTAATTAGGATGGCAATGTTGCAGTTCGTTGCGTTATATTCAGACCGGATGAACACGGTACAAAGAATTACTCGCGGAAGTGGAATATATTTCGATTTCAAACGATTTCCTTTTTTCATCGCATTTTCATCACGGATACCCCAGTAAAATTCGTCACGAAAACTGAACAAAAATACTCTTTTTTTCAGTTATTAAAGAGTTAAGATTGTTATTACGGTCGTTAGACATATTTAACTGTAAATGATTGCGGATATTTTATACGAACCGTATGTTTTTCCGAGAAATGATTCTCGACGTTTCGTTGAATGCTTATTCAACGTCATCAGGCGGACTACCTCTGCGGGTACTACCGAAACGTCGAAAATCGTTTCTCGGAAAAACATACGGCTCGTATAAAACATCCGCAACCATTTACAGTTAAATACTTTTTCTTCAACTCCTTATACCGTTTATACACACTTTTCAAGTGTTATTGCATGGTCTAATTAATGTGACGTGTTAAATTTATGAAGGTAATGTGGAATATAATAGATGTATAAACACCTTTCATTAAAAACCCAAGGCGGGAAGCAAAAAATCCTTCGCTTCCGTGTCTACATAATCTTTGGTGCAATATCACTGTTCAACAAGTATATGGTAATAACATATAAATTATTTAAATCAATATTGGTCTGCAATATTTTGTTACGTAAGCATGGATTACAGTACCGGCCTTCTCGATATGTGGGTGTTCTTAAAAAATACCTGTTAATTTAATATCGAAGCGACATGGATCAAATAGATTTCTATCATCACGCAAACTGGCAAAAATATTATCTAAAATAATTACTTATATTTTTTTAAGTTGGTTAGTTCCACAAACATATACATATATTTATCAAAAGAGTTCAAATATTAAATTTAATTGAATATTTTCATTAGAATAATAAAAATATTGGCATTTGACAGATGTCGTATATTTTTTAATATTGGGGTGACAATCACTATTACAACAGTTATTTTGAGAATGATTGAGGTTTTTTGTCAGAATTTTTTCCTATCCAAACATACATGTAATGAAATAATACACTTTATGATGTTTTTTACAAAAAGGCGGAAGTACTAATATAACATGACTGACAAAAACGCACTCAAATTTTCCAAAAATTGCGTCTTAAGATCAACTGCAATCGGTGGCATATTATTTCAATAAAAATTAATTTAAAACGGATCAATAAAAGTGGATCAATTGAATACTCGAAATAAATAAAGCACTAAATGGCAGAATATTCATTTTAAGATAGGTACAAGGTAAAAAGCGATATAGTTTTTTTCGCTCTTCATGTGCTATTCTACACACCTTTTCCTTAATATTTTAAACACTTCTTCACCCCAGTACCTACTAAAAACTATAAAATATTCATGTCGTTTAGTGCCTTATTTATAAAAAAATATGATGCGGCAATTAGTAAGAGTACTTATGCAATATGCATTCCCATAAAGCATACAGTGCTTATCTGTATACTTAACTAAAAAAAATATTTTAGGTACTTAATTTTTATCCATTAATCAATTTATAAAACGAAGTATTGTCATTTGACGGATGTCTCGAAATTTTTCAATGAACATAATCGCTATAAAGATACATTCACCAATATAGCGGTAAAGTTATTTTCAAAATGGGTTGGAATATGTAATAATAACAAAGATTATGTAAATATACTAGCATTTGGGAAGAATCCAACTAGTAAAGTAACTTTCGAGACACGTCGCCGCCCCGGCTCCATAGTGAAGGGGTTGATAAGGTAGGGTGCGAACTTGGAAACAAGGACTTTCAACCCTGGTAACTATATTACGCATTTCGGCAACTCGCAATGAAATTGAGTCAACTCTAAGATGACATCACGTCCGCCTGTTTCACTGATGGCGCGTACTCGAGATTTATGAAAACAGCTTCTAAATACCCTCTAGGCGGAATAATAGTTATTTAATTGAAATGATAACGGGGTGAGTAATGAAGACACGAAAAAAAACATGCTTCCAAATTTATACATAACAAATTTTTAACTTTGATATCGAATTATTAATTATTACTTACTATTACCATTCCGAAATTAAACTTAAGCGAAATTTCTAGTTCCGAAATTAGAAAATATTTACATAAAAAATTATATTATACAAATAATTGAAGAAAATATTTATATAAAATATGAAACAGACACATCCTTAAGATTTTTATATAATTTCAAAATACCAAAATGTAACAACAAACAATATTAACAAACTTATATATATTTAGGAATATAGAATTTCAATAAACTCCCTAAAGAAATTAAGAAGATAACTAAGATCAAACAAATAAAAAAGAAGTTAAATGAACACTACAAGCAATTAAAAATTATTTATTTTTTTAACACGTGTATACAAAATAATAACGTAAAAGTGTAAGTCCCTCTCCTAGCATAAAGGTTAGTCTCTTTTTGAGAATTACGGCGAATAAAAAGTATATATTAATTACAGTTTTGATAGACTATATATAATAAAATGAAATAAACTGTAAGCTATTTTTAAAAATAAATAAAAATAAAAATATAAATAATAACTTGCTTTCATCACTATGTATTTCGGCCGCGAGTTAAAGCTGTGAGAATAGGACTTTGAATTTTATTTGTTTTTTATTTCATCTTCACATCTCCAAAACCCATATAAACATAATATATCACAAAAAATCATCTTTTCATTTGAGCATATACATGACGAATTATTATTTTTTTGTCTTTTTCAAGGTACTGATACATATGCTCATTAATGACACGTGAGCCTGCGCAGTGTTGAACTTCTTGAGCTATTGCTATTTAATAGTATGTGTGTGCGCATGTGTGCTTAAAAATCAACCGCCGGGTGATTTATGGACATGCTCATTTGATTTGCGGGTGGAAGGGATATCATTTGAGGATTTGAGCATGTGTGAACAGGCTTGCTCATGAGCATGCTAATGTTATCGCGGCTAGTATCGATTATCAATGCGATGGCGATCTTCTCAGTCCGCGACAGATGAAACAAATATGGCGCGTTGGGGAGATGACAAAATATTACTTTTCTTGACGTTTTATAGGAATCACGAATGTCTGTGGAATGTTCGGTCAACGCTATGTAAAAATAATTTAGCAAGAAATAATGTTTATGAAACTTTTTGAAATGCATGAATGATTCAAATCTTACAATAAAAATTATAAAAACTAAAATCAAAAATGTGCGGATGGAAACTCGGGAACTTTTTTGATTTATTGGTCCATACGAATTTCCTGTTTCAGTTTGAAAAGTTTCCATTTTGAACAAGAGCGTCTCTATTCTATGGCAAGAGCATGCCAGTAATAAGCATGTGTGTTTGATTGTTAGCTTTGAGCATGCTCATTTATGAGCATGCTTAAAATAAGCATGCTATTTTTGAGCATGCTCAAAAATAAGCACGTTTATCAGAACTTCAAGCAAAAATCCGGCCCTGCTTTGCGCTTTATAGCAGTTGGGCGATTTAATACAAAGTATTTGGTTTAATGCTAAAACTTTCTGCAATTCAATACAAGCCGAGCTCATTACATCTTAACCGGTGACCAAATCGTAATCAGTGACGTTCCTAGGTAAAGTACAGTCCTTCAAAATACTTGTATGCTACATCGTAGATAATGTAATAGTTAGATGCGCGCCAAATTCGAATACTATCGGTTTAGTAGTTTTAGAAATATTATCTTCTCCAAAAGCCTGAAAAGAAGAATTTCGAGAAAAAATTAAAAGAACAATGTAGTTTGTTTAAAAATTCACTTACCATGCTAGACCAATTGCTGTTAATCAGCCAGTTTAAAAAAAATGTAATGAGTTGTCTTCAATTATTCTTGTAACTTCAAGCCATAAGATAAAACAAAAAAAAAATTGTTTATCTCAAATAAGCAAACTCTATACTTCTGCTCCTTCTATTTTGCATCGTTTCACTAATTTGCTTAGTGATAAAAATTCAGTATATCATTTAATATATATATATATTTAAATGAGAGAAAAATTTCTAAAATTATTTTAAATGGACGCACTAACAACCATCGGGGTTTTAGTAATTTTGGTGGAAAAATTTGGCAGCGTCATTGACAACTATCTAGATTTATCGTTTAAATCATGTTATCCTTTGAAATCGTACTGTTTTATGACCAGTGAACGCTACCGGCATTTACACAACATAATTTTATGAGCCCTCCCATTAATATACGAAATCTGATAAAAAAAACTAACCCATAAAAAACAAGTTTTTATTATACTCCCTTTCTCAATTTACTAGTTGAAACAGGTTTCGCGCTTACTCCACGAGTCGGGCGACGTTAAGAAAGGGAGTAATAAAAACCGATAAAATTTCGAAAATAACAAAATTATACTATAATAATTTAAAAAAATTAAACGAAAATTTTTTAAATCATTTTTGTCATCGCCACGAGTCTGCCTGCAAAGTTTCAGCTCAATTGGATCACGGGAAAAGGGTTAAAAATCGATCCAAACATTTTTCGGCAGACAGCAACAAGCCGACAATTCGACAAGCAGACGCTACGAGTTAAAAGAAAGGGAGTAAAAAAAATACGCGGTATTTTTTTATTTCTACGGGCTGTTAAGTCCAATTGTTACATTTTTTTATATTGGTCTATTGCTACAGTTATCAGTGACGTATCTCAAAATTGATAACCATAAGGGATGCTTACTTTATTGTTGACTGTCGGAGAGGTTTCACGTGTTTTGTTGTTTCCCACACTGAGGGTTCCGAGTTCGATTCCCGGTGAAGTCACAATAAACCGATGTGATTTACTGAAGCTTCGGTGTTTTTGTGATGCACTTCGCTACTTTAACTGGCACTCGTGTCTTTTGTAGCGTTAAATGATAAAATAGACAAAAATATCTCGCAGTTTCCTGAATAAAAAATCCGGAATATTCGTCAGTGAAAACAAAATCTCCATAGAAAATATTTTTTCTATGGAGATTTTTTTTTACTGTGGGTAGGTATTCATTCTAATTTGTTTAAAATGTTTTTTCCATATATTCACTAAGTCCCTTTCTATATATTTCAGAGCAGGTTTTTAAGATTAATGTTAATGGTGTAAGGAATATGAACATATCAAAAAATAAGTCAAAAAATACTTAAACATCGCTTTACCCCTAGATTTTGATATTGATATTGATCATATTTGTATAAGAATATAAATTTTGTTATATATTTCCTTCTCCTCTCCTCTTGGAATGTTCAAATTAAAAATAAAAAATAAATCTAATAATTTCGGTATGTCTGTCTGTCCGTCTGTCGGTCCATAAATTCGCAACTTGCTGGAATTAAAACTTTATATAATTAAGTTTGACACGCAAACAGCTCGGGGCTAATGTTGGGAAGTCACGCAAGGGTCTATTAATTATCAATATTTCCCGTGATTTTTCACGGGTGTACGTCTAGTATAAAATAATGAGCTAAACACCATAACAAAAATTGTGTATTATTTACTTTAAGGGGAATACTTAAAAGAAATAAAATTAATATTGACGAATAAATAAATGAAAATTGAAATAAAAAGAAAACAAAAACTCCGCGAAAATTTTTGGATGAAACCTCGTATTCCCAATATATTTTTTGTTAAATTCTTTCAAACAATTTTGTGAAAATGATCCATGACGTGCTCATAAAGGATTCTTTATGAGCACGTTACAATTTCTGAGGTAAGTTTGTATAACTCCATAATCACACATGAAAATGCAAAACAAACTTGTTTTTAGTTCTGCTTGTTTAATTTTGTGAGACGCGTCTCACAAAAATCGAATAAGGAGAACAAAAAAACACAAGTGTTTTTATTTTCGTGTGATTCTTTCCCACTTTTTTATTTGAGACCATAAGGCGAAACGTTTTTCACAAAAATAAAAAAAGTGTGTTATTATTTAACCAAATGTAAAAGAATTTTGAAATCGGTAGTAAATGAGTAGTTTCGGAGATTACCTCATACATTCAAACTTAAAAACTAGATGAATAATTCATTCGCTATGACACAAGTCAAATAAAATGTTTAAAACATTGCAAAAATTTGAATAATATTTTTTCTGATATTTGACATTTTATTTGACTTATAGCGAATGAATGTTCAATATTCCATACAAGTTATTATAGAGATAGTTCAACGTTTTACGGATAAAAAATCAGAAATATTGAAAAAAATGCAAACTATGACGTCGCTTATATCCGTAGCTGTCGACATTTCACCCGAAGTGTAAATAATGCTTTCCATTCAAAATTGAAAGAAGAAGACTCACTTGAAGTTTTCGCTAATAGCTGCGGTCACCCTGTATAATAAAAACTATTATCAATATGAACATTTTTTAAATCGCAGGCCAACCATGAAATGAAAAGACAAACGTGTAAGTCAATCTTTCATTCCGTTAAATTAAACCGGTGCAGTGCATGTAATGAGTCGGAGCGCATTCTCGGGTCGTTGCATTCATCACGCAATCACCGGAAGAGAACTGCAAGAATCCGGAACTAATCAGACTACTAAAGTTTGCTTTTAGAATGTGGCGGACCTGCGGAGATGTTTAATTTTACACCGAGTGAATTTACGTGTGATTGTGATCAGGGGCGTCCCGTGAACATACGATGGGCGGAAAATTGAGAATAAAAACTAGATTTATAAAAAAAATTACCGCCTTGATTAAAACAGTTGAATAATAAAATCAAACACACAAAAATAAAAACACATTATTATTGTGAAGATGCAATTTCAGAACAAAGTTCTGTGAATTTTTAAACTAATTTATTTAATTTAAAAATACTGTAGCTGCTACCGGGATTCGAACCAACGGAACTCCACTCTATTCAGAAACGGAGCGTCATCCAATTTCGCCACGGCAGGCTAGTTAGATTATTGTCAATTTCGTACGAAGGCTGCCTTAACGGTAAGAGATATATTAATGTTTTCTGTAGAAAAGTTGTAGAGCTTAAAAGGCCTGTAAAAAGGTCAATAATGGTATGTATCTATATGTTAAGGTTAATTCACACATTGATAAAATATGACTAAAAGATATATCTAAATTAATTTTAATCTGTCGGGGATAATTTCAGTAATATTAAATTCTTATCAAAATAAATTTGCTTATCGTCAGGAAAATTTTATGTAAATAAAAATTGCCTTGTACTTGTTTTTGCAAAAACAAAAAAAAACATGTGTATGTGACTTTCTTGTACATATTTAAAAAAGTAACAGTGATAATTTACGTGATTTTTTTATAAAAACACCTAGTTTAGGAGAGTGATAAAAATTTGTGTATTGATTTTTCACCGATACTCTTATAGTCTCAAACTGAATTCCACGCGGGCGAAGTGCGGGCCTAGCTAGTATTCAATATGAATAACTTTCATCCTAGTCTAATATTTTACAACAGATGAGTTAGAAATTTTAAAGAAAAATATGCACTTGATCTTTCTACAAAATTTAAAATAATACATAATCGATACAAGGCATGCAAAATAATAGGTATTTAGGTTTTTACCATCAATCGCTAATCTCCATACATTCAGGTTACCGATCATCGGGACTTTTTGAAGGCAGCTTTATTTTTATTAATTTTTTTATTTATTTAATTAATAATATATACACCATTTTTTGCAATCATATATAGACAATGTTTACAAATCAATATTTTTTTTGTATGTATATACCTCACCAAAAAGAATTATGATTCTTGTGTGTGGTGAGGGATAACCACTTACAATCATAGGTATAGGTAGTGTAATCTAATTAAATAACAATGAGAAAGAAAGAAAAGAAAATCTAATATGTCAAAAACTTAATTAATAATACAATATATAGAATAAGCAGTCAAGTAAACAATAACATATAATAAGCAGTCAAAAGAGACCAAACTCAATCACAAAATCAATTCTATAATAAATGAGAACCGAGGGAATATGCACACAAGGCGCAATCGCAAAACATTTACCATCGTGCAAAATAAATAGAACAAATCAAGTAATTGTACAGGTATCTTCATCGATTCGTGGGAAGTACTCGACAGTATCTCCCACGAATAACTCGTATCAGAACCAAAAGAAAACGGTAATATTAATATAATAATAATCGGGGTATATTGCTCATACACGCGTTTACGTGAGTTTCACCGCAATTGCGCTTTGCAGGGTGAAATGGTGAAGTGCAGATATTCCAGAGTTCTCCCAGTTCGTCTTCCAGATGGTTGGCGCTTGGGTGAAGCTTATTCCAGAGTATTGGTTTCGCCGCACAGAGAGCGCGTTCCGCAAAGTTTGCAACTTGTACCTTAAGTTTACTAACTGCTTTTGAACAAGCTGATCTCCAGTCTGCCAATTAGAAGAGCTTCCATTCTTACAATTTGTGAAGGACTTTTGATATAAATTCGAGTGTGTAGCCTTTACGCACTTTTAAAGAAAAACTTATTTACCTAAGAATATAGAAGGATTATGTACACTAAATTACAAATTATAAATTTACACTAAATTATATTTTGTAATATTCAAACATTGATTTATCAGTAGGTACTATGGGTTCGAGAGGAGTAGTCCCTTTCATCATCAGGTGTAATTAATAAATAACCTAAAATACAGAAATTTAGTAAACTTATTCGATTAGGGCAGCGGATCGCGTAGTGGGGAGGATTTTGTTGATCATTATAGGAAACACATTAAGGATTGGAGACATCTGATGGAATGTGATGTTGTTCAGAATTTACGTTCTTTTAGATTTCGACGATTTTCACACGGTTAATTAATTGAAACCACATAATTAATATCAATCATTCTTTCGATCGAATACGCGTTCCGCTACCCCACTCGAATAAGTTAAAATGTTCGTCATTAACGCTACCCAGACTTTGCTAGATAACGCTGTTCGCACAGCTTTAATTCGCGGCCTGAATATATATTAAAAGTACGTTAATTTTGACGGGTTTACAGCTAGTTAATAATAATTGTGCCTTCATAATTATATTTATTATACAAATTTTAAACTTTGTAATAAAATAAATGATGCGGTGGGTGACCCGCCAAATTTATCCCTGTTATTCTGACGTGCGGTTTTTAGAAAAAGTAACATGAATCCGTGTGTCGAATTTTACGCTAATGCGCCTTAATATTAACGTATAAAACGTTATTAATATTTATCAAATTCTGCAACAGCACAAAATTTGAGGAAGGGTCATTTTAGGGTAGCACCTCCTACGCATAAGAAAATATAAAGCTGTATTAATGACCCACATAACCGCTAAAAATATAAGGGTGGTAGCACGCCGCCTTTAGAATATCCCAGATGAAGATGCTAATTTTAACTAGTGACGTAGCAAAATTTGAAAAATGGGTGGGGAAGTAATCCTTACTAAATAGGTCGAAGAAAATATTTTCATGTCTACTTCTCTCTCTCTCCCCTGAAACCTTCCTTATAAGTAGGTTCTTTTTTAGCAAAAAGGTTGCAGAGATCGATTTACAAGCGTGGGTGAGTTATCAAAGGTTAAGGATTTAATGCCTGCACCTGGCAAGCGTTGATTAATGAATTATCAGATTTTTTCTTTTTTTTAAATCAGAAAAAACAATTGGAATTTTTAACTTATCTTGTAAAAACCCATTTCACGGTTAAATAAATCTTGTCGTATTTTATATAAGAAGAAATCTTTCTCTTCTTTACTCTGACTCGATTTTAACATTTTTTTTTAGATTCGATTTTAAGATTCCGCCCAGACAACAGGTGAAGCCAATATAAGCGTGGTAAAACATGTACAGTTTCATTGAGTGCATTTTCAAATATTCTTACAAGTAAGTAAGTATTTGAATAGCAATCTGTTATCTCTCACAGAATAACCAGCTTAATCTTACGCGATATTTATCCAGGACACAAACCGTTCAGATTTATTATAATATTTAAAAGCATGCTAATAATAATAATAATTGTCACTTATCCAACTGTATGTCGCCAGGTGGTGCATGCGTCATGGGAATGGTAAGTTAGTTTTTATATAAATATTATTTAAATCATTGGAATTTTTGTGTTAATTCATCCATTTAAGTTGTGCTATGCTATATCACTTCATTTTTATATTAATAAATTATTTTCACCGCTCACAAAAGGTTTTAAGGGTTGTTTACGGTTTTTTGTTTATGGTTTATTGTTGTCGGTTTTGTTTACGTTCAATGATTTACGGCCGTAGCCGTGTAAATAGTCAATTAAAAATACGCGAAGTGATTCCATTTTCTGAAAATTGTTGATTAATAAACCAAAATATTTAATTTATTTAATTATTTGTAGAGCACAAATATTGGCCTTGTTCATATACTTAAGTTATTATAATATATATATATAATATATATATATATATATATATATATATATATAATATCTATATATATATATATATATATAATATATATATATAGGGTGCCCTGTAGCCTGTAGCTAGTTGCCAAAAATTCGAAGGAATCTTCTTCATTCGATTTTGAATTGCAAATAAACCAACAATTGAGTGAAATGTCAACAATAAAGGAGATAAGCAAGATCAAATTACGCATTTTTTCAATATTTCCTACCTATGTTCTGTAAAATCTTGGAGTATCATCATTAAATGTAAAAATATTTCTTTTTAAATGATCAAGACCCTGCAAAAAAATCGTGTTCAAATGTCTGCACAGTTTTTTTAACTTTTATTATGGCGAATGAATTTTTAATATTCGGTGTAAGACGCATTCATTTTTACAGAAGAATGGTCATCTTGAAAATTAATGCAAACTTTGATGTCGCTTACCTCCTTGAGTGTTGATATTTTACCGAAAGTGCAAATAATATTTTCTATTCAAAATTTAATGAATAAGACTCTCCTTAATTTTTTTCTACTAGCTACAAGACTCACTGTATATTACATTACACGTTCATATTTCTTATAAGCCAAATACTGGGTGATTTCCCAGTAATAAAATTTTGTTGTCTATCCGTCCGTCTGTCTGTCCGTCCGTAACCTCCTGCAACGTCCCTAACCCCTTTTTTAAAACCTTTTTTTAATATTTTTTTATAAATTTATAAATTAATTCTTATTCTTTAGAAACCGACATGTAAAAGAACCGTCATTTTCGACGGGATACAGCTAGTTATTAATATAATTGACAGGAATGTACTTTGTTTACACCGCTAATTTATTGAAAATACCATGATATTTTATGTATTTATTTGAAACATTTTTCAATTTTTTTTTCTTTCTACATAAATTTATATAATTTAACATTTAAAATTAGGAAACAGTTTACTCTACTATCTCTGTGAGAGTCAGAGACTCGTGTATAGAGGAGGATTGCAGGTATAAAGTATAAAACTGCATTGATCTAAGTAGTACAAAATAGAATTGAATGTGTAACAATAATTATATATAAAGAAATATATGAGTTAGAAGTAGTAGTAGCCATAAATTCTGTTTTTTTTATATATAATGTTTGGGGTAGTAGGTGCGATTTGTTGTGTAACTGACATTTTCAAACAATTTCATGATCATCTTGCGTGTCTACATGTTTTTTTGGTTTCAATTTTAAATTTATTCTTATTTTTCTAATTGTTAGGGGAAAATTATCAAAGAATTTAATACCAAGAAGACTAAAATGATTGTGGGTTGTGGTAAAATTAAATTTTGGTACGTTAATTTTTCCTCTAAATCTC
This sequence comes from Agrypnia vestita, assembly GCA_016648135.1. NCBI lineage: Eukaryota > Metazoa > Arthropoda > Insecta > Trichoptera > Phryganeidae > Agrypnia > Agrypnia vestita. The sequence goes on from JADDOH010000535.1 coordinate 13,049, forward strand.
GTAAATCGAAAATCGCTTATTATATTTGAGGTATTTTTACATGTTGGTATTTTCAACAAAATAGTGGTGTAAACAAAATATATTCTTGTTAATTACATAAATACAATTAATCCAGCTACAATCATGGCGAGAAAATTCGAGAATCAATATTCTTACTGCCTTTCTTTTAACTCGTAGAGTCTACTTGCTTGTCTGTCGAAAAAACTTTGGATCGATTTTCAACCCTTTTCCCGTGATCCAATCGAGCTGACACTCGTGCACTGCAGGCAGACTCGTGGCGACGATAAAAATGATCAAACAAATTTTCGTAAAAAAATTAATAATTATAGTATAATTTTGGATTTTTCGAATTTTTTTATTACTCCCTTTCGTAGTGTCTCCCGACTCGAGCCCAACGCGTGGGGTAAGCGCCGAACCTGTTTCATCTAGTAAATGAGAAAGGGAGTATAATAAAAACTTGGTTTTTATGGGTTAGTTTTTTTATATCCTTAATTTATTCACATAGTCCACTAATATAAGAGTATATTCTTTTCAGCAAAATAATTTTATTAAATGCGGTATCGTTAGTTACCGCAGCCGATCCTGCTTTACGTTGCTATGCAACAAGAACGGGCGGAAGTAGGGAAATAATTATAAGAGGCATACTTAAACTCTGAGAATAACGAGAAATTAATTGAATCATTTATGGCACAACCCAAATATCAATTAATTAATGACTAAAGTTTAGTAATCCCCTCAGTTAAACATTTACAAAGCTCTTTAACCGAAACAGTTAAAATCATTGATTCCAGGTATAACCTCTGTAAAGGGATCTACTCGTATACAGAAATAGGAATTTATCTTAAGAATGCCTATTATTTAGCGGCATGCCTCTGTTTTATTTATGTTAGATAAAATACATAAACAGGAAAAATATGGTAAATGATAAATATGATATGATAAATAATTTATGGTAGATAGAAATTTGGCGAACTTAAATTGGGCGAAAAATATAAACTATGTTACCTCTAGGCGATTTTAATTATAAGTTCTTGTAAGTAGGAACTATTCAAATTTCTGAAGGATCAGAATTTCTCAATGACAAGTGAGATTCTCATACTTTCGAAACTTGAGTAATCAATATATTATATATATATATATATATATATATATATAGTATATAAAGAAACCCGTGTTTCCCTATCCGCCAAGTTTTCTCCACAACCACCCACCGGTGGTTATGGTGGTGGATAGCCCTTGGTATCACATCGAAAATATGCGAGTTTGGTGGGGGTGGCTGTGCGTGGGTGGGAGTGGGTGACGAAAATGCGCTTTCTAGCATACTGTTTTGATATGGGAAGGCCGAAAATGCTTCAGATTGTTTCAAAATAGGCGCGTCGACTGTGTCGGTGAGTTCAGAAGGTTCCGGAAAAAACTGCTCTAGAAAGTTCTGGAAGGAGAAGGTTCTAGAAAATTCCCGAAAGTTCTATAAGGTTCTAAATTGCGTGGCGGAATGTGTCGGTGTGTCTATAAGGTTCCTGTATATTAGATAAATTTCTTGAAAGTTCTGGAAGGAGAATGTTCTAGAAGGTTCGCGAAAGTCCTATGACGATCCAAACAGTGTACTAAAAATCTACGCGTGCGAAACCGCGCGGACACAGCTAGTAAAATATAAAATTAGAATTAAACTCGCGTAGAGGTGACAACGTTTATGTTTTTCACCGAATTGAATGACCATTATGAATAATCTCTGCAACATTAACGTCTAATACTAAATTACATACAATACAACTGCAGGTATATTTTCGATAAACGCGAAAACTGGTAATTTTAGGTTAGTTTAGGTATTTTTCCCGCGATTATGTAATTGGAAGCCCTATTTTAGGATTTTGGATTTGTAACTAACCTTGGTGGCCAAAAAGTATTTACTTAAAAGTATACTTTCTTTTCACCACTTTATTATGATATAATTTTTTTTTCAATATTTCTGACTTATTTTTTGTAAAACGTTGGAGTATCATTACAGTAACTCATATCGATTACGAAAAATTCATTCGTTTCGATACAAGTTAAATAAAATGACAAAAACCCTGAAAAAATTCCAATTGGAATGTTTTCCAATTGGAATTCGAAGCTTTTTATTTTTTTATTTGACTTGTATTAAAGGGAATGAATTTTTCATATTCGATATAAGTTACCGTAATGATAGTCCAACGTTTTACAAAAAATAAGTCAGAAATATTGAAAAAAAAATGCAAACTTTGATGTCGCATATCTCCTGAACTATTGATATTAGGTCATAATAGCTTGAACATTTTCGACTCATAATCAAGGCAGGAACATAGTCCTGTGAGGTTATTAATGTTTTACAAATAACCCTGTATATTGAAATTATCAAAATGTTTCAGGGTCAATCGTCCCTTCGTCAGGATACAGTGTAGGTATACTCAATTATAATTAGTATTGTATTGACTGACTAGAACTGACTTATTGCAATATTATACAATAGTAAACGGTATTGTATGGTTGCACCGATCTAGTCATACACATTTAATTTTATAATCGAAAATGCGTATAACTAACATCATTATTCTGAACCTGACTGACTCTCTCAATAATTGTACTGAACCCAAAGTGTGCATTCGCTCGCACTTGAATAATATATATTGAGTTCATTGCAACACTGAGTCCTACCAAACTCGAAAGCTGATGGTAAACATACCTCAACTGTTACCGACCATTGTTTGGACACTCAAACATTTCGTGATTAAACACTGTTGAATTTTAAAATTACCAGTGATGCGTTATTTGTTTTGCTCGCTACCGATAGCGTTTTTGTAAACGTCATCAGGAGTATTCGATTGTGTTCCAATTATGCATTACGCGCATACAAGGCCACGAATATTACATATAGACCTTCGGCAGAGGAAATCATTTGTGATGAGTAATGATGACTCAGTCCAGATGAGAAATCCTAGAACGCAGTCACTCCTGACTGCAATTATCATTAGTTAACTGATTCGAAGAAACATGAATCACTCAATTGTGCATTGCAATCTTTTGTAACAATGAATGTTTCGAGAAAAGCACGCATATTATAAAATATTCAAAAGATAAAAAATATACAGATTAAACAGTAAAACCGGTTGAAAGAAGAGAAAAAAAATTCTAGTATTTAAATTTTGAATACGTTTATAATAATTTAAAAATAAGCTTAAATAAAAAAATATTATAAATAATTTTATTTGTTAAAAATGTATACACCCGATATACATTTTTTAGCCGAAAGCTGATTTTAGATCGATATGATTTGTAAAGAGTTCTATTACATTTTCATAACTAAAATTTTTTAAGAACTTTACATGGATTAAATTTCCAAGTTAATTATGTAGGATGAATACCAATTATTTATCCTATATAATTAGACGACTATTCATAAGGCTGAAAATGTTGAAAGAACTATGGCGGTACCTGCGCCATGCATCTTCTGACCCAGCGCATGAATCGCAGTTTGATTACATTAACATAATAAAACCACCACGCCCGTAAACATACTGAAACAAAAGGGTCGACACGTTTTACTTGCATCTTTTTTTGTACCTGTATTACCTGTTATCTGCCAAAATCCCCCGACCTCAAATGTCAAAATATCCAAACATTCTTACCTACTATAGTCTACATCTACAGAAAATATTTCAGATTTGAAACTACAACATAAGTCTGGCAGTCGCTGGCTCTTTCTCTATTATTTATACTTCTTGATTGCTATCTAATACAACTTGGAGAATGGATTTTGTGAATAAATTAATCTTTACAGATATGGTAAAGAAATTTTCTTTCATAAAGCTGTTTTGTAAACACTGACAGTTGGAACATTTAAGTCTTGAAAAAGTGGTCCAGTAGTATAATCAAAACTTTTTTCAATATGATTTTAATAATTATTCTATTAATTGTATTTATAGATATTAAAATTAAATGTATACGCTGCACCTCACCCGATTATTCACATCATATTGCACAAAGGCGTAGCAAACTGTTTTAATGATTGATTATTTTCACCGTTAACGTATTTAATACGCACCTTTTCCTTGAGTTTCTGTGGATTTTAAAAATAATTTAACTTTTTACTTTGAATAATGTAAATTGTTTGTCAGCATACGAAAATCCAGTGAAGCTGGCATTGATACCACTGGCGTACGTACTTGTAGATTTGTAAATAAAATTTGCAAACATTCCTGGGAGCTCGCAGCTCGGCTACCAATCCGCATTAATGCAGTCAATTTAAATTAATTTATACACTACTCGTACGTAATAAAATATTATCTACAACCATTATCTGCAAAACATCGCCACATCCTATGGATGTGGCTATTGCCATTTTCACAAAAATTATCAGATCGCAATCTAAAATTAATAGATGATACATCGTAAAATTAAAAACCACAAAAAGAATAATATAAATAAATAAATTGATAATTTGAATTTCGAGTATAAAAACTTCGGGGGGGTCACTTTCATTCAATTTTGAACAAAAAATATTATTTACACTTCAGTGTAGACAAAGCGATACCAAAGTTTGCATTTTTTCAATATTTTCGACTTGTTTTTTGTAAAAAATGAAATCTCCAAAGTAATTTATTATGAATTTTAAAAATTTATTCGCTTCGCCACAAGTCAAATAAAGTTATTAAAACCTTGCAGAAATTTGAGAAATATTTTTCGTAAGGATTTGTCATTTTATTTGACTTGTATTAAAGCGAATGAATTTTTAATTTCTCATATGCTACAACGTTAGTTCAACGTCTTATAGAAAATAAGTCTAGAAATGAAAAAAAAGAAAACTTTGATTTATCTCCGTAACTGTCGACATTTCAACAAAATTTTAATAATTTTATTTGACTTGTTTTAAAGCGAATTAATATGCAATAAGTGATATAAGTTACATTAAATATTCTCTAACTTTTGACACAAGATCAAACAGAAGTACTGAAAAAAAATGAAAACTTTAAAGCATTATCTCCACAAGTACTGATGACAGGTCATTGACGTTTGAACACTTTTACAATACTTTTCGTTACAATACTTTGCAATAAGCAGAAGGAATTGCGCACTGTCCACATCCCCTGTAATATATCACAATACTATCAAAGAATAGCAATCTGGAGTTATCTAAAATATTCTGAAAACGCCTGGAACAACCTAGAAGTGACGGGAACCTTCTCCTAAACACTAGAAAGGAATAGAATCATCTACCTAGCAGGTTCGTAACCAACGTGATGGCGTACATAAAACAGCACCGCGCCACGCAAGGAGACAGATCGTTCAGTGCGAATTAAGTCGCGAGAAGACGGCCAGGTGTGAAAATGAGAAACGACAAATATCGAGCGAAATAGGTTAGCGAGTTCGTATCAAGTGACGACAAAAATAAATGCGACTATTAAATATGAGAATTGAATGTTCTACGAGCGATAAATTAAGTAATCCCAGCGATAATAAAGTGATATATTTCGAAATATTGTAATTTAAAAAATAGTGTTAAGTTTAATTCATGTTAATTGACTTTTCCTTTTGATATTTAATTTATAACTAATTGATAAATCGCTAATTTATTTCCAGTGTTTTCATTTGTCTCCCTCATGCACGACCCATGAAGTATTGTGGACTAGCTACATTAAATCGACCTCTGCTTATGACTCGATTTATGGTTACTAAACAAATGAAAATTTTGTTAATATATAATTAAGTAAATTTAAATTAGATACAATTTATTTGAGGATGTGGGTGATATCGATTCTACAGATGTATAAACAAGCATTTAGTATAAATACGTGTGGTGTTATTCCCTGTGCCACACTTTTGTTGTTTTGCTAGAACATTACTAGAACTGCAATTCGAGCTCTAATAGGTACCTACTTTCCAAAAGAGCTCCCGGTGATTCCATTCCGCGAGTCATAAATACATTGTTCCCTATTTCCTTGTGACATGTGACCCACATATCGACTCGATACGCTTTAAAGCACCGGCATTAGAGTTGGATGCAACGAATTGCGCCGTAATATTGTGGAATTATTAATCGAACACGAGGTTTTAGTTGCTTCACTGTTTGCGCATAGAAACATTGAAAGTGGAAACATGTTTCAGTGACTATATTAATAGTCATTAAAAATTAGAAATAAGCCATATTTATAACAAATGGGTGGCCAATTTGAAAAAACAGTTAGCAATATGAACTGCCGGATCAATAATTTTGTATGCTCTACGAATCTAATCGTGTTTTACCGTATAAAATTACCCTGACCAATTATAAATTACATAAAATATGTAGTTAAACGAAGAGATGATATAATGCGATATAAAAAACTAACTCATAAAAACCAAGTTTTAATTATACTCCCTTTCACATTTACTAGTGGAAACTGGTTTGACGCTTAACCTACGCGTTGGGCTTTGGTCGGGCGACGCTACGAAAGGGAGTAATAAAAAATTTACAAAAATCCAAAATTATACTATAATCAGGTTTAGTGTCTACCATATGCGTCGGAATCTCCATACAACTTAGTAAGTTGTGTGAAAAAAACATTAAAAATTTCTAAAAATCCAAAATTATATTATAATTATTAATTTTTTTTAACGAAAATTTGATAGATCTCATTGATCGTCGCCACGAATCTGCTTGCAAAGTTTCAGCTCGATTGGATCACGGGGAAAAAGGTTCAAAATCGATCCAGTTTTTTTCTTTTTTCGTCTAGCAAGCAGGACGCTACGAGTTAAAAGAAAGGGAGTAAAAAGGTAACCCATAGAAAACAAGTTTTTACAATACTCCCTTTCTCATTTTCGGGTTTCGTGTCTACCATATGCGTCGGAATCTCCATACAACTTACTGAATTGTATGAAAAAACATTAAAAATTGACAAAATCCAAAATTATACTATAATTATTATTTTTTAACGAAAATTTGACAGATCGTCGACTTGATCGTCGCCACGAGTCTACTTGCAAAGTTTCAGCTCGATTGGATCACGGGAAAAGGGTTAAAAATCGATCCAAAGTTTTTTCGTCAGACAAGCAGACGCCATGAGTTAAAAGAAAGGAAGTAAAAATAGAGTTTTTCTTTTCAATAATATGAATAGTACATCTCAGTTATTCAAATATTTTTTCAAATACTGAATTCAAATATTTTTCAAACATTTTTCAAATACTGAACCTTCCTCTGATATTTCTATTTTCAAATTTAAAACTAATTTTTACTTTAAGAAACGCAATAACATGTCCACTGTACAAAAATATCTAATTCCGTAAAATCCACTCGTTTACATATTTTTTAAATTCGTAACACGGATGTATTGTTTGTTATAGTTACAGGCATAAGAATACAACAGGAATAAAGTGAAATATTAAGGTGAGAATGACTCTGTTAGGAAATATAGATTTTTGAAATTGGTCATCCAAATAAGCAGAAATCTAAATCTAAAATACCAGTTATCTTTACGAAATTTGGAATAGATGGAAGATATCTATTTGACTTGACTCATAAATAATAATAAGAATTATCATTCAGAAATTAGTTGAGTCCTGACAGATTTCAATTACTTTACGGGAACGTTATAGTTTTCAATATTAATTGTATATCATTATACAGGGTGTCTCGTAGGTAGAACAAAAGCTTCGGGAGCGTCTTCTATATTCAATTAGGAAAATAAAATATTATTTACATTTTGGATGAAATGTTACGGAAATAAGCGACATCAAAAATTGAAATATTTTCAATACTTCTGGCTTATTTTCTGTAAAACGTTGGACAATCACTAGAATAACTCATATGGAATACTCAAAATTCATCTGTTTTAATACGAGTCAAATAAAATAACAAAAATATATTTTTCAAGTTTCTGCAAGGTTTTAAAATAAATTTATTCGACTTGTATCGAATGTTTTTTGAACATTTGATTTACATTACTTTCATGATAGTCGAACGTTTTACGAAATTCTAGAACGTTCTACAAAAAAAGTCAGAAATATTGAGAAAAGAAATGCAGACTTTGATGTCGCTTATCTCCGTAAATGTCGATATTTCACCAAAAGTGTAAATAATATTTTCTACATATTCAAATTCCTCCGAAGTTTTTGCTACTAGCTACGACACTGATCACTGCCAACACATCCTCACTTTTTATAGTACCTATATAGTTGTTTACACAGTTTTATTTGGAACCTATCCACCGTAAAAAAAGTTGGGCGTAGGTACCATAATATTCTGCAAGATACATAAATATTTTTTAAAAAAATCTAAAATATTTTTTTATGTAAAAGTTACGCTTCAATGTATCCCCTACACGCCCCTGGAGAAGACTCGTTATCAATCTATAATAACACAAACAAGATAGATAACATATGGTATTATATAATAACCTAAATAATAAACCACAACATCTTCCCGAGAAAAACATTTCTTCCACCTGGCCGACCACTTTTTCTTAGATCCGCTACCGATGACGTGTTTCGCGACAGCGTACGCGACTAGAACAGCTGTTTCAAATAACAGTAAATAAATAATAGTGATTATACTATTTGCACTGTGATTATAGCGTCGTGAATTATGCAAACATCGATATCGAGAGTTTCTAACATCGTTTCAACACGATGGTGAAATAAATAAAGATTCAAATATTATTAATAACATATCAAAATAGTAGTTAAATAATTTATTCGTAATTATTTATTAGATTACAAGTTTGTTGTACTTTCAAACATCGTTTTTTTTTTCATCAACATCATGCTAGAGGCAGTGAAACTTCTACATTCTCTTTTTTCCATGGATAAAATTTTCAAGATTCGAACGAAACAATGTCAGGTGCAATTCGTATCATGTATTCAGTAGGCGCAGCCAGTAAGTACATGCTAGGGCATGCAGTACCGGTAAATATGGCTAAACAGAAACATCGGTAAGTTTATTTCTAACAATCGGTATTTTGGTAAAATGTAATTACGTATATTTTCATACAGCGATATTGTGTAAGAATATTTGTATTTGTTTCATGGTTTGTCTACCTAGAAATTGTTAGATTTCTCTCGGATGTCTATGCGGATACGGATGTTAGAAAAGAAGAGAAATTGTTTACATATTTCAATGAAGAAAAATTGTATGATAATATTTACAATTAGTATTTAATTATCTTAAACAATTCAATTATCTGCACTAAAATTATATCCAACTTCAACGTGGCGTCAAATATATTGTTTTTTTTTTAAATTATAAGTACCTTATGCTCAATAAATACCATTTCGCATTAATTTATTTTCATTAAGATGTATTTTCAAGGCAAGAGCTTTTGTGCAATAATAATCACATTTTGATGCCTCCATAAATTACCGGTAAACCGGTTTTAAATCCTCAGTTTACCAACATATCGGTATTGCCAGTTCTCGGTCATTTTACGTGCCCTATCTTCCAGACCATTAGTGTAGCAGACAATGTTTCAGACGAACCGTGACATTGTTTTACCTACCTACCACAAGAAACGTGTATGCAGGTATTTTTTCATTACACGTGCGATTTAAATCATGCCACATTTTACAAATATTATATCAGTTGGTCCACACTGCACACATGCCTTCGAAATTTTATTTGGCATTGATATTTTTTAACGGCTTTTATAATCATTTATAAAATCGTTTTTATTTAATGCCTCTGATATACAAATTACATTTGCATTCAATAACAAACAAATAAAAATTTTGTTTTTGTTAAACGTTATATTATAATATATAGTAAAGTCCATGCACAGTCCAGGAAACAATTTGTAAGAAACTATAAGTACTATAAAGACATAATACTTAAGTCGATTGAGCTCCCTATTAAATTTTGATGAATCATTACTGAATAAAGTATTGCGTGTACCATACCTAACGAAGTAATAATACAAAGAGACTCCTAAACATTTTCTCGCGATCTTAGAACGGTGAATACCTAATATTGTAATCATATGTATTAATTGCCCTAATCCGTTAAAATATGCAATTTGCAGAACCAATTTCATATAAAATAATGTTTTATTTTGGTACGCAAATCTTCATCAGGATGCATAAACAAATTCATATAAAAAACACTCATTAAAAATTATTACTGCATACCTTTGGCCGGCTGGAGTTCGCTCAATTCATTGATTTCACTCGGACTGTGCTGGATTACAGTGGCATCTGGGATAGGCGCACCTTGGACACATACTATTAAAGCGACGACAATAAAGAATACTTTGACGAGCGACATTTTGACGATTCAATTTAACTCCTATTCGACAGAACACCGCGACCTGACTGGCAGGATGAATCAACGCACCAAAGTCGTAAACAAACTACCATCAAATTATCATACTTCTAGCAATTTCCGCGCCTTTTATTTAAAACAATTTATTTAGATAGTTTCCTGCTGTGCCGCTAGATGATGCTGGCTTCCAATTTCTGAGTTTGTAAACCAACTTCAAAATCCTCGATTTTCTACCTGTCATTTTCGACAGAAGTGTCGTAATTGTAATAATTCTCTGTAGATAATCGCAAATATAAAGTGATTGACTTTACAATTATTTCGTTACTACCAAAATAATCGTTGAGTGCTATTTAATCCATATTTTGAAGTTTTCATTCCTTAAAAATATATTTTTCGGTTTTGTGCGTCACTCGATTACAGTAACGTTCTAGTAAATATATATTACAAAAATGATTCGAGTTGCAAAGCTTCTAGTTCCGCAGTTTTATACGAATTCTAGTGCAGTAAGATTTCAAGATGCCCGTAATCCTACGAAAATATTATTGGCTTTTCACCGACTCATGGCCACATGTAAGTTTGTTTTCATCCTTGATTTAAATCAGCTGATTATTCTGATAATGTATTTCCTTTATTTATTATGCAATTTTAATTAATTATTAGTCGCAATTTTTTTCTAATGATCTTTTTTTAAATATTAACTTTTTTATTATCTTATTATCTACAGTAGAGACTGGGACAACATTCCGAACCAAAGTAAATAAATAAACATTTTTAGGTTATCTCAATATTAACGTTTGTATTTCCAGCTCCAGAGATAGACAATCAATACAATATAAAATGTGAACACGATGGAAGACCTTTGTACTTAGATGCACAAGCTACCACACCAATGGTATTCTTTTACTTTCTTATTCATTAAATTATAGAATTTTCTTCTAGAAATCTTACTTACTGAGCAGTTGTTCTTATTAATTTTTAACACATCATCTATTTTATTCATTCTCAAAATTATCAATCAGTGTAGGTACCTATGAATTTATAATGCAGGTATAGGCATAAATTTCTTTTTTTTTGTTGTTGCCCCATCAAAGTTAAAAACTTGTGTATGGGAACAGGAGAACAAGCATATTTTTTTAATGAGACAGTTGTTTATATAAGAGATAGAGAAAAAAATCAGAAGAATACGAAGAAAAAAGAAAGAAAATATAACCTATTACTTATTCTGACGCAAATATTAAGTGTACAAAAAAAAGTTGTTTTAAATTTAAAAAGAAAAATTAACTTTTTAAAAACGACTGAAAAAAAATTATTCTCCGTCGAGAGATGTGACCTTACTCCATTGTTCTAGAAATTTTTTGATTCCTCAAAAATTCATCTAAGTTTTGGTGCAAAATACCGTTTTTATTTCAACAATGCTGTTAAATATTTTCCATCTAAATAATGCTGCAAAGATATCATCATGTGATAATCGGAAGACGCTAGATCGGAGCTATTTGCTCTTTCATAACTTTTATTCATACGCGTACCATTTTATTCCTTAATTTAATTTGTGTGATAACCATGTTTCTAAGCCTTACCGATTTTTTTATTAGATCTTTGAACACTGGGCTATGAGAACCAGACCAGTCTTGTTAATTCATTTTTTAATTGACATATTTGGATTGATTGTAATATTTCTGCAGCAATTTCTTCTTGGTATTCAAACCATTTAGAGGTCTGACACCAATACTAAAATTGACCAATTAAAAATTCATTATCTTGGTAATGACAAACTACTGGTGCCGAATTTTTTTGGTGAAATTCGTAAACATATTAATTATATGTTATATGTGTTTCACAAAAAAATTGTGTAAATAGTTTTTTATGAAAATATTCCTCCATTGTAAATCTACTTTTTGTATAGTTTTATACGTAGAATATATTCAGAGAATATAAAAAAAAATACTTCCGATACAAAGATGTCCAATCAAGCAAGGCACAACTGACTGACAATATTTGTCTTATTTAAAAACACTTTTGGATACTCTTAATATAATTTTATCTAAAAAATACCCTCCTTTTAGGACCCGAGAGTATTGGATGCTATGATGCCATATATGACAAATTTTTTTGGCAATCCTCATTCTCGGACACACGCCTACGGTTGGGAGAGCGAAGCAGCTGTGGAAAAAGCTCGGGCGCAGGTCGCCAGTTTGATCCATGCGGAACCCAAAGAAATCATCTTCACCTCAGGAGCTACAGAGTCCAACAACATCGCTGTCAAGGGAGTGGCTAGATTTTATAAGGAAAAGAAGAAGCACGTTGTTACTACCCAAATCGTAAGTTATTTATTGGCATTTTGCTATGTTATGTACTCGGTTTACGAAGTTAAGAAGTTAATTTGTTCCGTGAACCGAAACAGTTATTCCCATCAGAAACAATGTAAAATGTTTCAATCTATTTATGATCCCAAGAAAATGGCCCTTTAAAATCTTTATTTTCTACTTCTTGCTTGAAATCCTGCAAAAGCAATAAAAAATCATTGTTTTAACATAAAGGAAATTGGAAATAATAAAACAAAAAGAATAAACATAAAAACATTTATTTTAACTTATCGTATAAGATCGTATAGCAATGTGTTATTGTTTTATGTACTCCTTCCAAGAACCCAGGTGTTTGAAGTGCATCGGGTTTTCGTCTTACGAAAAACCTATCTAATAATACTTATTTCTTCTTGCAACGTTGCGAAAATGAGACATGGAATTATTATCAAACTCATTTATAACATGATTTGATAACGTTTTGCCGGATTTATATTTTTTACGTATATTTCGGGGATTGAGGACCTAGGAACATCTTCCATTCATTCAGCAGTCTCCGAAAATAATTCATATTTCGCCATATTTGTGGCTCTCTGTCTGTTCGTTAACCGAAATTCCATTCATGAACTGAAACATTTTCTTGTCAGGATTTTTTTCTTAAACCAAATTGTTCGAATGTGGAGTGTGTTCGTAAAAAAAAATTCTACCTTATTTAAATAATTAGATATAATTGGACATCTTTGATAATTGATAAGCGAGCTTAATAATTCCCTTTCATTGAATGTTTTCAGGAACACAAGTGTGTCCTAGATTCCTGCCGCGCCCTGGAAGGTGAAGGTTTCAGAGTAACTTATCTTCCTGTTGGCACCAATGGAATTATTAGCCTGGGTGATTTGGAAAAAGCCCTCACACCAGACACATCGCTCGTTTCTATAATGGCAGTCAACAATGAAATTGGTGAGTTATCTCGCCACAATACTGATTCTTCACAGAAATAGAAAAATTGCTACATTCTTATTTTTATGTGCCTTTTAAACTGTATTTGCTGTGGTGTAATTGATTTTTCACCAACTTCCCGACTGCCTAGTGCTCTGAAACTTTCAACATTTCGCGTAAAGTGGATGACTATACATTATAAAATCATTTTCAACATGACTTAGTCATTATTTCGGTTAAAATGATTCATTTTTAATTATTATTGAACATTAAATGCCTATTTAGCATTGAGATTCATCGATATTAGTATGAAAAAATGTAAAAAAACAAAGAAAGGGAGTAAAATAAAAACTTGGTTTTTATGGGTTAATTTTTTAGTCCCTTTAATTTCAAATTAACAAGGTTTTACTGTATTCAGATTTTAATATATCACAATATTCTGTCGGTTAAAATTTAATTTTGTATTTTTCCAAAATATATGTTTACATACAACTAATGCTTCAATGCATTACCTGGGGTTTATTCATAAATAAGTTCTATTTACTTCCTTTCTTTTAACTCGTAGCGTCTGCTTGCTTGACGAAAAAACTTTGGATCGATTTTTAACCCTTTTCCCATGATCCAATCGAGCTGAAACTTTGCAAGCAGACTCGTGGCGACGATTAAAGAGATCTATCAAATTTTCGTTAAAAATAAAATAATTATAGTATAGTTTTGGATTTTTCAAATTTTTAATGGTTTTTTCATACAGCTCAGTATTTGTTAGATTCTGAATTTTTTATAGATATATAAATTTATACATATATAAATAGATTCCGACGCATCTGGTAGACACGGAACCTGATTATAGTATAATTTTGGATTTTTGGAAATTTTTTATTCCTCCCTTTCGTAGCGTCGCCCGACCGAAGCCCAACGCGTAGGTTAAGCGCCAAACCAGTTTCCATTAGTAAATGAGAAAGGGAGTATAATAAAAACTTAGTTTTTGTGGGTTAGTTTTTTTATTTATCAAATCACAAATAATGTTTAGCAAATAATACAATATTTAGTCAATAATATATTCACCACTAGCGACCCGGCAAAGATATTTAATTTAATGATTTGGTGTAAAGGACAAATTTCATCTGCGGTAAATGCTTAAGGTCAACAAGATGTTTAATTTGATAAAGATTAATACTGAATTGGTCAAAATTTCTGGAATCCATTATATCTTAGTTATGTATATATTTGATGAAATTTTATAGACAAAAATGGCTGACTTAAATTTACAGAAGTTTTTCCTACACAATTTTTTTGTATCTAACAAATTAGGCAGCATTTCCATGAGAGCGTTTTAGCGGATTTTTTTTTTACTGACTTGATTCACTAATAATGCTCAGCTCCTATATGTGCTAAGGCAGTTTTTTATACACTGAAATCTTCCTGGAAAAATGCAGATCATAACAGTAAAAACCACATACAGATCCGTCTTTCCGGGACTTTATTTTATACTATGTATTGATTGTCATTTTATTACTTGTTCCTATTTGGATGGCAATTTAATTTAAAATGTGGATATTTTGAATAAAAAAATTAGTCACAATTTCTTTCACTTCACCATCAATAAATATGAAATGTTTTACTTACACTTTGTAAATTCTTAAAGAGGTAGAACTCTGATAGAATTCAGTATTTATTTATGAATAAACCCAATAGCTATGTGGCACAAATCTGCCTTATTAAAAAAAGTTGAAGTGTATTTAGCTAATTTTTGTTTTTGTTTTGCTCAATTTCAGGGGTGCAGCAGCCAATTTCAGAAATAGGTGCCATGTGTAAATCTAAGAAAGTATTTTTCCACACGGATGCCGCACAGGCCATTGGAAAAATTCCAATTGATGTCAATAAAATGAACATAGATCTCATGTCTATATCCGGGCACAAGATCTACGGCCCCAAAGGGGTGGGCGCCTTGTACATCAGGAGGAGGCCGAGGGTGAGGGTGGAGGCTCTGCAGAGCGGAG
Organism: Agrypnia vestita; assembly: GCA_016648135.1. Taxonomy (NCBI): domain Eukaryota; kingdom Metazoa; phylum Arthropoda; class Insecta; order Trichoptera; family Phryganeidae; genus Agrypnia; species Agrypnia vestita. The sequence continues at coordinate 28,528 of JADDOH010000535.1, forward strand.
GGGGGCAGGAGAGGGGGATGAGGAGTGGTACCGTGCCGTCACCATTAGCTGTTGGCTTAGGTAGGATTATAAAATAATTATATGTGAACAAGTTGAGTTATTCGTTGTTTCTTCCCGTGACAAAGTTGCTCGAGATAGTTATAGTCAGTCAATAATGATTATTGAAATTGTATTCATTAAAACTTATTCTATTTATCTACTTTAAAAACAATGTCATTTCTAGGTTTTTCATTTTATTATCAGCTACCCAGGTAAAAATGTGAAAAGAAAACTCTATTAATTTGTGTACTTAGCATTGCATTTGTCTAAATTATTGCACTTTGATAACTTCATGTAATAGTTTTCTGACCCTACATACTGCCTGAAATGAAAATCAGACAATCTCCACTGATTAACGACATTCTGTTTAGTCTTTTTTCATTTTCAAAAAAGGACAAAATAATTAGGCATGCGTTTGCTGGATGACATGTAACGTCTGGTGACTCATTAAAGAAAATTAAGAATTAAAGTCATGAAGAAAGTAACCAATATGCCACATAAAAACACTAAGGGCCGATGTTTCAACTTGGTTTATAGTAATATTTAGTTTAAAGCGTAGATCTAGAACATCGAAAACGGGTTGTTTGAACGATGAAGAATGCAAATGAAAATTTTTCACTACACGTCTAATTAATTTTTGAAAAACTGCCATTCCGGTTAACCCATCGGCCTACGTTATGCCGTCAGTCATGGGTTTATATTGTAAGGTCTCATTGAATGAAAATAAATGTGGAATTTTTTCATGTATATGTTGATTTCTTTCATTTTCAGTTCAATGGCTAAATCACATTCTATTGTTTGTGAAAATTTTAAGTTTCAATATTATCTTCACTTTGTTATCAATTCAATTTAGGTTGATAAAAAATATTGCAGCATATCAAAAATCGAAAATCAGTTTTCTTTATTACTTTAAATGAAAATAGCAAAATTTATATAAAAATGTCCGAATCCCACCAATGAAATTATTGACGCTTAATATCACAATTTAATGTAAATGCCTGATGATACCTTGTTGATGATGGGCACGATGCAGTAACTATATATAGTAACCTCAGATGCAAGAAATGTATTCGGGAGTATATACATACTTGGAATTTTTATTTTATTTTTAAAACTTATGCAATGTTGTTGTGTTGATGTTTTATATGCCTAAGGTCAATGTGAATGACATGCCTGACTATGGGCCAAATATTTGACTCATTATCGTTAGGAAATGTATTCATAGACAAATTGAATGACAATGTAGCGAAATTTGCAAAACGAACTGCAGGACTAATGATAGTCATTTACCAGTCGAAACTCGAGGATGTATTGAGGGTCCTCAGCCAAAAGGGCGTAAGTGATTATATCCAACAAAATGTTATTTACGTTAGTCTATAACCACTAAAATTACTTTGTCCACCGGTTTCGAGACGTAACCACCCGTCTCTTCGTCAGAACAACCACTACACTAGCATGTAAATATCACTACACACCACACCATTGTACTATTTACACCCTCACAAAATACTCTTCACATGGGTGTTACTCTAACTAAAGGCCAACATGTCTCGAAACCGGTAGACAAAAAAATAATTTTTGGTGGTTATATACTAACATAAATAACATTTTGTTAAAATGTCTGACTGCTATGTTAATGTTTTAAATATTAAAAATACTAATAAGATTATTTCGAACAATACACGATCGCAAAATAAAGTTCTGTCAATCTGATTTTATCAATTTTCTTTTATTATTAAACGATTTCCATATTTGTTTCGGATATACAAATATGTAAATCGTTTAATAATAAAATAAATATTGATGAAATCGGATTGACAGAACTTTATTTTGCCTCCTGCAAAGTTCGAAATAATCATTTACTCCCTTTTGGCTGAGGACCCACGATATAGTATAAGTTAAAATTCTTGAAAATTTTATTCCCTAAGCCTATAGTTTATTAAGCATTATATTTTTCATTGCTTTAAATTCAAAGGTCCACATTAACCATTTAGTATATTGACGTTTTAATGTTAGTTTTTGAACTCATGATTATTTCTAGGTGCTGCTTGTGAAATATGCGAACACGAAATGGCATACGATCACGCTTGGATGGAGAAGCTTTCAGCTCGTTTGATGGATAAAATAATGTCAAGGCTACCACAAGTTATTCGCAATGGTGATCCAGTTCATACTTATCCTGGCTGCGTAAACCTCTCTTTTGCATATGTTGAAGGCAAGTTATATTGATTGTATGAGGAAATTAGAAGCAAAAGCACTTTGCATATAATGAGAATACAGGACAAGTGTTTGAATTATCTGGAAAAGAGTGCCAATTTCACAGCTGATAATAGATTTTGAAAGTGTATTAGTGTTTTGGAAGCATTTTGTCAAAAGCATATTAATTTAAAAATCTGCGCTTTGGCTTTAAAATCAATTACAAAAATGTTTATCTAAAAAGAATTCTATTGGGTAGTAGCACTTTACCCCTCATATAGATATACACACCCCTCATATAGATATTTTCATTCAACTGAATTAGTTCAAATATGGAATAACTTTTACACTCAATGATGAAAAACCAATAAAACATCAGAATTTCAGAATACATTGACATTAAATGTCATAAAAAGTCATCCAAAAACTTCTGCCAAGTAGTATGCATATAAAAATCAAAATTTTATAACTACATATATAATATCTAACACAGGTGAATCACTCCTAATGGCTCTGAAGGATGTAGCCTTGTCAAGTGGTTCTGCGTGCACTTCTGCCTCCCTGGAACCCTCATATGTTTTGAGAGCAATCGGCGCTGACGAGGACCTGGCTCACAGCTCCATAAGGTTTGATTAATGTCTCTTCGAATTCTGTATCAAAACCCTTTCATGAAATTTAAACATCATATTATTATATATATTATATATATATATATATATATATATATATATCCTGTAACCTATTGGGCGTCCATCATGGACGAAATTGCATATAATGTGGCGTCCACCTGCTTATGACGTCCGTATATCGGACGTCAGATGGGAGAGTGTTCGCAATGGGCGCGGATTGTCTTTCTGATGCCATAAATGTAAAAAAAAAAAAAAAAAATTGGACGTCAATTCGCTCCCAGTTTGGCTATTCTCAGTATATCTGTAGTTCTGCAAATTTTCGTTACAAAAAATAGCAGCGCTGTCGGCATTATTCCGAACATTCATTGCTAGCCGTGTGTGACGTCCAACTGCGCGTCGAGCGAAAGTTTGAAATGCGACGTTGCCACTTGCTGGATGCTTTGACTTCATTTAATTTTTATATTCACGATTTATGAGAACTCGTACGCATTCACTTGAATGAAGAAGTGGAGTCCGCTTTTGTACTCCATTTAATTCGTGGCGTCTGATTATTTGACGCAAAAACTTTGGATCGATTTTTAACCCTTTTCTCGTGATCCAAACGAGCTGAAATTTTGCACGCAGACTCGTGGGGACGTTCAAGAAGATCTATCAAATTTTCGTTAAAAAAATTTAATGATTATAGTATAATTTAGGATTTTTAGATATTTTAATAGTTTTTTAACATTGGAATCATTACATAAATGTTTGATTACTACCGTCGGCGGCGGCCCGATAACGTTGCGGAATATTTTCTAAATTTGCATTACTGTATATAATTATATTTATTATTCATTATATTAATTACTATGTATAATTATATTAATTAATTATATTAATTACGATATATAATTATATTAATTACTATATATAATTACTATAGTATAATAGGTACTTCACTATGAATTTCAAAAATTTATGACAATTGGTTAACAGAGATAGAGAATTTTGACATAGATATTTGTCTAGACATGTTTCATTTTCAGTCAATCAATTATTTAATTACATGATGGTAAACTTAATTTACAAAGAAAGGGAGTAAAATAAAAACATGGTTTTTATGGGTTACTTTTTTTAAGCTAAATATCTAAAAAAAATAATCAGAAGTTTAAAATTGAAATAAAATAAAATTAATCCCAGGACTTGAAGATAAGATTGCAGCATTATTTTATTAAATGTTTTAGTCGATCGGTATCTACTTATATCTATAGTCGATATGAATTAAGGTGTAATTGAGTACTTAACAGGTGAATGATTTTTATTATGAAGGGCTAATTGCCATGTTACCTTTGATACATGTATAGTAAAAGTCCGTTAATTAAAACAACGATATTTCGTGCTTTGTATTTATTGCCGATTTTGAGGATCCAAAAATAACTTTTCCCTATAAATTCTACCTTTAATTCTAAAATACGTGAAATGCGTACATCGTATCAATTATTGACGTATTATATATGTATAGTATATAGACACGTTATTCCCATACTAGCCGGCTTTCATATTTATGTAGCAAATATTCCATTGAAGTATACAACAAATCACATAATCACGTAAAAATCAGGTAATTTGAAGTCACGGTGCCTAAAATAACATACTCATTCTTACAATAGTGTACGATACTCTGTTCCTTTTTCCCCGGGACTTTTTTTTCGGCGTACACGCAGTGTTTGTGAAATAAGTGTGTTGTAAATATAATTTAGCAACTATTTCAAAACACGAATCTTCACTACATTCCTGGCTTTGTAGATGGGTAAGTATACACTAGGAAATGCAATCTCGCGAAATCAATAATATCAATCTCGCATACAATCAATTAAATTTTAATAATTATTTTAATTTCAAAAGTTATAAAATGGTACCTACTTGCTTTTTGCTATACTTACTTGTTGTTAAAGATAAATAAAAAGGAAAATAATTTTAATATCACTGTATTTCAAAGGGTAATTAAAGTTTTTTAAGAAATAATCAACATAATAAGCAATACGTATAAAAGAGGGGGCGACCGCGGAAAACGTGGCATGACCAGATCAACCAGATACTGGAAGATGGTCCCGTTAGAAGGCTCAACAACCGGCGAGCTTGCATGCGAAGATGTATGAATGTGGCTGAGGCGAGATTTGTATGTCAGGACAGAAGAGTGTGGCGCTCTATCCTCTCTGCCTACCCCCAGGGGAAACAGCGTGATGGTAAGTAAGTAAGTAATCATAATCAACATCAACAATGAAGTTACTTTAAAAAAATAATATGTTTGACTTTTATGCTTGCTTTTGAAAGTAACTTCGTAAGAAGCACTGATGATGCATCATTGAGTTGTCTCATATGAGAGGCTGTACCTAGGTATAATATGTTCCGCGCTGGGAAAGAATTCGGCCGCATTTTGTCGTACACTCACACATATTTGCGGTCGCGGAGGGATACGCGACATATCGATAGCCCGCACATGCAAATTGCGTCTTTAAGATAAACACCGCTAAAACACAAATCGTTTGAGGATGTCGCGAGTCTTATTTCATTATTGCAAAAGAAGTCGATTATTATTTCGGATGGACACGTGCAAGTTAGCTCCATTTAAATAATAAATGTGAATATAATTTTGTGGCTCGGACTAAAACAAAAGCCTTTTAATCCTGTAGGTCGTATGAGACGTGCGGCCCTTTTTTATGACTAAATTATACTTTTATCCAGTAGCTAAAATTTTAACAGCTCAAGTCTATTTTTAGACCTCATGTTTTAGCGGATGTATAAATACAAGTAGGTACATTCGCAGAGTGATCATCGTTGCCGAGTGGTTTGCTTGTTTTACAAAAAATAAGTCAGAAATATTGAAAAAAAAAATGCAAACTTTGATGTCACATATCTCCATAACTATTGATATTAGGTCATAATAGCTTGAATATTTTCGACTCATAATCAAGGCAGGAATATAGTCCTGCGAGGTTATTAATGTTTTACAAAATAATTGATAAAATCAACATGTTTCAAAGCCTATGGCCCCTTCGTCAGGATGGAATATACCTACCCATAAAAAATAAAAATAATAAAATTGATTGAATCTGTAATCCACATATATGGTTTCGGGACCAGTAAATATTAGAAAACTAAAAAAACTTGTTGATTCTCTGCCAAAACGTGTTGAAGAAGTTATAAAATCCAAAGGAGGACATATTTCCTATTAAAACAATTTAAATTGTATTCTTTTCTCTGCTTTCTTCAACTACCTATAACTAATAAATGTTGTGTTTTTTTTCAAATTATCGCTTGTGTTCACATTAATTCGCACAGTACTGTATGTTCAATATTATCTTCGACGGATTACCAAGTAGATAGCTACTGAAAAATAGTAGGCTTTTTTATTTTAATTTCGATTAGTTATTCGTCATATCACACAAATTTGAATGCGCGAGTTTGATTTTAGGTAATTTTTGTGCCTCATCTGCATTTTTTTCAATATTGTTTTTTTTTTCAATAAGTTATCTTCAGGGTCTCCATTCTTATAAACTGGGATTACTAATGTTTGTTTATATATTGTAGGGAATATACCACACCGAAGGCTTGTTTTATTATGTGTGCAATTGGGATGTTTATAATAGAGCTTGATTGTTTTAGTAAATCAGTTGTTACGTTGTCGTATCCTGGCGATGATCCTCCTTTTAAATTCATAATAATTTTTTTTATTTCATCTGGGTTGGTTAATTGGAATGTTGTGAGTTTATCACATTCCGATATCTGTAGATTATTTATTGGAAGAGAAAAATTGTTGTTGGGTATTTTTTTCGCCAAGTTTAGTCCCACATTAATGAAAAAATTATTGAAGATATTTGCGCATTTTTCTGGGTGTTCTTGAACATTTATAATATTATTGTCAAATTTTATAGTTTTTATTTTATTTTTATTAACATTTTTTTTCGGTTATTTCGTTAATTGTTGACCAAAGTTTTTTGGTGTCGAAATTAGAAACTTCCACCTTTTTTATGAAATATTCCTCTTTGGTTTTTTTTTATTAGTGATGTCAATTTATTTCTGTATTTTTTATAATATCTCCTTAAGCCTTCATCATTGGGGTATTTTATTGTTGATTTAAAAATATCATATTTATTACGTATTGAAACTACTAAGCCGTGAGTAATCCATGGTTTTATTTTACGGAACTTAGATTTGTGGTTATATATTTTTAGAATTTTGGATGAATTTATATATTTTTGAATAATTTTTTGAAAGTTTATAGAACATATTTCTGGATCTTCTAAGTTTAGTACTGATAACCAATTTTCTGTTGCTAATTTGTCACAAAATAATTTTAAATTAAAAGTAGTTTTTTTTGTATACCTTTTTTATCAGCTATGTGCGGGTGAGTATTTTGTTTATAATGCGTAAATATGCAGGAGTAATGGTCAGTTATACAAGTTTGCCATATGATGGTCATAATGTTGTCGAGTTCATTTGAGTTTGTTAGCATAATATGATCTATTGCAGAAGGTTTTTGGTGCGGTACAATTCTAGTATAATTATTTATGCACGATTTATAGTTCAACTCTGCAAGCATATTGAGATACTCATTTTTAGTTTTATCATGGCAGTCATCTGCAATATTTATGTTTATATCGCCCGTTAAAATAGTAAAATTGTTTTAATAATTGGTATAATTCTTCAATAAAAAAAATTGTGTCAGAATTTGGAGATCTGTAAATGCCGATTATGCGATAAAGGATTTTATTTTTATTTTTTCGAATATATTCATACGTGAACAAACTTCCTAATGTAGGTGTGAGGAAATCAGATTACCACATAAAATTAATTCTGCATGATATTTGACCTCCATACACAGAGTGTAACAGAACTAGGTAATCCACAATACTTTACAGGTGGATTCCTGCTATGATTATGAGTGAAAAATGTTCAAGCAACTATGACCTAATATCAATAGTTATGGAGATATGCGACATTAAAGTTTGCATTTTTTTTCAATATTTCTGGCTTATTTTTTTACAAAACGTTGAAGTATCATTACAGTAACTTATATCGATTACATAAAAAACATTCGTTTCAATAGAAGTTTAATAAAATAACAAAAACCCTGCAAAATATTGGAATGTTTCCCCATTAGATTGGAAGATTTTTATTATATATACTATTTGACTTGTATTAAAGGTAATGGATTTTTCATATTAGATATAAGTTACTGTAATGATATTCCAACGTTTTGCAAAAATATTTTTTTTGACTCATAATCATAGCAGGAATCTACCTGTAAAATATTGTGGACCAGTTCTGTTACATTCTATATACCTACATTAGGGTGTCCCAAAAAAATTAAAGTGATATTTTTTTAATGCATACCCTCTTATTTTATTTTAATGGTCTCTAAACATTTAAAAATAAAGTTTTGCTTACTTAGGATCACGACAACCCGTGCCGACTTGCAGCGAAACGTGTCTGTGCTTGCACGGTACGGCGCGACGGAAATCTCGCATTGCTTGCTTCTTATTACTTGGTTATTTTATTAGTAAACGCATTACTTTTGAGTAGTCAACATGTCATTGGAGTAACGAAGTTCTCAAAAGGAAATTTTTTTAATAGGAAACGTTTTGATCTACAATATTCGTGAAGTGAATTTAAGTATGAATGGAAGTGCAAATCTTACTATTCGTAAGTGTTTTATTTACTGGAAAAAGGCACGTATACCGACTAAATCATTACCTGTGTTAAGAAACTAGTTTCATTATACCAAGTTTGAAGAGATTTGCAAAAAAATGCGAAAAAAACACAAGAAGTGTTTGAACAACGTCGACAAGTGTTTCTTTCCAACTTAGACAATTTGTTTGACATTGCTCATGCCGATGCGCTTCAGCTAATTAAAATAAATGAAGATAGGATCTTCTTGGAGCGCCAAAGAGAACCAGGTCGGCCTGGTCACTTTGCCGAAGTGGACAAAAAACTTACAGAAAGGAAGAAAAGGCGCGCCTTAGAAACATTGAGGAAAAGCGACGTGCTAAATATTTTTCATCATTAGCTCCATCAACATTATCTCATAAACCACCACAAGAAAACTCATCTTCTGATTCTTAAATAATAGATTTACAAAAAAATAGACCCAGCCTAAGTGGTGCTTCCTCTCAGCCCGATAAAACTTGTATGCGGAAAAATTTCATAACTCCGAAGTTGGTTGCCGCATTAAATAGATGTCAGTTAAGTGTGAGAGATTCTGTATTTATAATTGAAGCTACTATTGAGGCACTGGGGCATAACACGGATGACTTTTCTATAAGCAAGTCCTCAATCCATAGAATTCGTACAGAAATGCGAAGAGAGCGGGCTGAAGCTATAAAAGTTAATTTTCAAAACAATATCCCGGATACGGTAACTGTCCACTGGAATGGCAAACTATTGCCGGCTCTAGGTTCACGAAAATCTAAAGAAAAACGCCTCCCGATAGTTATTTCATATGATGAACTTAACGCTGTACCAAAATTGGACAGCTCATCAGGAAGCGAACAGGCACAGGCAGTTTGGAATGCCATTATCAACTGGAATCTTGAAGACAGAGTGCAGATTCTCTGTTATGATACTACTGCTTCAAATACAGGCCGTATTAATGGTGCATGTGTGCTTCTTGAACAAAAAACGGATAGAGAAATGCTTATTTTTGCTTGCCGTCATGACGTCTACGAACTAGTATTAAAAAGTGTGTTTGAAGCGAAAATCAGCCAAGTAACTACAAGCCCAGGTATTCCGTTGTTTAAAAAGTTCCGAGAAAACTGGAAAAATGTCTATGCCAAAAAAACACAAATCTGTACAGAAAAGCTATCTTGTTTAAATGTTTCAGAAATTGATAAACTGCTAGAATTCTACCGATTTGAATTGACTAAAGAAATAGCTAGAGATGACTATCGTGAATTAATTGAGCTTTCAATAATATTTCTTGGTGGAGCTCCCAATTCAGAATTTCAAATAAGGATAAGGCAGCTCTGTTGGATGTCTGTCTGTTTATCGTGACATCGTGCGTCAAATTCTGGCTCCAATGCATATTAGCAGTAAAAGCACCTTATCAGGACTTATGCTTTTTGAAGTCCATGAAAGCTTACGAAACAATAGATAAAAGCATTTCCAAAGCAGCTTAACAGAAGTTTTGCCAGCATTCATGGTATTTGACAGATGAAGTATCTGTTTTGTCTTTATTTGACGATAATGTCGATCAAAAGACTAAAGTAAAAATGGTTGCTAACTTAGCTAAAGAAAACCCATCAGCCCACGATAAACGTTACATTGCATCCAAAGAGGAACTTTGTGGCCCACTTTTTGGTATGTCTTATATGTAAATTATGCTTTGATTTTCTTCTATAGTTTACCATACAATTGATTCTGATTTAATTTCAGAGAAAAACATCGATGACTTCGTCTCTGTCAAAAGCAAGTTCCTATTTAATCGACTCAAAATTGATGACAGATTTCTGAAGAAGAGCCCTTCTTTATGGTCAAATAATGATTCGTTCCAACAAGCTCAAAGGAAGCTATTTACACTGAGAGCAGTTAATGATACGGCAGAAAGAGCGGTTAAATTAATGCAAGACTTTCATGGTTTAAGCACTGTTGAAGAGGAGCAAAAGCAATTTTTGTTACGTTACGTACAAGAACACAGAAACTTATATCCTGATCGTAAAAAGCAAACTTTGAAAAGGAAATTTAATGATTAATGTGTTTTATCCTATAAATACATAATAAATATTATAAATGTGTTTTATTTACTGAATATAAATAATGAACTCTACAATGTCCCTATACTTCCATACTAACTTTTCAACTTAAACTTTGACGTCAAGTCGGCACGGGTTATCGTTATCCGATCTCAATAATATTTAATATTTAAGTTTTTGGAGTCAAATGAAAAAAAAATAGAGGGTATGCGATTTGAAATTCGAAAAAAAAAATTTCACCCTTATAGCCTGGGACACCCTAACCTACATTATCAAATGTGCGTGATTATAACCGTAATATATATCTAGTCTAGATGTATTATATTATCAATGATTATGTTTACTTGCAAATGTAAAATCTACCTCATTAAACGTGCGATATCTGATCTGTATATTTGTTTTATTTACCAACATGATACCTGAAAAAACAATAAAAATTTCCAAGTATTTATTACAGTAGGTAGATAAAAAATCCCGATATATTATGTCCACTGTACTCTTTTGTCTTCCTGTCCTTTATGTACCTAGTAAATAATTAGGCACAGCTCATATGTGAGGTTGTCTGTTTGATAATTGATACGTAAGAGGAGAATGCAGTATTTTATTAGAGATTGAAAGGAAGGTACATTTTGCTGAAGTTAAATGTGTGTAAAAAATAACGAGGAAATCTGCCGATTTCAATATTTGTATTTTGGAAATTTGCAGTAGTACCATACTTTATCTAAATATTAGAATAATAGTTTTTGTGTAAATGTGTAAATTTATATCAAAGTGAAAAAATAGTAGTAGAAAAAATAGAACATGCGTGACATATGTGACGATAAGTTTCGTCACAGGTAAAATATTCAAAATTGAAATAAATAAAATATATCTTCAAGTTTGTGTTTACTGGGGTCTTATGCCGTGTTGTTACGACCTTTCGGATCCCATTGCAGGGTCCTCCTTTTAAATTCATAATAATTTTTTTTATTTCATCTGGGTTGGTTAATTGGAATGTTGTGAGTTTATCACATTCCGATATCTGTAGATTATTTATTGGAAGAGAAAAATTGTTGTTGGGTATTTTTTTCGCCAAGTTTAGTCCCACATTAATGAAAAAATTATTGAAGATATTTGCAAGATATTTGTTATTATTACGTCTTTAAAATATCATTTGAAGATATTTTAAAGACGTAACAGAAGAAATGAGCTCAGAAAAAATATCACGATTTCTGAAATAATATTATTATCAAATGCACTAAATGATACGTGCAAGTATTTCGCCCGCTACACGTACTAGTGACCCGGTAGCGGCATCCCCAGAGAGCATAAAATAATAAATCTTCCTTCGGCATCCCGCACAAAAAGTGTAATTGGTAAAAGCGGCAACGTCGCGCATCGCACTGTTTACGAGGAGTTGCGATAGTTAGGAAAATGTAAATAAAATTATGTATATCATGGGACGCCCGATAATTGATAATGTGGATTGGAGTCCAAATTGATTACACTACGCTTGTTAATATACGAATATTTGTATATCAATAAAATGTAAAAATTTCAGAAAAATAAGTTGTAAAGGACTTATAGTATTGCCTTAGTGACTAATATTCGATGTAAAAATAAGTGAAATTTTAGTGGAACTGGTGGACGTCACAATAATGCAAAATAAAAGGACGCACAATAGGTAGCGTGATGTATATATATATATATATATATATATGTGTGTGTATCTATATATATATATATGTATGTATGTATGTATGTGTGTATATATATATATATATTAAAATCCGACGCTGGTGTGATCAATTTCATTATAAAATGTGAACAGAAGTTAAATAAATGTGAAGACAGAATAAATGTGAAGACAAATAAATGTGAAGACAAATAAATGTGAAGACAGAATAAATGTGAAGACAAATAAATGTGAAGACAGAAGTTAAATATATACCATATTTAAAATTTTAATTCTTTGGGATTAACCAGATACTGGAAGATGGTCCTGTTAGAAGCCTGAACAACCGTCGAGCTTGCATGCGAAGATGTATGAATGTAGATGAAGCGAAAGTTGTATGTCAGGACAGAAGAGTATGGAGCTCTATCCTCTCTGCCTACCCCCAAGCGAAACGGCGTGATGGTAAGTAAGTTAGTTAGTTAGGATTTTGCACTTTGTTAGCAGAGACCTTTTTTTACGAGCCATGTTAGTACACCATTCTGGAATAAATACATGCGCAAGTTTTATAACATTTGAACCATATTTCTTCATACTACAGATAAAATAAGGAATGTGATGTGATCTTTCATATAGTAAATATTTCTTTTGTATAATAATTTTTTTTTTTATCATTGTATAATAATTTTCCAAAAATCATTAGTAAATATTTTGACAAAGATGAGATTTATATATGTTACAGCGAATTTGCATTTTTAGTGACACTATACTTTCACTAGTAAAAATGTACTTTTCCCGGTCGGGCAGAGTGGGGGCAGTGAAAACATCTAAATCAACGAATTCTCAGATTCACTACACATAATCCGTGAAAATACATTACTCAAAGCATAGACAATATATCGGTGAAACCATCAATTTGTACACGTAATTCTTAAAGCGTAGAAACTATAAAGGCGGCACTACACTAGGCGATTTTTATTCATTTTGCGGTCCTATTTTAACTCCTAAATTAAAATAGGACAGCGGCACCGCAAAACGAATACGAATCGCGAAGTAAGGTGTCGGCTGAAAGATCGCGCACTCGGGTTTTTTATGATATCTGACGACTGCCGGAACAAAACGAGGTTATGTCACCATGTAAATATTGGGGGGTTAAGGGAAAATTTTTATTAATGAATATGTATTTTGTCAATTAAGTTTATTAAATATGTTTTTTTTATAACAATACAACAAAAGTTTATTTCTTACAAATATAGAAACATAAATAAACATACACCCGGTATTATTAATTTTAAATGAACCTTTAAAAGTGCGTCAAGTAACAAACACTCGATGCGAAAAATACAAAAATCAAAGAGATTCTAAGTCATCATTTACGTTTGAATTCATTCAGATTCTTCCGCATTTCCAATTTTCTATCTTTTTATCAAAAATGTGTCTAATGTCGTTTGCGTTTCTTGTTTGCGCACGTGTAAGCACGGGTGGTAGACGTACAACATAAAGTGCGCGGTTTTTAAGTTCGCAAACTTACTCGGCTCGACGTCGGTGACAGACGTGAAGCTTGCTCGCACCGTATCATTTTTATGAGTTTAATCGACTGTCTTTTGAATTATAAGATGATCAGAATTTCGTAAGTGTTCGCGATTAAAATTTTAAAAATATATTACGTTTTAGTTACCTACCTAAACTAATCATTGAATATCAAAGACCAGTCCAGAAGTGTGACAGTTCGAGAAACAGAACTATCGCCACAGAATAGAGAATATGCTATCGCTCAAAGGATAAAAATTAGAAATACTGTCGCTTTGTGATGACTTTGGACTAGACTAGTGTAGAATGAGACACAAAACGCAAAATAAATTTTGAAAAACAAGGTCCATGTGCCATTAGAATCTTGTTATAAAATCATATAATGAAGAATTGGTGCAGACGAAACTTTCAACACTTCAAAATGACTATTTTAATAATATCCGTTACCTACATAATGTTGATTTGCACAGAAGAAATTAATAATGCAGTAAGAACCTTGTTCACGCAATGACTTATTAATTGTTATTCAAGGCCCGGTTGTTTCAATTTGGATAAATAAAAGTTCGTTTAAAAGCATAGATTTTTACGGAAACGGATTTCAGACTTGTCAAATTTAATTTTTGACAGTTCGGAAACCAATAAATTCACTAGTAAGTGCAAGTTAAAATATTGTATTCATTTCTATTGGTGAAAAACTCTTTGAATATGAGAAGAATGACCTTGAATATACTTTCTCTAAAATGCCAGTGAATGATGGACTCACTAGAAAATCAGATTCACTGTAACATATACATAGTGAAGATAATTATTTATCTGAGTTGGATAATGATGCTTCACAAAATTCTTGTTTTCTGGTTCGATAATATTTGAATAAAAATTTCAAAATATCTTTTTTTAACATACAGTATGTATAAATATAATAATGTATTTTTAGATATTGTAAATTTATTAAGTTACTGGTGGAATAACATTTTTTAGGTTGTGGGCCGCAAAGGGAAAAGATAAACCAGTTAAATGTGACTCCAGTGATTTAAAGTGTTCTGAATGAATGCTTTATTTAATTAAGCCATTTCTTTAACCACCGGGTTATCTAAATCAGACTTTAATATATGTATGTACTTCAAAATAAAATTTTGTTTCAGATTTGGTATCGGACGATTTACAACAATTGAGGAGATTGATTACACAGCAGAAAAATGCATCAAACATGTGGAGAGGCTGCGAGAAATGAGCCCGCTGTGGGAGATGGTGCAGGAAGGAGTAGACATTAAGACCATTCAATGGTCGCAACACTAAAGATCTTTAATTTTAGCCATCGCACGCAATGAAATGTATATTTTTTTAGTATGTTAATTTATATTTAATCTTCTATGATCATTGATATAAACAAAAATAAAGTTTTGATTAAACCCTTGCAGACTTATTTATCTTTATTTACATTCTTTCAAAATCAATCGATAATTACTTTTAAATATGGTATCACTTGTTAAATTATTCCTTCTCATATCTGCACTTTCAATTGATGAAAAGTAATTCAGTAAAATCCTGTTAATTCAAACCCCGATAGTGGAAGTCCCAAAATATTAATTTCATAGTAGATTAACCCCGATAATTCGAAAACCCCGGTTATTTGTAATACGAAATAATTTTTGGGCATTACGTCATTAATCAATACAATACAATAGTTGAAATTAAAAAAAAATATTTCAATTTTTTTCGCAAGTGAGAACAACAAATATATCAATATCGGGGACTTTAGTTATATAAATATTGGGGTCTTCGTATTACCAAAATAAATATTGCGTTTTCAAAATGATTTCTTGAAATTCATACATTTATTCATTTGGGATTTTACACTTTATTAGCAGAGAGATTTTTTTTCCGAGCCGTGTTAGTACACCATTCTGGAATAAAAACATACGCAAGTTTTATAACATTTGGATCATATTTCTTCATAATACAGATACAAGAAGGAATGTGATGTGATCTTTCATAAAGTAAATTTTTTTTTTGTATAATAAAATTTTTGTTATTATATAATAATTTGCCAAAAATCATAATTTTGATAAAGAAGAGATTTTATACAGTGACAATAATTATTTATCTGAGTTGGATATTGATTGAATATTTTTCCACTTAAGATTCCATCCCCTTCACATTCCATAATAAATAACACTTTTGACCCCTCGTCTCCCCTTCACCGTAACACACTTGCATGGTTTATCTTTTTCAATTTTAGTATACAAACAATCCTGAAGAAGAGAACATTGTTCTCAAAACATTTAGATTGTATAATATAATAAAGTGGTGAAAACAACGTGATTTGTGTTTTATTTTAACAAAAAATCAATTGATATGTATTTGAGAACCATTTGTTTATAGAAATAAAACTTTTATATTATTATGCTATATCTTTTTATTACAGCAATTTGATATAATAGGATAAGACAATATAGTGTATATAAAATGTATTCGATTTCAATAGTACAAAACATTCCACATGCTTTCTTTATTTATATATATAAAATATCACTAGAAACTACGCAAAAATTTTATTTTTCTCTGCTTTTTCTGTACAAAGTGATTACAAAAGATTCAATACTGAATTTAATACAAAAAATAGTGTTGCATCAATCTCACTGTGTGAAAGCAATCATTTATTTTTATTTAGTTAGTAATCTTAACCAAATTTCATAAAGTATGTTTAAAAATAATGTACATATACATCCTGTCACGATTTTCTACATATTTTCATCACTTTGAAACAAAATATAATTTTTTATCATTTTAGATAACTTAACTCTTAATGCATTGATTGCCATGTCATATTTACTGATTGATTTAGGTTAAATAAATGTTTGAAAAATGTCAATTGTTTCAGAGTGCTGATGATGTAGTGTTTGACTAGAAACAAGTGAAATTATATTAAAATGCTAGTTACAATAGCACCAAATGAATGGTTAACATAAACATAGATGATGATACATTCATCCTGTAGTAATTCCTCACCAATTGATATTTAAGTTAGGTTATATTTTGAAATATAAAATAATTGCAACAAGCATTTATTAACCCTTTGTGAGATATTTTAAATTATTGCTGACATCAACGAACACCTAATTGCAATGTAAAAAGTTGCAAATCAAATTTTTATTGAAAACTGCATGTTATGGACGCCAACAAATATTAGTGAGAAAATAAATCATACCCTCCTGTGTTGTACTCCTTGGCGCTATGCTTACTTTGTAAATGATTATTAATCAATGGACACCAAAAACATGGCAAGTGATCCGAATCATGTTGTGTATAATATAACTTTTTTTTAAATAAAATGATTAACAACTCTATGTTAATAAAAGTACACTTACATATAGTGTACTTCACAATAATATTCATTGTATGTATTTCACATCCATAATTATTCATTACAATAAATTATAGAATAAAAGCTTATAAAACAAAACATTACTGTATGTAATTTAAGCTTTTTATAAAAATTGGTGAATTTCAATATCACATATTGACAAGAGTATTAATGTCTAGACTGTCAATTACAATTAAAATATAAGCAAGCCGACAATTTGCCAATTAAATCTGGCTACCATTTGAAAAATGAACATCACTATGTCCTTCAAGCCAGCATATGCAATTTCCTCAGCAATTACTAAAGAGATCACTGCAAGTGAAGATCAGTCTTCATTTTCATTTCTTCTTTACAGTATGCCATTTCAAGGCTAATCGAAACATTAAATATTTATATCAGTTTAAATCTATGAGCAGTGATGAAAATATTGACAAAAAAAGTAATTAGTATTAACCTTTTTTGCACTGATGAAGGTATCAGATGTTCAATAGCAAATAACACTGAACCTTAAATTTTACTGACAATTTTTATACGTACCTGTATACTAAAAGAAAATATCGGCACCAAATATGGATAAGGATTCTTACTATCGCCAATTGCATCAATAATTCGATTAATTATTATAAATGATACTCATTTATCGGTACAAACTCAATCATTTAAATACCAGAGGTTTTAAAAAATACTTTACCACACAGGTCAGTGGCAGTTCTCAGTACAACACTAAGATCTAATGCGGAGAATTATCGCCCCAAAATAGCAAATTAATTTTAAATATATAACATTGAAAGTCGTGTTTAATCCTGTCTCTACAAGGTCAAAAAGTGTGAACATGCTTATGGCATTTAAAGGGTTTTAACATCCACATTTATGTTTACATTAGGTAAACACCTATAATGTACTACAACAATTTATATGTGAACTAATGCAATAAAATATTTGAAAAATACATTATTTTATTACTTTTATTGAGCACATTGTTTTATGTATTTTCATAAACGGAGATTTATTAATTAAATTTAGAAAATGAAGGAGAGATATTAATATAGGTATATACGTAACTATACAAAGATGAAAAATTATAGAATGCGCGGTGCATCTAAAAATATTCTAGCTGAAGGCATATGGTGATTTTTTTATTTAAATCACAAACCATCTATAAATTGTGTTTACACCAATATTGTATGTAAATTTACTTTCGGGGACTCCAAAAATATAAAACATACACTTGCTTTAATGTATACAGATTATTATTTATGTAGAAGTAGTAAATGCTTAATTAAAATGACTACAATTTCAATGGCGGATAAAACATAACTCTACAACATGGTAATTAACAGTACATATTGTGTTTGTTCAATAAGAATTCATATTTATACTACGTAGTATATAATGCAAATAAAAAATGTCATGTGTGTGCATATTTCACAGAAAAGCATGTCAAAAAATATAATGGAGATCCAAACTGAAGACCATTCATTTTAAAAATATTGAAAAAGCAAAAATAAAAAAATTATTACTCATTACTCAATTGAAATATACAAGTATGTATACATATATACATCTACGGTAGAATGCCAAAAGGGCATTAGTGATTATTTCGAACTTTACAGGAGAGCAAAGTAATGTTTTGTCAATTTGATTTTATCAATATTTCTTTTATTACTAAAAAATTTCCACGTGTTTTGGATTAACAAATATGGAAATCGTTTAATAATAAAATAAACAAGTGACAAAATCGGATTGACAAAACATTATTTTGCTAATCATTAATCAACACTCACTTGTAATTAAATAATAAATGAAAGACTGAAACAAATATTTATTATAGATTTTGCCATTGTATAGAGTGGGCCATACGTTTTTGCACTTTTGGAAATTCAATTAAAAAACTACAGATCCAATGATATAGTTAACCCGGTCCGTGCCCATTGCATTCAGAAGGCGCTCCGACGTATATATACATCTTGCGCGTGGAACAGGTCAATGAATATTTATTTCACTGAAAGGGCACAATTCCGAAAATCATGTCTTAAAAATAATTTCATCTTAATGTCCACCGCTGGCATTCCTCAAATCTGACTAGGATTTGAAACATGATACAAAGCGAATGGGATGTTGGCTATTTCTTGATGGATGTTCGCCTTAAGTTGGCTGTGGTGGGCATAAGTGGGTTTTGGTGGCTGGTTTATCCAAGTAAACGCAACCATTGAGATAACCTTATAAAAAAAATCATGAGGTTGTCATGGGACAACATGTCTACGCGATATCAGTTTGTTAGGAAACATTTCCTTCATCACTGGTATAGTCCAATCATCGGGATTGGACTATACCAGTGATGAAGGATTCACCGATTGGACCTTGTATGTGTGTTGTTTCAATTCTAATTCCAAAATTTATTGCTACAGCAGCAAAACACTTGGGAGTCAACAAGCCCGGATCTCTTAGTTTATTACACTTAGTCACTTTTTTGTTATTCTCGCATACATCTGACATTCTGGTTACGAGGCACTGCAGATCTGCTTCGCTGTTAGCTATTAGCACTGCGTTATCTGCATATAACAGGCATGAAAAACTGAATCTGTCCATTCTCACTCCTACTTCTAATACCTTCAGTTCTTTCATAGTTATCCTTGTACAAGTTGGAAAATACTCCTATATGTATATATATAAACATAAGTCTTTAGAATAGCAAGCAAGTATTTTGTAGGACAAAGGGATATATAAAACTTATATGAGGATTTTTTGCTGATGTAAATATAGTTTGGGATTTTATATGAGGTTGGTATAAAATATGTACTCATAAAAAATTACCTCAATATACATACCTTTTCCACATTTAAAGTGGAGTTAACGGAAAATGTGAAACTCTCCATCTCGCCATTCAGTACAGACATACAGGTAGAACTACTCTTCCCAAGCCTTGCGTTTAAATAAAATACGAATGCTTGCAAGCATTAAAAACGTATGCAGTCTAATATTATACAATAATTGTAAACAAATATATTCATCAAAAAATATAAAACAACTTCAAAAATTGAGAGAAATGTGTTGAAAAGTTTTGAGACAACTGGAACAGTAATAAAAGAGGTAGAGAAAGTATAGAGCAAAACATGTAATGTGTCAATATATGTGTGCTTTGTACAGTAATGCAATAAATCTTATTTATAAATGAGTTTATTACTGTCAAGATGGTATTAATGCTTACAGATAGATAATCATATGTTTTGATATGAGTTTATTTAATCTCGAAATATTCAACCCAAACAAGAAATAGACACAAGTTACGAGAGATTCCATTTACCAAAAATTAATTTTGTTTCCTTTTGAGAAATAATTTGTATCACAGATTTAAAAAAATACTTATTTCGATTCAATTGATCTTGCTAATGTTCACAGTAAGCAAAACAGTAGATATGATTATTGTCTAGTTTTGTGTCAATTATGAATGGTTGTATTGGCTTTAAAATACAAAAATACTTGACGATAATTCAGCACAAACAGGACGGATCTGTAATTTCTTCTGTCGATGTTACTTTGAAACTCTGATGGTCAATATTTTGCAGATCAATTTTAGACTTATTAGATTCCAACAGCTGAGCCGCAATATCCATAAACATCTCTTCAATTCCTTCGCCAGTCTTGCACGAAGTTTTATATGTATGGCTTATCAGGTTGTGGCACTGTTCACTGCAAATCAATGTTAAAAAAATATTCTAATTATAAATGTTTGCCTCCAAGTAATTATAAATATTAATCAGTAATTAAAAACCCATATTTGAAGCTATAAATGACGCACACAGGAGGTGTATAATATTGAATTCAAATAATATTGAACCTTTATTTTTTCTGCCTAAACAAATGAAGCATGAGAGGTGTCCTTTGGTGGAGATTGTCAATCCCTGGCAGTAACATAAGTTCCCTACAAGGCAATTCATAAGGCCTCTGAGTGAAGAAGTACAGTTAGTGTTTATCAAATTGTCAATTGTTGTGAAATGACAGAACGACGTTGAACAAAGATATTGCATTAAATTTTACCAAAAGACATCCAAGCTGAAACCATTCGCAATATCAAGTGGACAGTGAATCACATCCTGGTAGACTCTGAACAAGACAAGGAACATAGAAAACTGAACTCCCTTCCCTGAATGATGTATGTTATATTTGGGCAGTTTTAAAATTTCCTTCGGGTAGGTACTTAAATAAAATGTTTATTATGTCAATTTTATATTACTTAGGCTTATAACTCCATAAAAGAGAGAAACATCCCTCAAAAATATTACCACTACAATTTTGTGCATTATTGATATGCATATTTTAAATATTAGATTAACCGGTCGTATGCCGCCCGTGCGGTGAGAATGTACGCTGTCTGCCGCGCAATTTCACACACGATTTCTGCTTTTTAGACATTTTTTTGTGATGTTTATATTCATGTAAGAATCAACAATAATCGCTTTCTGGTTTCTGGTTTCTCAATATACAGGCTTCAATTATTACTTATATTTCAATAATTACTTGTATAATAATTACTTATTCATTAATTATGAAAGTAAGTAACTAAAGATTTACTGTCAGAAATGTACGCACATGTTTGTCGAATAAAACCATGAAAGCAATAACAACAAATATATTTTATTTCAAATTTTCGTTCGAAATATATGAAAAAATATAAAAATACTTAATTTTAAAACTTTTTTAACAGATAATTAATGCGTGGTTCGAAGACGACATTTGGAATGATTTTTTGTCCGGTTTGCACGGCAAATGAGGTTAGAGTCCATTCACTTTAGGTATGCCTTTTGGATTAGTGTGAGTAATACCCTCTGTAACACGTAAAATGTGTAGTGGTATTCCTTTTTTAAAGCTATTCGATTAACCGCTCCAGTAACACTCTGACCAGCAAGCAGAGCGGTCGTTTCTTTGTTTAATATTTTTCGCTTAAAGATACGGTGACTACAAAATCATGAATATTTTTAAATTAGGAAAGGAGAAATCGCTTTCAGGTCAAACAAAGGAGATAGTTTTAAATGTATATAAATATCTCGAAGAATTATATAAAGATAAGTTATATAAAGATAAAATGGAAAAAGTTGATAAAATAACCATCAGCGAATGGAAAAATGTTTGCTGACATACAAAAGGAATTGAAACTGAGCACGCGACGAAGGATATTCTAATGGATGAAATCACAGACTTTAATCAATTTAATATGAATTTAGACGAGGATTCGGAGTCCGATACAAACGATTATAGTTTATCTGATTAAAATTAACTATAAGAATTCGAAATTATTTAACCACAATTATACCCGCTTATATATTTATTTTAAAAGCCATAATCCGTCAAAAATAACGTAATTTTATTATATATTTCGGCCGCCAGTTAAGGCTGTGAGAACAGCGCTATCCAAAGTAGTGTAGCGCCTTGATAACATTAGTGATGGAAATAAAATAGAGAATTTTGCTTTTTTTGCTTCCTATACCTCATTATTATTTGAGCCATGTGGCAGCGTTAGTGATGGACATTGTTGCATAGAGAATGATATATTTTGATTAATACTAATGACATATGCCTTACAATAGTGGATACACTTACAAGTTTTAATTATACTTAAACTGAAATATTTAAAACAATCATGAAATTAAAAAAAAAACTAATTCAGAGTATTTTATTAAAAAAAAACATAAAGTCAATTTCTTTATTTTATTTAACAATTTTGAAATCATACTAATTTTGAAAACGAAATTAGATCAGTTATTGGATTCCAGTTACGGTTACGAATAGATTTCTAAATAATTATTATTTGGGGATTAAAAAAATGGAATATAGTTTTTTTATAATACATACATATATGCTAATTTCAGATTAAGAAAATAAAATACTATTTGTATATTTTTTTGCATCTATCATTTACTCAAAAAAGAATGTTACGAGATTTTGTAAACGGACTGTAACAGTAATGCAAAAGGCTTACCTAAAGTGAATAGACTCTACTTGACGAATAGAACTCATTCGTCCATTCAAAAACTTGAGATATAACCAATAATAAGCTTTAAAAACCATAACCAGAGGTAAAATAGGTAAAATTCGCGTACATGTCCAGAGAGCGCATATTTCGGCTCCGGCATACGACTAGTTAAACAAAATATATTTCTCCTTTCAATTACGTTATTAACAGAGCTGTGTGATGTATAAAAATAGTACTCATTCTAATTTTGTTAATAATATCAACATTTCGATAATACAATTGACGGTTTTCTCTACCATTCAGACAATGCAATGAAAAAGGAAAGATTATGTATTTGTTCCAATTGACAACAGCAGAGTGCTATGACAATCTGCCCTTGAAGAAGAGAAAAGACAACAGAAATATACAAATATAAAGAGTAAACTTAGCTATGCAATACAGCTATCAATTTTGTTTAATACCTTGGTCTAAATAGCATATTACACATAACAATAGAAAATATTTAAAGAACATCATGTCACTTCTTTCTCGAGGACATTGAAGATATTATAATAAAATACCCACTTGCTCCATTGTAGACCCAGAATCTTAAACAATTTTGAGAAATAATAATTTATCTTTAGCCAGTAATCATCTTTCAATGAATTAATGTTATAAGTCGTAACAAAGGTCATTGAATTTTCTTAAGATGTGTAAAAAATATTATATTATTTCTAATGCTGTCGCTGTCTTGAATGCAGTATTAAGTTACACATATTAAATGTGCATAAAAACCTACTTAAATAAAGATATTAATATTTCATTTAAGTATTTACATTAAGATTATCTAAAGAATTTTAATATAGATGATGAGACTTCGATTCTTATGTATTGTTTTGTGATCAATTGTCAAAAGAAATTTTAAAAAATAACTCAAACATTAACAATGGTTGAACCATAGATTAAAAGGTATATATATTTATAAGAATATTACCAAAACGATTCCATGTCAGCGTCCGTCACTTGTGGGGATGAAGTCTCCAAATCAGCTTTATTTCCACATAAAAATATCTTTGCATTTTCAGCATATGTCACAATGTCTAGGAGATGTTGGGACAGTACATGAAATGATGCAGGGTTGTCTAGAGAGAATACTAAAATTGCGGCTTCTGCAAATTTATAGTAGCTTGATGTGACTGAAGCCACTCTTTCCATTCCACCTGTATCCCACAATTGAAGCTGAAACCGTGAGAAATATTATGTTAAAAAAAATTACAAATAATGGCCATTACGTCGAGCCCGTGAATACGCACGCATATATACTAATACATATTTTTTAAAAAGATTTAGAATTTTTGTCTACCTTCATTTCTCTGCTTCCCAATTTGAATATTTTTTCGTAATGATCAAGGCCTAAAGTTGATTTCCTATCAGACGCTGTCACAAAAGTATTGTTGGTAAAACGTCGAAATAGGGAACTTTTTCCGACACCGAATTCACCACAAAGTATAACTTTTAACTCGGGAATTCTAGTGGATGCCATTTAGGATATAGTTGAAAGAATCTTTCAGGTATTAATTAACACAAAATTAAAACCCACACAACTCGTCCCCCCCACCGACATATTTTTGACGTTTGAAAATGTTTTTTTTTTTATCAATTTTCATCATGACCATAAATATGAGAAATAATAAGACCAAAAACAAGTGAGAAAACACGACCAGATTTCATTGTTTATGCTCTTAAAATATTAAGGACCCTGTACATAATGGCCGAGGTTGGCCCAATTCCAGCCACCACGCCAACGTATACGGGGGAATTGGCGAGGGCTGGCGGACGTTGGCTGACATTGGGCATTGGCAAAATTGACAGTTTTTCGAGCACACATCATTCACCTGTCTAGGGCCAAAAAAACATAGATAAAATAAAGGCTAGGGCCAGAGATTTTCTGAATTTTTTGTGATTTTTGTTTTTACGAAAAAATCATGAAAACATTAGTATATAAAAAAAAACACACACATTCATATTATTATATCGTAAGTGTCGAAATGCAATGATTTTTTTTATCGTTTAAGTAAAAAAAAAAACTTTTTTTGAATTCCGATAATGTTGCCAGCGCAACATTTTCCGAAAAATAATAATTAATTTTTATTTATTTATAAGAGACAACAGTACTATTATTATTTGATGTCTACCTAATAATCTTCTTCTGTATGATATATTTAGTTGCACGGCACGGCACACAACGGAACATCGCACTCATAACACATAAATATGATACACTTTCACACACGCACATATTTAAAATAAATGCAACAAAATGCGTGTATTTTTGTTAATAAATCACTGTTAATATTCAATTGAATCATTAATCAACATAAATCGACAAATATCGCAAAACATATCGTATATGTTTGTGTATACGTGTACAAATAAATCGAAAATCGAAAAAAATAAATCGCATTTCCCGCGCACATTGCGCGTGACCTTGACGACGGAATATTTGAATTTCGATTGTGCAACACGTGTTTGAGGCGACATCTACAACTTCCCTATACGATGTTGACGGCAGAAAAACTTATATTTAGATTGTTGATTTAAGCTATAATCGGCGATGTTTTTGAGTTGAAAATGGAACGACAGGTAAAAAGAAACGTTTTTCAAATTCGATACGCGGCCGTCGAGAAATAATTAATTATGTGCCCGTCGGATATATCCGACGTGGCTCGAGGGGGGCGTTAATCACACATTATGATATTATTCAGTTTATCACCTTCCGCTGACGGTGATATGATATACACCTGTGTGGGTTCAGATTGTCCACCTCTCAGAGGGCAGATCTCCGGCTAGCTTGCCGCTCTGTGGTGTTATCAAATTACAAACTACTTGGAGATGGTCACTGAAGAAAGGTGGCGGGAATTTGAATAAAAAGTATTTGATTAATACAACAATTAAAGAAAAAAATAAACCAACACTTTAGATCGATACAATTTGACAATGCATAACAAGACATATAGCTAAGGAACAAATAAGCCAAATCCAAAATAAACTAATCAAGTGTAAGCCCCTCACCAAGCACATGAGCAAGTCTCATTTTTGGAGAGGCAAAGCAATAAAATAAAATGTATCTAAGTAGATTGTAATAGACAAATGTATTATGATTTAAATGTAGTTTTAATATTAAATAAAAAATAAAAAAATAAAAATAAAAATAAAATAAAAAAACATATTTACATATTAATAAAATTTATTTTTATCATAAAATTGACCCAAATGTTTTACTGCTAGTCTATCATCTAATCTTAAAATATACCTTAATCCTAGACACCTCGTCACGTTATGGGGGCCGGTATACTTCCGAACAGGAAGTCAGCTGGGCGGGCTTTCTCGGCGCCGCACTGCTGTCATCTCGCGCCTCCGTCGTCTGCGTTCAGAGGCTTGGATCGCTCCCAAAGCCATCTCTCGTCCTTGTTGGTGATGGACCTTCGCGGTCCTGTTAGCGCCAGGGGCCGGCACCCATTGCCTGGCGGTTGACTCTCAGCGCCGTGCTGCTGTTTGTTCTTCGCGTCTCCGTCGCCTGCGCACGGAGACTTGTATCGCTCCCAAAGCCATCTTTCGTTGGCTATGGACCTTCGCGGTCCTGTTAGCGCCAGGGCCGGCATCCGTTGCCTGGCGGTTGATTGCTTCCGGTCCAACCGGATCTTGACCTCTCTATCTGGTTTCACTTCACCGTTCCGGCTTCGCGATTGTTGAAGCCGGTATATCACTCTCTCAACTTCGGTTCGTCCGTCAGCTGTCTGATAGCTGACGGCAGCTATCTATTTCACTTCTGCACTAATCACTCTGATAACTCCGATGACTGATCACTACTCACACTTCGCTGACTGACTCTCAATTCCTCATTCTCTGAGGACCTACTCACTCACTCTTCCGCACAGCATCCGGCCTTTTGCCGACCGACCTTCTTCCTTGCCCCGCCTCCTTGCTTGGGTCATTTTGTGATGGACCCGATGCGAATCACATCTCGTAAGCCTAAATTATTAGCCACATTGTTCGTAGGAGATGCACTTTGCTTGTTCCATACTATTTCAATGATTTTTATTATTTATATGACGTTAACACATTACAGAATTATTTATATATACATTACAGCGAATTTGCATTTTTAGTGAGACTATACTTTCACTACTAGAAATGTACTTTTCCCGGTCGGCAGAGTGGGGGCAGTGAAAACATGTCAATTAACGAATTTACAGATTCACTACACATTATCTGAGTCGTATATTTCCAGACACCGCTAACTCCATATCAAAACAATTAACAGCAGGTCAAGTAATCTATACTTTATTGTGTGAGATGTTATTACCTACACTGTTTGTTTTTTTAGAAAGTTTGTTATAAATGTAAACAAACTTTCTAGAAAAACTAACAGTGTAGGTAATAACATCTCACACAATAAGGTACAAATTACTTGACCTGTTGTAAATTTCTTTGGTTTGGAGTTAGCGGTGTTTGGAAATATACGACTCATCTGTGAAAATATATTTTATCTACGAATGCGCGCATTACTCAAAGCATAGACAATATATTGGTGAAACCATCAATTTGTACACGAAAGTACGTAATTCTTAAAGCATAGAAAGTATAAAATCGGCACTTCATTAGGCGATTTTTATTCATTTTGCGTCCTATTTTATTCATCATCCTATTTTAACTCCTAAATTAAAATAGGACAGTGACACCGCAAAACGAATATGAATCGCGAAATAATCGCGCACTCGGGTTTTTTAGATATCTGACGACTGCGGGCACAAAAAAATCTTTTTTTTCGAAAAATAAAATTATATTTATTGCTGAAAATGAAAAATAGATCTCACAATAAAAGATAATACACAATATTTATCAGGCATCTGACAATTATAGAATATTTGTAATATTATGGAATTTGGTTTCGTTTAGGTAAACATTACTTAGGTATTGTTCGGTGATTATTCCGGGCAGGATTTTCACGGATAAAAAAATCTTTTTGGCATTAGGTATAAGTAAGCGTTTAAAATATCAACAATCCAAATACCTTGAACATTTTTTTCAAATATAATATCAAAAATATATCTGGCCTGCAAAAATCCTGTCCTGAATAATCAACGTCCGCAACAAAACCCGTATAGAATAATCAGTATCTGCAAAATTCATAAAAATTCTGTCCACGAAACTCGCATCCGTGAAATTGAGAGCTTGATTGAAGTTATGTACTGTAGTAGTATAAAAAAAGATTATAAATTATTTCTGACATCTCTCAGATTTCATATTTAAATTCACTTCCCAATGGCGGGAAGGATATTCCTGGACCAGCTCAGTTGGCAACATTGCTCAATCTTCAGGATAGTTCTGGTTCACGAGTGTGTTTGGTGGATATCGGGAAGTAAATGAAAGAAAAATGTTGAGTACAATATTATATTAGAACAAGTTTTTGTAAATGGTACAGTTGTAAATACAAGAAAAATGACACTACATTTTCTCATCAACAATTGTAAATACAAGAAAAATAACACTACATATTCTCATCAATACTTAAAATCCTAGTGGGTTGCAACCGCTTTAAAAATTTAGTAACCTATAGTTAATCTGCTTAAAATTAATTTAGAATTAAATTCTTAACAATTGTTTTACTTCAAGCAATGTACAGGTTAAGACAGAACGCAGGACACTAGAAGGAGTCAGATGTGAAGTTCACAGAGATCAACTACTTTTCATCTGTTATTTGGGGGGGATGGCCACCCTTTGACTTTGCACATAAAAAGGGGTGATAACACGAGAAACAATGGTTTCTTTTCTCCTACTTGACTTGGAGAGGGTCGCCCTTAGCCAAGGTCGGCGTTGGCCGGCTGGTGTTCGGGAGACTCATCAGGAACAGCTGTATTTATTGTACGATTGTACGAATTTGTACTATAAGATCGATGTCAATACATCGATCTTATAGTACAAATTCGTTGTTATCCATTGGAAAACTTTTACAAATTCACTGGTTGGCGACGCCTTTTATTAATTATGATAAACAACTGTATTTATTGAACGATTATACATGGACATCGATCTTATAGTACAAATTCGTTGTTAACCGTTGGAAGACCTTTACAAATTCACTCAATTATTAAATAAAATCACAATATCGGCGTTTAAAACACTATTTCCGTGATTATTTTAACATTTTACTCTGCGGTGACGGCGGCCATTAAAAATTGTGCGATTTCGCCGGCTATAGGTACGCAATAAACGCTGGAACCATCCACACAACACGGAAGCTTACTTGCCGTGAGACATTTTACACTTCGTACACATAATACCAATAACTATGCAAATCCTGCGTCAATTTCCGGACTATTTACACGACAAAACCCGAGCGGTGTCCTTTTGCAATTCATACCGATGACAGCCCCGTAAAAAGGATACCGTCGGCGCGCGCATTGCACGCCGAGAGAGATGCGCGCGCAGGCAGGCGCAAAATGGCGGAAACTTCCAAACCATTGTCAAAGGTAAAATATCAAAAGATCTATGACAGTACTTAGTTCAATTTCAATCTGGATCTAAACCAAAAGTATCCTATATCTGTCTTATTATCAAATGATATCATTTTGGTTGTTCGTAGTGTTGCCAACTCAGATTTTGAAAAAGGCGTAAACCACATTAGAAAATTACGTAAAATTAGTAAATTTTGCTTGTAAAAAGTTCGTAGATCTACGTCTTTATTTTTTGAGTGGAATGAATAGGTTAGGGTAGGTAAAACTGAATAAAACAAGTGTTTTGTTGTTATTTTTTTTATTATTAGTTTCAGGTAAATTAATGAAATTTATACATATATTTATTAAAATATTTAATGTGTTCCTGCGAAGGCTCACGGTTTCTTTTTAAGCCACTTTTCGTGTAAAGTAAGCCTATTAGAGTTTCAGTAGAAAGTCTATTTCTGATGTCTGTTTTCATAAGAAACAGACGCTCGACGTTTGCACTGCTATGTGGCAATGTGAGCGAATTGGGCCAGTAATGGAATTATTTGCGACGAACCACCATTCTTTATTTTAGACACATGAAGCCAAAAATCTTCTGATTTAATTATCTGTTCCTCTTGAAATGGGAGACTTGTATTTCTAAGAGCTCACTATTCCCGGTCTAGCTCCGTCAGGTTTGTTGGACATAATCTTGAAAGTAAAGAAATGAAAACTAAGTAAAGTGTAGCAGACTCAACTCATTAATAAAATATTTGCATTTAAGGATAAAAATATTACTTGGAAACATTTGCCCCAAATGATCTATAGATGGTACAGAACGTTTAGTATTTGGGTCCATCAATTTCTCAGGGTTTATAAACCTTAAGTTCTTCAGCCTTTGTCTGATCATCTTCAAAGGGGAAGCGAAAATTTTTTGTCTGTTTCCCATAAGTGTGAATATTTTTGTTCATAATGCAGCTTTCTTTTTTTAGTGGGAGTAACATTCCGCTCTTCATCACTGTCACTGCTTATCTCCATAATTGAGTTCAATTGAATTGAGCAGAAAGTTTAACAATATCGGAAGATAGAAATCAAAACCAATTATTATTATTTTTAGGTTAAGTTTACAGATTAGATTACACTTTTGTTATGTAAGTTTCTCCCTTCGAGACGAGACATTTCGTTTTACATAGTCACAGCTCTATGGAATAAATGACGCGAGTGTTGCAGGGCCTGCGCACTCTATCCATAAAGTTTCGATTCCGTTATAATGGCATCAATTCTTTTATGGGAATTTTTTTAAATTTCATTTTTCGGCGGTTCTAATTTGGTGTCAGTACTTACCTACCCTTGCCAACTATTTTAACAATTATTGTAGTGGTATTAATGTTGGTTTCGCAAAATGTTCATATTGGTTACACTGTTCACAAATATTCTGTGGTTCACAATTTGCGACGCCATCAGACGCCATTTTAATTTTTCAAAATATCAAATATGTCTTTATTTTGTGGCGATTTTGCTTGTTTATTTTTTTACAATCCCGCTACCACGTCACCGCCTCCGACATTGACATCCTCTGATAATATGTTTGTTTCGATATGAAACTGAATATTGACATTTCACAAAGGATATCTGCTACAAAAACGAAATATTTTATGGTCCTTTTGAACTGTCATACTGAAACCGAAAATACACGTGAGTGATTGTATTTTATATTTATATTAATTATATTTGGAATGTTTTATTATAATTGTGTTTGAAAGTTTATTAGAAAAAGTTATTTTACAAAGGAAAACTAATTTACATAGGGTATAAAAGCGAAGGCAGCAATATCCAAAAAATTGTTTTGAATGTAGTCACAGAGGATTACTAATTTAAAATTAACCGAATTCTAGATTTTATGTATTATTTTATCCCTTCCAAAATCTTGTTTCCTATAAATTTACAGGCTATGTTTCCCATAAAATCTCAATACTGTTGACTCATTTGTCCAAGTTTTCCGTATGATTAAAATACAAAAAAAAATTATGGTTAATTATTATTACATCATTATCTTTGTATAACATGCATACAATTATTAATTAAGAGTTATTATTATTTCACTGCTGGTTTTAGAAAGAACAGAACTTCCCACTGACATGTGTAAATGATAAGTAAAATTATTATGTCTACAGATTCAAGTCCAAGGAGATGAATATTGGTGTGACGGATGAATATCTCAATGGAATCCTCAGAACCCAGCTCCAGCAAAGGAGATGAGGGTAAGAATATACAACTATAATCTATAACTAAATATTTTTTAAACAATGATTGCTTGTGTTGTATTTTTTTTAATACACAATACATACATTAATAAATGTTTACAACATGAATAAAATAAATTTAAATAACATTTACAAGTAATTTCAAATAATTTAGTTAAAGTATGTTTATGTTAATAAAATTTAATTAAAGATGGACACACTCTCCCACACTTGTTAATTTAATTTAATTGTTAATACCCATTAATTTAATTTAATTGTTAATAAAATTTAGTTAAAAATGGACACACTCATCTGTCATTTTCCAGCGTTGTCAAATTTAACAGATTGTATTATTTTTAAGGTTAAAATCAAGAAGAAGAAGAAAGAAAGCGTTGCTGCCTAACCGGTCTGTAGCAGCATTCTTAAAAATCCATGCAGATGTAAGCATCGACAAAGAGGCTTCACAGACAGTGGACTTTGTAAAATATTATTAGAAATGTAAAAATAATGTGCATAATAATATCGAACCATGAGTACTTTAGTGTATTAAGTGAAAAATGCAGTTTTGAGATATCGGCGTTAGATGTTATAAATTTCTTTATCAAATTGATTTTCAATTATTTGTTTTAGAATTTTTTGAATATTGCAAGGATTTGGATTGCCTCACATGCACCCATCGATAAACCTTATATTTGCTTATAAGGTTTATCAATGGGTACAGCATAATATAACTATTTTATTATATTTTGATTGAGACAAGGTTTTATAAAAGAGATAAATCATTTAGACCTTCCGACAAATCTGGTGTTTTTAGTATATCTAAAATTAGTGTTTTGCTTTCCTGAATGGGAACATTAATGAATGATCTTGCAATATCAAATGATACTAACTTTTCATTCAATATCTTTTAAGGTATTGACTACATGAAATTTTAATTGTATACTTTGGTTTAAATACGTTGGAGTTATTTAATATTTTTGTAATGATTGAAGTTATTTTGAATGTTGGGGAATTGCATTACATTGGGATACTGCTGATCTGATGGGGCTGTTTCCTTTGTGAATTTTGAGAAAGCCGTATAATTTTGCGATCATTAACACTGTTTGCCTTTTTTCCTTACAAATTAAACTTATGGAAGTTATTGTCCGATCGTCCTGATGAAGATATAATACAGTATCGAAATCATTAGACGTTTAAAAAAAATATGTGTGGTTTTTAACGCTATAAGCATAAAAAATATTAAATCATTTGTTCTACTTTTTTAGTTTCAAACCGCTTGATCTTACTGACCGGTTATATTATTTGCAATGCATTGTAAATGATGTCTTATTGATATCTGTTCTTGTATACGCTTATTTAATTGAAAATAATTATTCTGAACATTGAAGTGTAAAATGACAATTGAAAAGAATACTTTTTTTGTTGTGTATCCAGAATAATTATTATGTATGTGTAATGTATATGTATGTAAGAATCGTTGAAAATACTGTCAACCCATTAGAATGTACTCTGTTTATCATATCTTCACACTTTTGATCATTTAGATGATATTCCTAACCTTTTTTTATTATTTTAAAAAATTATTCTTTAAATAGGAAATATAATAATTTTATATTTCTTTATATATACAGCATTACATATAATTATTTAAAATTTTATTCTAACTAAAGTATCACATATTTTTTTAGTTTCCTCTTAAAGTTGTTATATTATTTACATCTCTAATGTCCCTGGTAGTTTTATGTATAGTTTCGTTGTAGTAGTAGTTTTATATATAGCACTGTGCATGATTAAAATTTGTGATTTTTTTTTAATGTAATCTTTTCATCTTCTCTTGTGCAGTGCAGTGTTTGTGTTTGTTTTTTCTTAATACTTCAAAGATGTTGTATCCATTATTAATTTTATACATAAGTAGAAATAGAATTAAATTTAATTATTTGTCTATTATTGGTAAACTTTCTAGCACCACTTTAATTCTTGTGTATTGATTTATTTTTAGTATAATTCTTAATGCTTTCTTTTCGAGTATTGTTATTTTTTCAATTCTTCTTCAACCCAGAAATAGTATACTGCCGCAGTAGTTGATGCGGGGGACAATTATTGCGTTATATGATATATTTTTGCACAATTCTGTTTTGATCTCTTCTGATTCTTTCCAAGGGTGAAATTCATTTTGCTATTTTTTGTTACATATTTTGTGTTCAATGTAAAGTTTAGTTTATGATTTATAATTGCTCCCAAATATTTTATATCGAATTGGGTAGGAATTTATTGCAATGTTTTTTTTAAATCAATATTCGTTGAATTTTTCCTTTGTATATTTGTACTTAAAACAATCATTCTGAATCTAAAAAATATATTATTTGAATGTTACATTTTTTTATCACATCACTTAAATAATATTAGTAATATTAACAGGCAATGAAAATTAACTACCACATGAATACGAAGTGTAATCTTATTTTGTATAATCATCACAAATCATTGATTTCCTTTACCTATTAAAATGGTAGCTTGTGGTGTAAATTATTTACCGATCAATTTTACATTTTATTTTCTAAAATATTAATAATTACAAAATATATAATATTGAATTTTTATTTTCTTTGCGAGTTTTGGTATTTAAAAAAATATTAATTCTTTGTTTTTGAATTGAATGAATTTTAAATATGAACATTGTTTTTAAAACAAAATCATGTATTTTTATCTGAAATTATGTTCATTATGTAAACATATTCCTGCTCTAAACATGAGATTTTTCTTTTACAAAAAGGTAGTGTGTAAAATTTAAAAAATATTCTGTAACAATATTGACTAATTTAAAAATAATTGTCAGTTTTCTTTGCCAATTCTTTTTCTGACTCTTATTATAGAATTGACGGATAATACATTTTTAATTAAATGTACCATCTTTTATTGTTAAACCTTATTTTCATTTTCAGAAACAAACAGCCGTATTCTGAAAATTGTAATATTGCTATTTCTGTATCTTGACAGTTATTTTATAACATTGTAATGCAGTTAATTTTGACATTTTAAGTTTGACAGATTTGAAATTAATGAATTCAATCAATCAGAAAGCTCTAAAACGTAAATAAACGAAAGTAAAATAAGTTATTCATAATATGTGAATAACTTAGCGTTTGTTTACGTTTTAGAGCTTATCTGATTATTTGAATTCGTTAATTTCAAACCTGTCAAACTTAAAACGTTAAAATTAACAGCATTATAATGTTATACAATAACTGTCAAGATACAGAAATAGCAATATTGCTATTTTCAGAATACGGTCTAAATATTCATTTAATTGAAATAAATAAATAAATAAAGAAAAAAAGGACAAATATATAAATAAATAATAATATCTCCCATAGTCGCAAGATGTCACTTTGCAAATAACAGTTGCCATTCTATTTTGGTCTATATTCTGTGCTACTACACGACAATGCAATGCTGCACATAGCAGAATAGCGTCACACAGTACTTTCTTAGTTTGTTGGTTCGGGAAGTCTTTTCAAACTTAGCTCATTTTGATTTTGATTTGTTCTGGTCCTGACAACACCACACAGCTGATTCACAATTCAAAAAGTCCAAAGAAGTCGAAAGCATTGCTGACTTTATCGATTCAATATTGCCATTCTTTTACTGAGACTAGTTTTGCCAGCTGTTCTACAGATGGCAAAATTGTGCAAATTCTGGCAGTGTTGAAGCAGGAGTCGAAGACAGGAATTGGCAATGAAGAAGGAAATTAGACTACATAAATGCAAAATGTGGCAAAAAAGGCACTGGGATAGGGCATACAGAATGTAAAGAAAATATATATTATAAGACAACAGGAATCTAACTTCTCTACCTACCTTTAAGAGAAATGGTGTATTGGCAAATAATAAAATATGTAAAACATAAATTAAGCACAATTAATCCACAATTGGATCAAAATAGAAAATCAGTGGACTTGACATGACTAATTCCATAGACAAAAATCCCATACGATACAACCAAGTAGATCACAATCTCAATATCAACTTAATCAATTCCACAGATTACAATCTTAATCTGCTAATTTTATGCTAACAATACGCAATCTCGTGGCTAATTCTGATTCACGGAAATAGCACAAGTCAACTGTAGTCAGAAATATTATTACACAAATAATACAAACCTGGGCAAGAATTTCTTGGTATGCATACTCCATTGTGTCTGACGTAGCCAACGTAACAGAAGCATCCACGGTTGCAGCCCGGGCTGCAGACCGGTTGCACCGCATCGCAGCTGAGGTCGCAGCTGCCGCACAGCAGGAAGTGCTCATAAGGTCCGCGGCAGAGTATTAACTTCTCTAAAAATAAAAAATTAAATAATTTATTTTATTTTAAATTGCTTGAAAATATTCTGTTCAGAATGTTCTGGTTAGAGAAATATCCCAGAAACTTCTAACCAGAAGGCTCTTACTATTATAAATAAAGAATAGTTACTCTGCATTTAACCGGAGATTAATTAAATTTGATGGTCAAAAGGGGCCAGAATGACCTGAGTCAAATATAATAAATAAACTAGTTTACCTTCTTCCTGGGGAACTGCTAAACAGGCACCACAAACCACAGCCAAGAGTAAAAAGAGTGTCGTCTTCATCATATTTGATTTCTTCTGTATCAAAAACTTTGTATCTACTCACTTTTGCTCGAAAACCGTACAATATAAATTATATCAAATAACCGAGAAGCTTATATACTACTCTGAGACATGCACCTAAGTGCTTAATTTATTAAATGTACAGGATGTTTATAAATAGTATTACAGCAAACTCCTCACGGCACCACTGGGACGGAGGGTTGCCAGAAAAGAGAACTTTATGGATCACTCTTTAAATTACAAATTAAATATAAACTGAATATGTAATGAAAATAATATTATCATTCTTCTTCATCATTGCCTTTATCCTAAATCGTGGGGAGCCTATCGCTTGGACAGCACTCTTTAACCTGCATTACTCGGAGCCACTGGTATTTCAATCTTTCTTTAGAGAGTCTCCACTTCTCCTGAGTCGCTCTTCAGGCCCTCTTCCCTATGGCACTAATGAGAAATTCTGTTTAAGTAGTTTTCCATGCGGAGGACATGTCCAAACTAATTTAATTGAGAATTTTCTATTTGTAGGAGAAGCAGGTCCATCCTAAGATGCTCTCAGATGATATCATTCCTGATTGGCTTGATACTCTTTCTCATTTCTGAGGCCTGGATTCTCCGAATTTTCAAATTTCAGTAAAAAACCAGTGTTTATAAAATTATCTCTGCTTTATTTTATTTTAAGTACTTTCATTTGTGTGCCGGCTGCTTGAGAGTTCCAATTACAATTATTCCTCGACTTACGACTATCTCATCCACAACCTACGACCACTTGCACTTATGACTGTAATTTTTTTTTAAATATAAAAATGGTAATGTAATTTGCAATTCTATTACCAAGATATCACTGCTGCAACGAAATTATTATTAAATTAACTGACCGAGAGATAAACTAAAATTATTAGCAATATTATTCATTGAACACATCCTGTATATGTTTGTATTCTTCAACAAAGATAAAAATAAGTAGCAAAATAATGCATTTCTAATACTCAAAACGATTAATATCTAATATTCAGGGTAATTAGTTTTAAAATCGTGTCATTAACCTTTTGAAATTTGAGAATTTTTGATATATTGTATGTTATTTTAAATTTTAGAATCTAATGTATTTTCAAATGAAGAGTAAATGAAGAGAGAGAGAAGAGAAGAGAAGAAAAAATAAATAAGGGTTTGCTTTTTTTTTTCGATATTTCCGACACCATTTGTAAAATTTTACACTATCATAAAACTGTATGTCAAATATTAAAAATGTATTTACTTTCTGCATGGCTTTAATCATTTTATTTGACTTGTATCGAAGAGGATGAATTTTTCAATTTATATTCAATAAAAGTTACCTGAGGTTTTACAGAAATATTGAAAAAAAATGCAAACTTTTGTTATTTATCTCCTTAACAGTTGACATTTCACCCAAAGTGAAAAGAATATTTTCTGTTCAAAATTTAATGAAGAAGACTCTCCCGAAGTTTTTGCTACTAGTAAAAGATTAGTGCACATGGGTTCCAAGGTCGATGAGTTCTATCATTTAACATAAATTGAAATTTCAATTTTAAACTAAAATAAGAACTGAGCCTGAAAAAGGATATATCCAGAATAGCGTTTGGTTGCTTATTTCTCATTATCGCCGAGATCTCCTTATATCCGAGCTCGTTATAACCGAGTTCGACTGTATATGTTTTGCATGAGGTTTCCGCGAGCGATATTGTATGTAACAAAAGTAGATTCTGGAATATCTCGCGTTTTCTGTAAATGGTCTTCCTAGAAGACCTAGGCCGACGTGGTAGGAGACTTTCATGTCACCAACGGCTAGTCCGTAACTTTTGAGGCCTTTTTAGCCTTCACAATGGCACGTGATACCGTGTCGAAACGTCGGCCTAGGTCTTCTCAGGGAGACCATTTACAGAAAACGCAAGATATCCCAGAATCTACTTATGTTACATATGTATATATATATATATATATATATACATATATCCTTGAAAGCCTTCACGTATGTATATACATATACATATGGGAAGGCTTTCAAGGATACAAGATATGTTAGTTCTAACTACTTCGGGGGTAACCCGCGTCAAATTCTGGTCATCAGGACCAGTCGTCTGCCGATGTTTCAAACAGACCCCACTACTCATCTTCAGGGCGCCTTGTCGATGAGCTACTTCTCCGAAAAGCGCATGACTGTTCGGATCCGGAGCTCACCGACAAGTGAGAGTTTGAAAAATTCTTCATCAGGTGTTTGTGGAGGAGTGGGTCTCTCCAGCGACGTCGTTAATTAGTTTTGTTTGACTTCTAGTGATCCGTGTATTCACATAATGATGACAATAATATGAGACATTTTGTATAAAGTTGCTGCGTAAGAGTAGTGATGTTTATTATTGATTATTGATTAGCAGATGTGTTCCGAAGTCATGAGGTCTGTCGTATGACATAATGAAATTGAATTTTTAATATAAACATACAGCCTTCCAATCCACCTAGTATTTTGCTGATTATGTACATTTGTAAAAAAAACTACAATTTTTAAGTCAAAAGAATTTTTAATAAAAATTAACATATAAACTTTGCCAACGTTTGTATGAGCAAATAAGAAAATAAATTATTTAGCGAGTGCCGTATGGAGCCGACGTCAAACACATCAGCCGCCTTCTAGTGTAATACTTCAAATCACAAGAGAGGGTAGATTATAAAATTTTTACAACTAGTAATTATTATAAACTCAATTATAACGAGACATTACAAAATAAAATTACACGGAACAGACACCAAACACTACCGCTTGATAAAAAAAAATATGTTACAAACGTCATTTTGTAACTGAACTGATGCGGTACGAGTTGAGCGATTACAATTAACACTCTCACACGTGTAGATGTCGTGCGTTCGCTCGTGTTGTGTACACTGGGAAGCAAGTTTTTAATATTTATCTTTGACATTTTAAAATTTCAAATTTTCACTTAGGCCCGGTTGTTTCAAGTTGGATCAAAGAAGGCGTTCGTTTAAAGCATAGATTTTTGCGTTCTCCACCAATCGGACGATCCGTTTTCGTAAATATCTATGCTTTAAACGAACGCTTACTTTGATCCAACTTGAAGCAACCGGCCCTTAGTGTATTAATTTCAAATTAAAAGTTCTAAGTTCCATTCTAAGTTCTTTACCTACTTACCGGTACACGAAAGGACATATTGACACTGGAACGCTATAAACGACAAAATTACAACTTTACACTAGAGACAGAAACACTTTTACTCTCATACTTTTTTTTTTTATCAAAAAATAGTTGTGCTATACATTTTTCTGTCCCGATACATAACTCTTGACTCATCCACGTTCATACATTTTTGCTCATGCAAGCTCGGCGATTGTTGAGATTCTTTATAGGACTATCTTCCAGAATCGGGTTAATCAAGTGATGCCACGTCTTCCGCGGACGACCACTATTTTCAATGCTTTCAACTCTTGCATCATACATCTTTCTTATATAGATACACATGATAAACATTGTCCTATTTATTATCCTCGGATTAATATTAAAACAATATAAATCATTTTGGCGCTGACAGCAAAGTTGCTTTCCAGTATCAATATTTTAATTTTCAAACATGTGAACTTTTAAAATGTCAAAATGTAATTTTCACTTGCGTTATGGGTCTTGGTAAGGGGAAAGGAGAGGGGGGGGAGAAGCTAAGACATTTACACATATCAAAAAAATAAATATAATCTATATTTAATTTAGGAAACAGACGCTGTCTCTTAAATGTTGCCGTGTTATTTTCGGACACATCCTCGTTATCACATTGCGACATAATACAATAAAAAAATTATAACCAAAAAATATTATAAATTATCTAACTATTATTACAACAGCAGCTGTCAAAAATGAAACTTTGACCTCGTCTTGAGTTTGAGACATTTAACAGTTAAAACTGACGACGCGCGTGGCGCATCCTTCAAAAAATAACCTAGGCGTGCACAACGCATCTGCGCATTTTTTGGTCCTATTCATTTGTTTATATTAGGCGTGCCCATAAGCCACCATGTTTAATTAGAAAATAAAAATTAGATTCAATTTGACTTACGTCTCTACATTACGTACATACGCATATTGTAAAGCAGATTACGAATTTATTGACTTGGATAAAAAAAAGTTAATATGATATTTTTTTTAAATGGTGAACTAACAAACATAGGGATTTAAAAATGACCTAAAATGTAAAATAATTTATACGAAATGTCAAATGTAAAAAAATGACTTGAAATGACAAATGTAAAAATGTCTACACAACTTTTCTTTCATACATATTTGGTTTAGTCGATTACGAGTCAAGCTAAGGTGGTCTTTAAAGTTGACGCCAGCTATAGTAGATTCATCGCACTACATTCCCTTAAATGTACAGTAATTTATAAAGCGTCGTACAGTAATAACAATTTGTACTATGGGCAATGTAAGGTTAACAAGACACCCGGCGTGTTTCAGCAAGCCGGCATGACCCTGAAGCCGGCGTCCAGTGATGAAGGCTCGGTGAAGTGGTGGCGGAGCATGAACGACGAAACCACCTGGGCCACCTCCTCGGGGCAGTCTTCGTGGACTGCGTGACCGCATCGCGTCAAAACTTGCATCTGGAACTTTCCTGGAATGAAGAAGTGATTGTTTAAAAAAATAATATTTTTAGATATTCAATATTTTTTCCAGAAGAAATATTATATGTCAGGGTGTATTATGAGATACAAAATTCCGTCATATCATTTTTCTTCAATGACCATCCTCTTCACCATTGCACCAACTTCTATATTCCATGAGAAACAATATTTTTGGTTGTGCCTTTAGACAATAATGCACCACTTCTTTGACCTCGTCATCATACTCAAATCTTTGTTCTTTCAAAGCATCTTTACACAATTACAATTTCGGTTACATAGGTACAAATTTACAAGTAGGAAATAAAAAATCTGAAAATTGACAGCAGTTTTCTTTTAAATATAGTCAAGCCTTCGTGAAATACATATATCTAAGAATTCATAGTACTAATTGCCAAGTCTAGGTACCCTGAACATTCGGGAGTGATAAATAATTATTTTACATTTTCACAATAGAAAATATCTCTCAAACACATTGACGTGGGGACCTTGAGGCATATTTCGGCAAGAAGAGTAGGGCGAGTAAATATGTATTATCAATTTGCTGTCATTTTTTTAAACATCCTCGCATGTTTCTTTTTTTTGTACATCGTGTTCAGTAGAACAAAACAAAATGACAACATATAAAAAGAAACGTGTCAAACATATATGTATATAAAGTATGTACTAGAAAACTAAAAAGACATACAGTAGAACCTCCTTAATTTGAAATTCATAGAATGCAAAAAAATTATTTCGAATTACGCACAACCCCGTTAATTTGAAATTCTAGGTACAAAAGAAATCGCAATGCAATTGTGAAATTCTTTAAAAAAACATTAATTTTGTTAAATTTATGCTTATATCTAAAGAAATCATTTTGAAAACGCAATATTTATTATGTTAATGCAAAGATCGTGACATTTCTATTGCCATAGTATAAATTGACATATTTGCTGTTCTCGCTTGTGAAAAATTCGAAATATTTTTTCAATTTTTTCAAATTTCATAAAAAAATTGAATTATGCAAACTAAAATGTATTGATTTATGGCGCAAGGGTCTAAAAAATATTTCGAATTTCGAATTACAAATTACCGGGGTTAATCTACTATGGAATTCACATTTTGGGACTTGCAAGTTTTAAAAATTTCAATTTATGGCGAATTTCGAATTATCGAGGCTCGAATAACGGGTATTTACTGTATTTTGCTGGTTACAAAATTTTACATAGTTTATATAAAAGATATAAAATTCTTCGGCAATTCCCTTGCTGTGAGGCTGTTGTCTGCCATTATGCATCCAAGATGGTTGAGGAGCCCTGTTGTGGAACACAGTTTCAGCATCCGGTGGGGTTTTGAGTATAAAATATATAAAATAGTAGCAATTTAAGGAATGGAAGCATGGACGCTTACAGAAGAATTGATTATGCAACTTGAGACATTCGAGATGTGGATCTACAGAAGAATACTCAAAATAAGCTAAAAAAAGAATGGACAGAATCACGAATGAAAATGTTATGGTTCGGATGAATAAAGCAAAATAAGTTATTATAACAATAAAAAATGCAGGGAAAGATTGCCGGAAACCAGGGCCCTGTAAATAAAGGGTAAACAAAGTTCTCATAGCCAACATGCTAAGGGACAAAAAAAAGAAGAAGAAGAAAGTAGTACTTTTCATAAGAGACCGCTTATGAAAAGATCAGATGATTAGGAGCTACGCCGTATTCTAGCTGCCGTGCCGTCTCCGGCACATTGTACCTCTAATTCATCAGCAATCGCTGTGCTGTTCAGAAGCAATATTCCTGTTAGTTCAATAAACCTAACAGTGATTATTATATAACCACCGTATGTTGTACTGCCTGTGTTTTACTATCTTTGCCTTACAAGCGATATCACACACTGAAAATTTTTTTCTTTTTTTATTTATATTTATTCGGAAAACCAACAGCTTACAATAATTAAGAAAAAACAAGGAATGTGGACCATAAAGAAAGCCAATTACAGGTTTTCACTGGTAGTTACAAAATATCCTATTTACGTGGTGTACATATATATAGATATAGTATGTTGATGAAACTATATGTAATTAATTTAGTGGAAAATAATAACATACATTTTATTTGAAAAATGGATCGGAAAGCAAGCGTCGTGCATTAGTAGGGTTATTTTGAAATAAATCTAAATTATACTTTTTTGTGAGTGTGTTGAATTTGTTGCATGTTCACCACAAGTATGCGTTTTGCCTGTAGTCAGTAGAAACAAGAGGAGTAAAAAGAATAGGGTTGGTTCTTAGAACTTTAGGAGAACATTGATCAAGAGTTAGGATAATATTAGGTGGGAATCTTTCCTCACACATATTACCGCATTGGGGACCTTCTGTCAATTGTCAATTATCTAGCCGTGAGTATGAAGCGACTGTTGCTACCTTGCATTTGCCCCACGGTGAGCTCCCGGTCCAGTCCGCTGATGCTGGCCAACAGCAGCATCTTGGGCGGCTCGCAGGCCAGGAAGGCGGCCGACAGCCCGGTGAACCAGCCCGACCAGTGGCGCTCCGTGCGGGAGAGGTCAATACGCCAGGCGTAACTGAAAATTCATCACCAAATTAAAAACGGGACCGAAAAAATGTACACACACTGTTATGTTGTCTCTGAAATTTTCCCGAATTTATCAAGAATTACAGCAACGGTGTGTAGTATAGAGATATCTCAAAAGATGTAGTTACTCGCATGAATGCTTGTATCAACCTGAAGAAGTTGTTATCTAGCATAGTATTCTGAAATAATTTAATAATAAAAACCCATATTTTCATAAAAATGTGAAAAGAATATTTATATTATA
Source organism: Agrypnia vestita (assembly GCA_016648135.1). NCBI lineage: Eukaryota > Metazoa > Arthropoda > Insecta > Trichoptera > Phryganeidae > Agrypnia > Agrypnia vestita. The sequence continues at coordinate 72,417 of JADDOH010000535.1, forward strand.
ATTGCGCTAGATCCACAGTACAGTATTGTCCTGTTTTCTATGGTAAAAAAAAACAAATTGTATTATTTTTTTTTAAAGAAATGAGGAGTACCTACAGATTATTTTAAAATGCATTTCAATATTATTTAATGTGTAGAAATATTATATATACATCATTTAATATTTAAGTCACTTTAAAGCGAGGTACTTTCAAATTTTAATTTTAATATGTCAATTGTATTTTACCTAGGGCAGTTAAATTTTTAACATTTCATTTTTAGGTTAGAACATATGTTTTGTTTGAAATGTGTCAAAGTTGATAGCCTCCACGGCGATAGATCATCATCTATATTATGAATGATAGCTAATAGCAGATACTAATAGCTGCACAGTGGCCACTATCGGACACACAGCGGCCAATACAGGCGATAGCCAATTGCAGACACCAATGACAGTATAGCCGCCTGCAGGGCCTAGCAGCAAGCAATAGGCTGTCGCCGATTGCTTAACTGCTAATTTGCATTGAATGCGCTGCCTTAGAATAGGTATTTTTATAGTTTCATTTGTTGGGTATACATTTTTTGGCTACCTCAGTATATAAGATTAATTGGAGTATCTGTGGTTTTCTTTCAACAAGAAACATAAACATCTTTCTAATTGATTAATTAATTTGATTAAAAATTTTACAGAACTTAGTTCTGAAAAATTACAACTTCACAAATATGAATGTGTCCTTGAATATAAATAATATCTGTTGTATAAATGTATGTCCAAATAAAATGAATTATTCAATTAATTCTGGCATCCATCTAGCGGTGGCATTGCAAAGTAATTTCAACTACCGTATCAAAAAAGTGGATTGCTCTATGGACAAAAATAAAAATTAATCAATTAATAAAAATAAGAACTACATATAAGGTCGATATATTCACGGAAACATAGAGGGTTGCTATAGCTTAGTGGTCAGAGCACCGGCACCGGAAAGGAGGTGACCTGGGTTCGAATCCCAGTAGTAACCTAATATTTTTTCGTGAATTAGATTTTTCTGTATATCTTTCTAATTGATTAATTAATTTGATTTAATCATTAATTGATATTAACCATTCTTTCAATAGTCATAAATTAAAATTTCTGCACTCAGTGTCATATAAACGAAACATGTAATAACAAACAAATTGAATTTTTAATTGAAACCAAAACTTGTGAACGATGTCACATTTCTTAACACTTCACCATTATTGATCTTGTTTCCCGTAGCAACTAGAAAAAAAACCCTTCCCACTTTATGCCCCACCCTTAGAGCAGAATAGGTGTGTAATTAATTAATTCAATGTGTGCAATGCAATGTAATAAGTACATTTAATGTTTGGAGACTGCGCGGTGGCATAACGAAAGAGTGTTGCGCGTTCATTTAGTTCAGTGTTGAGTTCCGGTAGCAAGTGAAGGTAGTAGTAGAATAATAACGTAACACTGAGGATGGGAGGTCTGCCCAGTCCGAGAGCATGGCTTCCACATCAGACCGAGTGCCAGCCACGGCCTGCTGTGGGGGCTTGATGGGACGATGTACTGTCCTCAGGGTTCCAGCCCCTGTATATACATTCGTTGATTCAATTGTATTATGTCGCTGACAAAGTTTTAACCCGATTGACAATGGATGCTATATTTTGTCAGTAATTTTTGCAACAGGGTATTGGGTCAAGTATGCACCAAATTGTTGAGTCAGCGCGAACGATGTTGCAACAAGTGTACACAATTACATATGCTACGCAGGGGCATTCTTATGCATGCGACTATTTTTATTGACAATATTTATCTTCACACTGTCAATGTTATTAAATGTGTTTTATTGATCAATTATATTGACTGTTTGGGTTTTTTTTATTAATATTGACAATATTAATCTTCATTTTATTGACAATATCAATCAATAAAACGCCTTCAGTATTATTGATGTGTGCGGAGGCCTTCAGAAATGTAAAGTAGTTTTTTTTAAGACAAAACATAAAATTGTAATGAATTCTCACTTTTTGGGTTCTTCCTTGGCCTCGTGAGCCACCGGCATTTTGAATGTGTCGTCCGCCATGTCCGTCTCCTCGGTGATGACATCGCTCAGCACTACGCCGGCGAGCCTCTTGGCCGGGGGCCCCAGAGAGTTGGGGTCGTCCGAATCGGCCGACTCATAGTTCTCCAACTCGGAAGATGCCAACTGCCCGGTCCTGATGCTGTAAGATGATTACTGAGTATTTTAGCAGGCTGGACGGTATCCATTAGTCAGGTAATGGAGGTTAATATGATACACTTCTATAAAAAGTATTTTTGATGTGTATAATCTTTTTTAATATAACTTTGTGATTTAAAAAAAATGAACAAATTTTGAATAAATCACAAAAATATTTTAAAATATGTTTTACTTTACTTTGTAATACACACACAATATTATGAGTTATTAAATTACAACTATATTTTCGAGAGGAGCAGTCCCTCTCATCATCAGGTATAGATAATAACTAACTTAAATAAAAAATTTATCAATTTAATTGGGTGGGTCAGGGGGGCGCGCGCGGAGAAGGGTATTTTTTTCCCCGAACAGCTCTAGGAGTGGTGAAGTGGACTGAAATGTGATATTATTTATTGATGTGTTTCTAGAATTCAATTTTTTTTTGGATTTCCTTTTTAGGAGTTCTTGTACATTTGATTTTTATAAATTTATAAATTTCTTGAAAGTTCTGGAAGGAGATTGTTCTAGAAGGTTCGTGAAAGTTCTATGACGATCCAAACAGTGTATTAAAAATCTACGCACGCAAAGCCACGCGGGCACAACTAGTAACACCTGAGATGCTCGGGCAGCAATGCACAATGACGCTTCTATTTTATTGCAAGTAAAGACTGATGATAGATTGTCTGCAATCTCTTTCCGAGAGATGCATCCTTCAATTTTCGGGAAAATTGCCCGTGGCTTCTCACTTACAGTGGGATTAGATGCAAAATATGAAGATGCTCAAGTCTCCAAGAAAACTTACTTCAAAATTTGGCCAGGCATCGACACCTTAGCGGATTCAACATTTCTCGTTTGTCCACTGCGAACGCTGGAATGAAATGCACATATATATAGTGAATTATTACGTCAAGTCGGTACTGTAACCTATTCAATAACACATACAGTGGAAATAAGTTAGAATGTTGAGTCATAAACGGTAAACAGAATGATGACACTGCGGCTGACCGGTAATCCCATTTGTTTAAAGTGGTAAGAGGGATGTAAGACAAGCGGCATCCATGTATCTATCGTTTATTATTACACATCGGCCTCGACAGTTGAATCACAAAGTATTACATATTCTTCTTCAAACACAGCAAAATTATTTTGTGGTGACATTATAATAATAATTTATAGAAATTATTATTATTACATATTCAGCCGTATTCTGAAATAAGCAATATGGCTATTTCTGCATCTATTGTATAACATTGTAATGCTGCCAATTTTGACTCCTTAAGTTTGACAGGTTTGAAATTAATGAATTCAATCAGTCAGAAAAAACTCTAAAACATAAACAAACGTTATGTTTTTCACAATTACGAATGATGAGCTTTCTAATTGATTGATCAAACGTGTCAAACTTAAAACTTCAAAGTTGGCGGCATTACAATGTTACACAATAACTGTCAAGTTACAAAAATAGCAATATGTATTGCTTATATCAGAATAAAATAAATGTCTGAAGTGACAGCATTTTGTCAAATTTTTTCTATTTATCAGATGTAAATATTCTCCACATAAATGTATTATTTATTTATTTATTTATTCATACGCCAATCGGCTATATACATATACATTGATTTTACAAAAATAATAGACTTAAATGAATGGATTAGAAAAATTGCACATATATAAAAAAACAATACTAGCATAGTAACAACATGGTATAATCATATAGGGTTGAGGGTAATTTTAATACTGTGATAACAATCTTTTTGCCGCTGATGAGAATGAGACGTATGATTCATCGAAGAAGTTGATATCAACACAGTGGCTATTCACCAGATTGGCAATCCTATTTCTTGGGCCATTGTACACGTAACTTTTTGTGGATTTAGTGGTTTCTAACAATCTACGCACTCTTAGATCCGGCCTAGCAGTGATAATGCCAAATTGTTCCAGGATCTCGGGCGAGTCTATCTGTCCGTTGACAGATTTGTAGAAGAAGGTCAGATCAGACAATTGTCTTCGAGTGATTAGTTTGCTGATTCTAAATCTGTTATATACGGTCTCAATATCTCCTGGTGATCGTGTACGATAGGCGATGCATTTACATAGTTTGCGTTGTATTCTTTCGAGCTGATTGATTAGTTTATTGGTATACGGCGACCAAATGACAGAACAGTATTCTAAAATCGGTCTCACAAGACTGTCGAATAGTCGTACCAGCGTGTAGACATTGCTGAAGTCCTTCCCAGCTCTAATGATGTAACCAAGAGTCTTGAAAGCTTGTGACGCAACTTTCTCCACGTGGCTTGAGAAATTCAGTTTATGGTCCACGATAACGCCAAGGTCCTTTGCCGAGGTGACTATCGGGAGATGATGTCCATCAATGAGATAATTAGCCTGATATTGATTTGGTGATCTAGAGAATGACATTACTGAGCATTTACCGATATTTAACATTAGTTTGTTTTTAGTACACCACCTGTGGAGTTCATTGAGATCGTGCTGAAGAATTTCTAAGTCTTGGTCATTCATGATTCTTCTGAAAATTTTCATGTCATGTGCATATAGTAGGTAATCGGATAGTAAATTGTCTGCGATGTCATTGATGAAAATATTAAAGAGAATCGGACCAAGATGTGACCCTTGAAGGACACCAGAGCATACTTCATACTCTTCAGAGTTAAATCCATTAACTCTGACTTGTAGGAATCTGCCAGTTAGATACGAATGGAACCACTCTAATGCTGTGCCTCTCACACCATACAGACCGAGCTTGTCAATCAGGATTCCGTGGTCTACCATGTCGAAAGCCTTACTGAAATCTGTGTAGATAGCATGTACATCCACCCCCTGGTTCAGAGCATTGAGTATGTAGTTAATGTATAGATACAGATTCGTTGTTGTAGATCTGCCACCGAAGAAGCCATGCTGCTTTGTAGTAATTATATTTTTGAATGCAAATGTAAGTTGAGGAAGAATTAGTTTCTCGAAAAACTTTGACATGGCAACTTGTATACATATCGGGCGGTAGTTAGTTACCTCAGACCTAGTACCAGATTTGTGAATTGGGCTTATGAACGAGAGTTTCCATGCCGAGGGAAAGACTCCAAGCTGTAGTGATCTGCTGAATATATGCGTTATGGTATATGCTCGCAGAGACCGGCTGCACAATTCCTTAGGAAGAGATTCGGTACACCGTCGGGCCCAGATCCTTTGTTGACCTTCAGGCTCGTTAGCTGTTTAAAGACGTTATCAAAGGTGACGCTAAATTCTGATAAGTTAGCATCTTTGACGCTTCGAGTACTAGTATTATGGTCCGCTGGGGCAGCGTTGTTAATAGTATAGATACTCCTGAAGTATGATGCAAAGAGGTTACTTATTTCACCACCATTAACAGCTGTTTTCTCATTCCAAGACATTTCAAATGGAATGTCAAGGTTATTACGACGCTTGTTTTTCACAAATTTCCAGAACTGGCTAGCATCGGTCTCCATCAGGGACTCCATCCTGGTAACATAGTTCCTGTAGCAGCTGGCACTGAGTTTTTTGCACTCCAATCTCAGCTTCTTGAATCGGATATATGCTGGTTTTGTGTGTGTTCTCTTGTAGTGCGCGTGTGCCTCTTTTTTTTGCCTAACTTTATTTATGAGTTCTTTTGAGAACCAACACTGGTAGTCGCTGGTTTTCTTTGAGAAGACTGGAACATGGTACTCAATGCATTCATTGATTTTCTCATAAAACCACCTAAGTTTATCATCAACGGTGTCAATCATGTATAACTCAATCCAGTTGATCCTAAGGAAGAATCTGTTGATTGCTACATAGTCAGCACGTCCAAATGCGTAGGTTGGTGGGCTATGTGGTTTTAAGTTGACCTTGCTACTAACGTAAACGTGCAAGGCAGGGTGGTGTTCATCCTCGTCAATTATAGGGTGTGATTTCTCTGGTTTCACGTAGAAATTACTGAAGCATAAGTCGAGGAGATGATCGTAGGAGTTACGTACTTCGTTCATTTGCATGCATCCAGTGAGGAGTAGTTCGTTGTAGATGAGATTTTCGCAGTCATCTGGTGGAAGGCTACTAGGGATATTGTAGTCGCCTACAATGAGCATCTTGGAGTTGGGGTATTTAGCTTGAATAGATGAGACTGTGTTGGTGTGTTTAGCATAGATGTCGGTCGTTGAGTGCGGCGGTATGTAGATACATCCAACTATGACATCGCCATCTGTACATTTTATTTTAACAAAAATTTGTTCGATGTTTTTAATGTTGATCGATAGTAGCTCGGCTGATATGCTGCGCTTGACAGCAATAAATACTCCACCTCCTCTGCTGTAAATACTTGTATTGATATCCCTATCCTTTCTAAATATTGCAAATGTGTCATTAATTACTTCACCATCAGCTATAGAAGAGTTTAACCAAGACTCACTAACACAGATTATATCACTATTGTTACTTGTAGAAGAGGTTAAAAAACTATTTAGTTTAGTTCTAAGACCTCTTGTGTTTTGATAATAAATTTGTAAATTATTTTTCTTTGTGCATCGTTTTTGATTTTGGTGGGCGAAATGTATGTTTGTCAACTATTTTTGGAATTCCATTGACGTATTTAATGGTCTTGTTTATGTCTCCATTGTCCACCAGAGCGTTTAATTCAGATCTCAGCTCCTGAAGGTGCTTCTGTTGTGCTGGTGTAAGGTATTGTTTGAAGATCACTCTAGATCCTTCCGACGGTTTTGTTTTCAATAAAGTCCTCGCTTCATTAGCAGATGGAGTTTCAAGTAGTAGGGGTCGGGTCTTCCCCTCTGCTGCCTTGCCAAGTCGACGTAGTTTCATGTTAGGTACAGAGTCAGATACCTCCTGAGGAATTATCGTAGAAAGCCTGTCACGGTCGTCTTGGAGCCGGTCAGCGCCGGCAAGCTTTTCTGATTCCGGGACGTTTAAAGCAATAACCTTACTTTCACACTTCTGCCTCTCGTAGATTTCAGAGATAATACCGTCAGGTGTGACTGGTATGACACCACCTGCGTTAACTTTATCTTCTACCGCACTGATTCTTTTGCTCAGTTGCGTGTATTGCTTGGCAGCTGTTTTAGTGCTGTCGTTAAGTTTATTTAAGTCAGACCTAATACCAGCGACACTGGACTCGAGGTTCTCCATTCTTTTTGTGAAAGGAGCTAGGTATTTCTTAAAAAGATGTTCAATCTGATTAGTCAGCGTCGGCAAAGCACTGATGCCGTCCTCATCACCGTCTTCCTCACTGTCAGACTCTATAATGCTAACCTCCGAAATGCATGACTGGCATTTCCAGTTAATTTGCCCGTATTTCTTAAATTCCGCAGCAAACTTATTAAAACGAACACTGTCTAGTCCACTACACTTTTTGTGAAACCATTGTTTGCAAGAGCTGCAGTTAATACTGCTTCCTTTCTTAATTAATCTATTACACCCAAAACAATTGTGTACGTTTGCCGCCATGTTTTGATATAACAGATTCACTGAATTCAATATTACAAAGTCTTATTCCATTCAAAATATTATGAGACGTTCATCCAAATATTCACGTTAAAACCGCTCTTCACTGAGAAGTGTTAAAATATAGTAAATAATAATAATTAACAAAAAACATAAAGAATACGCACCACCACTCAATGGCGTGTTCTATGCTCTTGAAACTGGCTGGTCTCCCTCTCAAAAAGCTCTGCATACTCGATAAGGAATCCATGGCAGTTCCTAAAGGAAATTATACACACTTAATTTGTTACCCATTTATACAATAATATAGTATTAAAAGGCATAGATCTTGCTTTTTTATATTTTTAGATATATCTTTAGTAGTACTTCCAGGTGATTTATTAATTAAGTTCATTGAATACCATGTATTTAAAAAAATCTATTTTACAAGATAGACCCCAGATAGTTATCCTGTATCTAATTACCCATTCTGCTAAAGATTGGTTTACAGTTTTCATGTTCTGTATCAGAACATAGTATGGCTCTGCGAATGTTCATGTTTCAACCCCTTCCGTTAGGACAGGTAGACAGAAAGCCTTCCTTCTTAAAGCCTGTTTGATTTGAAGACAAAAGTGATTATTGCCTGTTTGAAATGCAGGATGCCCAATTTCAATTTCGTCCAAAATATTCTTCATTCTTCTTCTTTATTCAATACCATTATAGACGATTAATCTAATGCAAAGAAAATGCCCCAGTCAAATATTTCAATCACTCCTCACTTAACGATTGCTAACACTAACACCATGATCGTGTGCCTATCAACATTACATCTATCCTCTATACTAGAACCATCAGTTCGAAGACTTCATTTGGAATGATATTTTGTCTGGTTTGCGCGGCAAATGAGGTTACTTCACAAACAGAACTCATTCATTCATTCAAAAATATGAGATACAACAAATAATAAGCTTTAAAAACCCATAAACGCAGGTAAAATAGGACGAATTGGCATATGTGTCTAGGGAGCGCAGATCTGCGCTCCGGCATCCGACCGGTTAAAATAGCAAGATTGTTGTAATGGTAATGTTACCCCAACACTCAAAAATAGAGGAGACATATTTATTTATGCCTTTGTAATTACTCAATTAATTTACATTTAGTACTTTTGCCTTTTGCAGAGATGAGACCTTTGAACAGTATGGTGAATTAATGTGACATTTTGAGTGAGCGGAATGTGGAGTGTAAGGGATTTACAAACACTTGCCATTAAAAACATTGCTATGTCTAAATAGACTATGGTGCAACATCACTTTTCAACACCCAACAGTTACACAGTAATGGCATATAAATCACTTTAAATCAAAATATGTGTATCAACCTTCACGTTGTCTCGGTGTTCTAAAAAAAGACCTGTTTATTTAATGTCGCAGCGACACGGATGTCCAATATATTTCTACCATCACGCAAACCAGGCATTGTGATCTGGAGTTTTGGCTAAACTATAAGTGTTTGATGTATATTATATAAAATAAGCACTTAAATTAATTAAAAAGATCTTAGAAATCAGTTTGCTTCACAATAATACTAATCATGACTAATTTCTAAAGGAGCAAATATTAAATTAAAACCAATATTTTCATCACTTATTATTATTTGTCTTATATTTTTGAGTGTTGTAAGATATGTAGCGTGATCTACCGATATAATGTCAAATGAGCTGCGTCTTAATCTGCGAGCTAATCGTCAAACTGCGCTGATGTTGTTAGGAGCATCTCACTCTTTTCATGCGACGATTGATCTTACGCTGTGCACAAATTATAAAACTTCACATCCTTCATTAAAATAAAATAAAATACTCTATAGAACAGGATGTCGACCAAAAGAAAAATAATCACTTTACCTTAAATAAACAGCAAGAAGCAAAGGAAGGCTATAGATCTTGAGATGAACATGAGCATTATCTACGACTATGATGCTGGAAAAAAAAACGGGGAATTTTTTACCGGCCAATTGGTTTTACGAACAGCACAATGGAATGGAACCATAGATTGGATTCCTAACTGTCAAATAAAAACTAATGAACGAATATTTCCTAGCAATGAACTTTAAAAATGATGCAAAATCGAAATAATCCATTGATTTCGGAGTAAACTAAACAATAAAAATAAAGTATACATACCTTCGACCACATCGATAACGGCCAAGCCCAAAATGTTCAAGTATGTCTGGCTGATGGCCACCCTCACGGCAATGGCCCCGCCCATGGAGTGGCCGATGAGTACGATCGGTGGAGGATTCTCGGGATATAAGTTGCGTAACACGTTGGAAATATCCCTGAGAACAAATTTATAATCTATTGTAATAAGCTATTACTTTGTGGTGATTCATCGCAAATTCAATTGGTTACAACCACCATATTTTTGGTATTGCTTGACCACAATAACTTGGCGTACGGCAACTTTGGAACTAAAACCCACCCCAACCGCACCCAGCGGTAACCCCTCGCCCTGTCATTCAGTACAATTTTGTATTTGCTCGGAAGCTGTGACATCTTGATTACCAATATACACTGAATTATTATGTCCAAAACATCCTAAATAGTCCGGGATGGTGCAAGAACAATTGCCAATGTAGTTTTAAAGTTTTGCGAAGCAGAAAAAGCAAATAATGGACCGATATTACCATCTGACAGTTTGACAGATAGGACGGCCGCCATTACGGCTTGGTTTCTTTAGTGCTGCCCGACCAAATTTCTGTTAAAGGTTACGACACCGGTCACCGGACATTCTGTACATTATGTATGCCCTCCCTCGCACGCCAATTTATAGTGGTCGCATTCTAGCACCAACCGGTTTCAGAACCACCTTTCCCTCAATGATATTATTTTTTCAAGATAATTTTACTGATTGTATTAAATGCAATGGATATGTCAAGCTCCTAAAAGTGTCTACAAAATGCATTTATATTTAAAAAAATACACTTAAAAATTAAAATAATTTTACAAATTATAAAATAAGGACTCTAAACAGACAATAAAAGAAAGAACAGAAAACATAATTGGTTAAACCATGTTTGTTTAATTTCAATTTATAATCATTATACCAGAACCTATAAATAACTTCAAGTATGAGAGAAATATGAATTATTTACTTTAATTTTAAAACTATTCAATTATTAATAAGCAATTAATTAATATTAATATTTTAATTTTACGTATGTATGCAGGTATATAAAATATAATTACATATGGAAAATAAGATAATAATAATAAAATAAAAATTTAAAACATATAAAATAACTATGCATTAAGCACAGAACGACTGAGAGACCCCAATCCAGATTATTCCACTGATTCAGCACAGAAAACATCACACTTATTTAATCAATAAATATTGTAAAAAAAATCACAGTACTTTAATTATTCCCAAGCCTGTGTAGCATAGGCATATTGAGGTAGTAATTTGTATTTGTCTCTTTTATATGGAACAACTGACCCGGTACCCCAGGTGGGAACACGGCAGGATATGAATTCTGTCAAATCTAGGATGTTTTAATTAATTAAGAATAAAATAAAATCTAGGATGTCGTCATTAACGCTGCAGATGACGTTAGCTTCGCACAGTGTTGGGTGGTGGAGCTTGCGGAGTGATGTAACCTCATTTCCATTGGCCAGCGTAAGAAAGGAGGTCAGACTGGCCACGGGGTGCCCCAGTGCAAAATTTAACAATAAAAACAGAACTGCCGGGGGCATTCTTGCTTAGACTGACTTCAATCGCGGCAGTTACTTCGCATTGATATCTGGACGTTACTTGAACTTAGAATGGCCCGGATTTTCTTCAGTTTTATTAGGATAAGCAAAGCAGACGGACCATCCACGACCTTGATAGAAGCGAAGAACATGACAGTAAACATTTATTTTTATACATTTATACATTAGGTGAGTGAGGACTGAAAAGAACATTATGAAGTAGAGACAGATGTTATGGCATTGTCAGATTGTAGGACAATGGAGAAGATTGCGAAAAGATGAGATGTGACGGAATTCATTGAGGTTTAAGTTGAAACGTTCCAGATTAATCTTAAAAATAATTATCTTTGCTCCACACCAATCTATGCCTAATTAAAAGTAATATCTTACGTAGAGAGCGTTTCTGCACTGAGGTCATCATTATTAATGGTTTTGGTGTCGCCGTGCCCCCGGAAATCTATCGCCACCACCTGGCAATGGATCATGTTGGTCACCTCCACCTGCAACAATATGTAAATAAGTAAATTCAGGGGGCGGTAACATTCATTTTTCACCTGGAGATTGTAAATTTTTTAACATTTTATTTTGTTTTAGAATAAAAGACAGCTGATAGAAAAACAGCAAAAATTTGCCAGTTCGGAGGTCAACGGTGGATTGCTTCTTCAGCATACCTTCTATCATACCAATTACTTATATGGTATTATAAATGTCTGTGTTTTACGATTTCTTATGTTTCGTAGGTCGGATTTTTAAATACAAGATTTTTCCCAGTGATAATCTGAACTAAATATTTTACTAATTTATTAATAATTATGTCCAAGCACAAAGATAATGCTATAAACATAAAAAATAGATATTTTGTTACTACATAGTAACAGTTTTGGGTTTTGTGATGTTTTAATCTCTTTGAAAATGCAATACATGAAAAAAAAGAAAAACGCTATGTATCTATTGTGTACACGGAACATCTGAGAATTTTCATGAATAAATTTATTATGAACCTACGTCAAGTCCTATGTCAAATCTTTATTCAACGGCAACCTAATTGCTTATGAATATTTTATACCTAAAGGTTCCGGATTTGTAATTCTCACCAAAAAGGAAGACGCTCTGGCCTGTGAATGAACAAAATAATAAATGATAATCCCTCTCTCTTTGATAGAACAATGTAAGCCAAAATTTTGTTTATACTTTAGGTAGATATAAAATAAAGCTGATATACTACTAGAGGGAATGATATATTTGGCCTGAACATATAAATGTACAACAATATTTTTAGGCAATGCAATTTCAAGACCCTGTAATGTAAACAAAACATCTACCAGAGATGTTTTGTTTATCAGGCATATATCTACAAGTTGTTTTTGTGATTTCAGAGACCAATTGTATCATTTTCATTAGAGAACCCAAGAAAAAAGAGATTAGAATCCATCAAGATTCCTCTAAGAGTAAATTGTATGTACCGCTGACAATTAAAATGATTCACAATTAAATAAATCATTACTGACTGGTAGCGGCAAGAAACAAAAACCGCAGGTATGAAGCTGGAATTAGCGCACAAAGAAGTATGACAACCCGAGGTGATTAAATTGATAATTAATGCTAATTGGTAACAAAGAAATAGAAATTAAAATCACCGTAACAAACCAGGCAGTAAAAAAATTCACACATACTGCACCTTTCTAAAACAGTGTTTTTAAGTTAAGAATGTCATATTTTTGTACATCATTAGTTCTACTACATACTACAAGATCATCTTTGCGGGGTTTTCCATAAATGCTTTACATTGAAAAGTGATTATATACATACAGTGGTACTTCGATATACGAGTTTAATTCCTTTCGTAACCTTGCTTGTATGTTGATTTGCTCATATCCCAAAGCAATTTTCCCCATTGAAATTAATTGAAATGCCATTAATTCGTTCCAGCCCCCAAAATGCCACCCCAGTTGCTTTTGTTACGTGTTTTTGAAGAAGAAAAGTGTACTTATTGATTATTAAAAATGTATTTATTGATTATTAAAAATGTATTTATTGAGTATTAAATGACAAATATTCTATAAAAACATAATAAAAGAGAATGTACATAAATAAACTGGTTTTATAAAGTGTTACTTTCGCTTAATTTTTGTTACTGTTTTTCCCTTCACTGGTCTTGGTGTTTTTCGCCACGCTTTCCTCATTTTCACCTGCAGGCCATTTAAAGAAAACATTCAAGTCCAAGGAGTTTGTTTCTTCCTTCCTTTCCCTCATTTTCGTTGCGACTTTTTTGGGATGTTGTGTCTCAAAAAATTTGTAAGGGCACTTGTATGTATTTGAATTTGATACATTTTTATACTATTATATATATAATTTGCTATTACTTTATGGTTATTGTAAATTAAATTAAACACAAATTCACTTGGTTTAAGTCACTATATTTTCGTCTTTTTTTTTTTTCAAAAAACCAACCAGTTTTTTCACCACCGTTACTACAAACTAAACATTGAAAAATATGGGCAATTATATTTCTTTGCAAGTAATTTTTGTGTGTGTCTGTTGCCTGAAATTATTTTCAATGTCCGTTATTTTAATTATAAAATAGTGTTGAATGTTAAAAATTCATTTGTTATTTTGTTATAAAAGAATCTACACCCAAGCACCCGGTAAAAAGTGCTTGGGTGTAGAGCTCCTCGAAGTTAGCTATTTGAATCCGAGTTTGTGGTACGGAAAGTTCATCACTTGTGATGTTTGCCGTACGGGGCCCCACTGTATATGTTAACGCTGATTTTTATTAAGTTTCACTGTTTCTTTTAAAATATCCTTAATATGTTTGCTTATTTTTGTATATCTCTATTAATATGCTTAGTTACACTATTATTTTTAAATTTTCTATTAATCTGTAAGAATAATTGTTGTTTTTTCCCCTTTAATAGTACAGTAATCCCCTGAAGTTACGCATTAGGTGGGACCAACGAAAATCGTCGAATTTGCTTAAATCGTACATCTTTTCATAAAAAATTGGGACTAAGGTCTATTAAAAACATTGTTTAGAAGAAAAATATTCCATATTATTGCTTGCTTTGTAGCTATCATATGTTCTTTTATATTTAAAAAAAAATGAAGTAATTTTAAATAGAGAAAATTGCGAGCTTAATAGAGAATGACCATCTATTAAGCTTGCAATTTTCATGATCAATAATTTTCATTCGGCCATCAAAATCATGATAGTGTTGAGTTTACATTCGCAAGGTATCGTTTTCCTTTTCTTACTAGGTGCAGGAGAATAATATTTACTTCATTTGGACGACATAGATTTTTAAAGAGTTTAGATGTGTAACAAAACAATTTTTATTTTCGTCGATTGTACAATTCACGTGAAATGCGTCTAATGCATATCATAGCAATATAAACTCTAAAGAAATCAAGAACCGTGTAACTCCGAGATCGCGTAAGCCAGGGTAGCATTAGTCGGGGGATTACTGCACTACATTTTGTATATTATTATTAGTGTTGCACCGAATGTGGATTCTGACAAAATTCGGTTAAATTTTGCGCGCTTTTGCCCGATGAACAGGTCAGATCGCCATTACGAAAACACATGTAATTGAGAATATTTTGAGTTTGTTCAAATCTTTCAGAACAGAAAGCTTCACGCAATTTGAACATATATACAACTTCCAAAAAATGAATAAGCATGGTATATTCTATCATGGGTGGAAATGGCGAATGTTACAATTGTGTAAAGTGATCACTTAAGCCAACCAATAAAAAGACAGGTCATAAGTCCTGTTACACCCAAATGACTTCTATACCTACTTTCCCATAATTAATACAGTTTCGTCTCAGTGAGATATCTATAATATACATTAATTGACATGTAATTGTTTATTAACTATGTGTTTTTTAATTAATTAAGTGGCACAACGTAGTTCTGGATAGTTGTTATAGAATATTATAAATTAAAATTGATTATTTTATTCTATTAAAGCATATATATTGTTGATACTTGATGTGGTTTTTTTTCTAGAGAATAAAAATCATGATCCATTCACACGTTACCTATTTACTTATAAATCAACATTTTGTCTAGATTTCATTTTAAATATTTCTAAAATAAGTGGTTTTAACAAAGTTAATTTATATCAATTTAAATATTTCTTTTTACACTTTTCCATTTTTTATTTAAATCTTACTTATTTAATATTTACAAATGTGAAAGTTGAGATGGTTGGATGAATGTTTGTTACTCAATCACGCCAGAACGACTAAACGGATCTGGATGAAATTTGGCACAGAGATAGATTATTGTCTGGAAAAGCACAAGAAATACGTTTTATCCCAGTAATAGGTTTCTGTAGGATGAAATCGCAGCTAGTTAATTAATAAGCTACCGAAGCTCGGTAGATTTAAACGAAGTTCGGTAGATTTAAACGAAATTCGGTAAAAGTTGCCGAAGTTCAGCTATACCGAATGTGAAACGAATTTCAGTGCGTCTCTAATTATTATCATCACGTAACTACAATCCATGGACAATCTCTGCCTTCTCAAACGCTAGACATGTACACTAAGTTTTCTCGCGTCGTTCTTGTTTTGTGAATGAATTAAGTATGTCTATGGAGAGATTATCAACTACTTACAGTGAACTGCGCCCAGCTCAGGGCCGAGTACCCGCCCCCGTGAAGCACGACCAGCCTGGGTCTGTCCGGAAGGTCGGGGGGAGCGGAGAGATAAACACGGAACGATTCTTCACCGACTTCTACATCCCTTTGCTCGTAAAAATACTGTTTCCAGGACACAGGCGAATAGTCCTTTTTCTTAGATGATGATTGAGAATGCCTGCAAACAAATGAATTTGTTACACTCTCTGCCCAACTTATTTAAATGTTGAATTATTGAAGAAAAAACAAAACATACTTTAAGCTTACGACCGGTTTGGGAGGCCGGGGAGGTAGTTTAGCTTTGACAATCGTCCTCTGGAGCGCAGACATTGTCGAGAAAAACGTAAACAAGTATCGAATGTATTTTAAGATAGATTGAGAAAGAACGAAAATTATATAAATACAATTAAACCACTAAAATATCAAAAAAATGTTCAGCGAATGTTTCCTTGTTGATGCACATGTTTAAGTCAGAAATTGCACGAGAAAACTGGCGACTTTTACATTTATTTCCCCTCTACGATTTCGCTTCGCAGTCCACCATCGGTCCACCGAGTTATTGCAATACGAATACACAGAATATAGACATTTGCAATGTCAAATTCTTGAGAATCCATAGAAGAATTGGCTGGGCTTGTAAATATTTTGATGCATCCACACAATACAAAAATTAATTATATTATCTATAGCCGATAAGTCATTTAAAAACTCTATGCGTCTGATTCAATATAGTGATGGAGTTTTCTTTCAGATGGCGAACTATCGTTCATCGATTTGTTAAGTGAAGTGAAGTGTTCACTTTGAATTATTAATTTTCAATCTGGGTTAGAGTAGTTATTGATGTTTTCTTATTTTACAGTTTTTATTTAATAACAGGTACATACTTATTTACTTCTGGTTGTTTTTTACATCTTTTTCTTTTCAATGGTGTATAAATTTTTCCTTGTAAAATTCTTATCAGCCTTGTTTTATGGTGAAAAATACATGGTTAATTCAAAGTTCATGTTTCCTTCAAATAACTCAATAGGTTATGGGCCCAGTCACACAGAACCGAAGTATTGTGAAGAAATACGGCTTTGTATTGAGTTTTTTCATACAAATTTTAATGTGCCATTTGTAAAGTTAAGTTGCACATTTAAAAACAATGGATTCAAGAAGATTAATAAACATTTACTTTTTGAAAAGGAAGGCAAATTGGAGTACATTGAAGTACAAAGCAAACATTTATCTACGTGATATTCCTAGGGCACTTGATCTTGACAAAAGTAGGTTAGTTAAATCTATAGAGCCAGCAACAAACGCCACTACTCAAGGAAATGTATCATATAAAGCTGCGTTAGACACATTTTTTAAAGCTGACTGTAATGTTTTAAACGCTTTGAGAACAAAAAATATCTCAGAAGAAACTTAACAAAAGATAATCCGTCTTATACGAGAAGTTTAGACAGAATTGCATAAATTATTTGATGGTGCTTCGGGAAATAAAGTATATGATCTTTGTATGCAATTTCTTTGGGTTTAAGAAATATTATAGTGATGATATTGCAATTTAAATTTTAAAATTGAAGAATATATGGAATGATCTAAAAAAAAAATTGCCAAAGATGGTGACAATAATTTGTAGCGGTACCTGTTGAACCCTGTGTCATGTACCAATCGCCCGACCCAGAGTTTTGTTTATATTAACATAATAAAAATCTCAATCACTGCCGTAACACCAGGCAGATCTACGCGCGTCATCTATTTCTTTGTTCGTCATTACATAAAATATTACTTGTACACTTTAACTTGCTTCCGGGGCCTATCTCCGGGAAGAAATAAACAGTAACTGCATATCGCTCTTTCATTCCATCGACCTACGAATATACCCAACAGTGGTGCCCCGACGTGATACAGTTTATTTTCGATTTGGGAAGCCGACGGATGAAAGACGCGATCTCAAGTGAACAGTGATGTAACAAAGGACACGGGCGGAAGCAGCAAAACAGGGGCCAATTGCATAACCAAATGTTATGCCTGGCCGTTCATCAACCGACTCATCCAGCGCCGACCCACTGTGCGCTCACAATGGCGAGCACTGGCATCTCCAGCATCTTCAACTACAAGACTGCGGATGTCGGACATTCGTCATCAACAATACCAGCAACGCCGACACTGTGCGTTCGCAGCAACCATTGCCGATCCACCATGCAACAACAACCCGCGCCGATTCACTGAGCACCAACCATCAACGCAGCGGTACCCAGGGGGATACAAGCTGCCCACGCTTCTCCGCCTGCACCTAACCATCACCACCACCAGCAACGCCAACTCACTGAGCGTTGCCAATGCTCACCACGCACTCTCACCTGCGAGCATCGGCAAACCATGCGTCCACTACTCACCGGACGGCGGTTGTCGGGCGCTCGCAACAAGCAACAGCTAACAATAAACAGCATCGCGTAGCACCGAACAACTAGCATCGCAGCATTCCTCGCACTAGCGAAGGGAAAAACTTCATTTCAGAATGAAGACTTCAACACGCACACGTTCACCAATTTGAACACTACAATGTGTTCGCTTCATTTGTAGTCCTAGTCGGCGAGCGGCGAATGCTCTTTACAGTAGCCGGCAAACATCTTGAAATTCTGCGGCGTAGTGGGGGGACGTTTGCGCATCTACCTTTCTACCAACGAGACCCAAATTTCATCTTCTGCGCATTCCCCCACTTAGCCAAAGAATTTCATGAAGTTTGCCGGCAACTGTAGTACAGAGCGGAGCTCCGATCTCCGATACACCGGATCAGTCGTCCTTGACGTGTCGCCGCGAGCACTGGTTGTGGCGGGCGCGACGCGCGAACACGAATGAATGCATATTTTACTCTAGTTTTTGATATCGTGTTTATATCACGTGACTCATATAGAATTGCGTGCCATATACACTAGATAATGATAATGATAATGTGCGTTTGATAATATTATGGAAAGAAATATTGTAGCCTTCCGAGTTTTAAAAAACCGTGTCCTAGGTATCACCATATATAAAATACTTTTAAAGTTATATACACCGTAACTGCCGTTTAAAAAATTAGCTTATACAAATGAACAATCGTATTCAAATGCTTCGCAAATAGTGTTCAATAACAACAAGGAAATTTTAAAATAACGAATAATTACGCATAAGCTGCCGTATTGATTCAAAACTTTGACATAAGCAATGTCATGCAAAAGCCGTGGTTGAAAAAGAGATGATCCTTATTTACAATATAATATATTATAACGTGCAAGTTATAATAGTTTAATATATTACAACGTATATATGTATATACACATATAATATAGGTATTTATATACCTAAAATCTTTAATGCGTGCGGTGATGTATAAAACAGCTGGAAACAAAAATAAACACACAAGAGTTTTAAAAACAATGTTTTAACATAGAATGCTAAAATAAACACACAAGGTGCAATGAATTGAAAAATGTCTATAAACAAATTTAATGTTTATGTAAAAAGTCTCGTATACACTGATAAAAATAGATTTAAAATGTTTTTAAACCGCATCCAAAAAATATGTTTTTAAACTTACTAAAACACTCGTCGTATGTTATTAAAATGTTTCACTAATTTAAAGATGTTAATTAAATACGGATAACTAAAATAACAAAAACAACTTACGAAATACTGTACGCAATACCAAAAAACCGAACAATTTTGTGATGTATATTTTCAATACGTATCTGTCACACAACACGAAACGCGAAGGTACATATATGAACTAATCTAATCACCTAATCAGTAATCAATAAATACATCAACTAATTACTCAATATAGTGCGAGTACAAAAAGGTACCTTTGTTGAACCTTTGTAATAGGCTAATACAATGTACTGAATGTACCCATTGACCCATTCACTTAAATTTAATGGTCGCGTTTATATTTGTATGTGCGGTGAGGAGCGCCACCGCACATACAAATACTCACTGTGCTAAAAATTCAAAATGTGCTATTCAATTCATACTACATTGTGCGTTTTGTGCGATGTGCGTTTCGTGCGAGCTCGCACATGTGTAATGTGTACTATGTGTAGTGTGTGCAAAGACTGCAAAGGAGCGCGAGCGCCAGCCGTCGCACGTATAGTCCGTCCAACTTATCTGGAGAATAAAGGAGGGCGTCCCAATCGTTGTGGTACTGCCCGTAGTCTAAAAATTATCTCATTTGTAGGGAATTTTATGCAAAGTCGTTTTTTCTTAAACAAGTTATTAAGCAGTATACGACACGATAAAAAACAAAAAATGTAAACTAACGTACAAATAAATTTATCAAAATATACATTCGTAAAATACACGTCACCAAATGGCGTTTTTTCAAAATCAAAGAAAAATACAATTTTCAGAAAAATAAAACCAAACAATAATAATCCTTTTAGGCCGGCGCCACATTACGCAGATATTCCGCCGCGTCTTTTCCGTTGCGCCAAATCGGCAAAGCAAATAGATCGACCGATCATCCGCGTAGTGTGTTTAATAAGCGCATATTGTATGGAAAGAAATGTAGCGATGTTCCGCGACAGAAGAAACGCGGCGGAAGATCCGCGCAGTGTGGCGCCCGTTTTATTCGGTGTCTCATATCTAATAATCTGACCTCCATGTTTAACTCAGTAACACCTAAGGATATCAATCGGTTTAGGGCCGTTGTATCAACTTGGTTTATAGTAATGTTTCGTTCAAAGCATAGATATTTTGCGTTTTCCACCGATCAAACAACTCACTCTCGTCACAACACGTTAGTTTCCCCTCCTGCATTGACAATTATGAAGCACTGACCTTTAGATACTGGTTTGAATATACCTTCGACATCTTCACTTTGCCTACATTTGTCTGCTGTGTGTGAGGTATGTATATATGTTTCATTTAGATATATGACTGGCCGCCGATTCAAAGAAGTTTCATTCTTCCTTAATTCATACAAGAATTTTGCTCTCATGGCACATATTAATTATATCATTGCGTTCTATAAGCACCTTATGGTTACTTTTAGTCTTTCGAAAACGAAAACCTAGCTTATGCAGTAATTTACGTAATATCTCACGATATCCTTGAAAATTTATGTTTTCTTTCAATACCTTTTGCAGTTTACTTAATCTAGGTAACTCTTTCTTAAAAGTACAAAAATCGTGTATCTTTCGTCTGATGATTCCCAAATCAAAGTCATCAATATCAATTTTTCCACTTATCCTTTTTCTTTTTTTTCCGGGTGTAGATATTTTAATGCCCATTTCCACGGCCGCTTTACCTTCTTTAACTATTTTGTAAATTGCCAATTGAGAAATACCTGAAGAAATTGTATAATAGTAAAATAAAAAATTATGTATGGGAAAATCATTATAACTGCATGGCAGCACTAACCTGAAACGGCGGCAATACTGGGCAATACATCTTTGAACAAAATCAAACGGTATAATTGGGGCTTTTAGACGTTGTTCCTCTTCAAAAAACGTGTGCATTTTCAAGATTATTTCCCGAACACCGCTTTTAATGGTTTTTGGCATGGTGACAATCTAAAATTTTCTTAAAAAACTATCAAAACAGTCGTGAACCCCTTTGTAAACAAAGTCTGTCAAAGGTCTGTCAGCTGTAGATAATCCAATATGGCGTCGTTAGTTCCGAATTTGGCCATTCTTCAGATAAGTTAGACGGACTATACAAATATGAACGCGACCAGATGGGTCCGCTCTGTACTGCGTAGAGTGCGTAGGACTACAAATGAAGTAAATGTGCGATTAAAAACGTGTGTAGTGTACGCTTCAGTACAATGTAGTACTACATTGTAGTACTTAGTACAGAGCGGACCCATCGCTACCTCGCACCCACTCCACCCATCGAGGAAGCTGCTGGAAGGGGGGTGCTGTAGCGGTACCTGTTCAACCCTGTGCCATGTACCTATCGCCCGACCCAGAGTTTTGTTTATATTAACATTTCTTTGTTCGTCATTACACTTGTACACTTTAATTTGCTTCCGGGGCTTATCTCCGGTAAGGAATAAACAGTAAACAGCATACCACTCTTTCATTCCATCGACCACGAATATTCCCAACAAATTCAAAGTTGCTGAATTTATTATCGATATGCAAAATACTAGGTACACTACCAAAAAAATATTTTTCTTTTAAACCCAGTTGGATTAAATGACAGATCCATTGATAATTTGATAAATCAGTTATGCCCTTATAAGAAAGCTCTGCTTAACAAAGAAGTTTAATATGCATCTCAAGAAGCACTTATACTTGATTCAACAAAAGTAAATTACCAGCAGTGAAAACGGAAGAAGAAAATAATTTGCAACTGTTGTGAAAAACCAAATCATATAATTAAGAAATGTCAAATATGGATTGAAGCCGTAAGATCACCGAAAACACAGAAATTTGATACTTCAGAAGTTGGTGCCTCAAGTAAAAACCTGTGCTTTTATTATTTCTCTTTGATTTGTGAAAAAAAACGAACATGATTATGTCTTAGTGTCAAATGTCATAGTCATTAAATGGCTCTTATTAACATAATAAATGATTTTAAACAAAAGCAAAGGATTTTAAAGATATTCCGTATCAAAATTCAATAGAAATCGACATGCTTATTAAGTTTTTTCAGTAAGTCTTTATTTTGCAAAAAATATCTGTATACTTTTTTAAAATAGTGATAATTTTTACAGTTTTTTTTTCAAATGGCTATATATACATTGAAATCACTAAATATAATTGTCAAATATGATCCCTCTCTTGTCTATGATCCATAGAAAATGAAATTGTTGAATAAGGAAATATATATTTTTTAAATATAATAATATTTACATTGATCTATAAAATACGCCTAAGAATTTTTTTTGTATAGGTATATTAAGAGTACAAAAGTGATTTTGAAATTATCATTTTAAATTCCCGTCAAACACGTCATTTCACTTGCACGATACGCGCGTCACGACCATAGAAAAAAGAAATAGTGTCACAACCAATCATGTGCGTTTTAATAAAGTCGTATTTTTAAAGATTTTTAAAATAAAAATTATGAAGAAAAACATTACCCGACATTATCAATACTGATTCACAGAATATAATTAATATTTATGAATCTATTTCATATATTTTAATCGGTATTTATAATATGTGAAACTTCCCTATTATTTTAAAAGTGGCAGAAACAAACGTATAAATGTGTCAATATAATAAAAAAATGGTTATGTATTATATATTGTTAATTAATAGATCTTCTAGTCGAGCCAGTAATCAATCAAGATGTCTTAGAGAGTAGAAATTCTTCAATCCCGAAAGAGACCTGCTTCACAATATTGTTTGATGTTACGTTAAGCTTGTTCATATTTTACATCCATGAAAAGATAAATGTATATTTATCTACTATCGATATTAAGAATGCCTTCAGGTTCTTATTGCTTTTCAGAAGAATCTTCTGCATGAAATTTTCCGGTATATTCTTCAGCGACTCCGGCCATTATTATAATGATGATATCGAAAATTTTTCAGAAGGATTCCTGAGGAATTCCTGAATGGTTCAGTGAATCAACATAGAAATACTGGCCTGCTATGCTTTGAACTCAACCTCTTACAGATATTTTTTGTACTTACATATATATTTGTGCTAAATCTGCAACCGTTACATTACACGTAATATTAAAATTAGGTATATGAAATGCAAATTTTTATTTAATCTTCTCATTACAATTTTTGATATAAAGTAGTATAATCTCATTCATACATGTACGTAAATAATGACCACTTTTAAACCATATTTTAGAATTTTTTTAATTAGTATAACGACCCACTTGAGGGAAACCCTATTCATGTTTACAGTGTCTTTATTCCTCGTTGAAAAAGAAGCTTACTTCTTATAAATTAATGCTTTTTTATAAAAATGATGATAAATTATTTATTATTACATCAATTAAACAACATGCTAACTGAGCATAACAAATTCACAAATGATCAAATAACTAAGCTTATGCCTTAAACTACAGATCTTCTGGGAATTATTGGCCACATCGCAGCCTCGGTCGAAGGCGAATTATCCGCTTACAAAAATATGCAGAAGCATTTGCCTATTGAAAAATAAATGCCAATTTGGATAGCGACCTATATCAAGCAATCGAGGAAATGGATTTTTAATGCATGCTTTAATGTTCTCAAATTATAAAAAAAAGGTCAGGTTCATAGAATTTTACCTTATAACATAGAAAATACATTAAAATGTGAGGCGGTTTCTCTATAATAGGCCTAGCCTAAGTGAAAAATCGTCAGGATTTCTTCTCGTAAATAATTTTTGCAGATTCGAGAGTATGTAGGTATGCGTGGGAACCGTCGATATACAAACGCCTCTTATCTGGTTTGGTCAATACGTCAATTTCAATGAAAAACTGCATTCACGATATACTTATACAAACGGATTTTTCTAATCTGCTACTTGTCCAAAATACACAACACATTCAGTTATTCCTAGAATTTGGCGTGCTCACTTAAACTAAACTAAGAACCGTTTGTATGTTCTCAATGCAGTTATTCAATGAAATTGGCATATTCACTTGAATTAGATAGCAATCATTAATTGAATTTAGCGAATTCAATCCAGCTAGATACGAACCATTTTTGTGGTGTGAATGCAGTTTTCCATAAAAATTCACAAGTTTAAGTCGGACTAGGGAGAAGCCGTCTATATGTTGTGAATGCAATGATTCATTATCGGTTATAAAAAAATACAAATTAGCTTTATTAGTTATATTTGTTCGCCTATACGTAAATAAATTAATTTAAATATTATTGGAAAAAACACCCACTTTTAAACGTATGCTCAGTGGCTTAACAAATATACTTCTCAGCCACAGCCTAACCGACTGCACAATGAGGAACTGAAGAATTCAGTATTACGAATGGGGGTGGATAATGAAGTACTGTCAGCTGAACGAAGTGGAAGGCCATGATTAGATAGGAAGTTGTGAATGATTGAAAAACATTATAAAGTAGAGACATGGATATGCGTTTCGGATTTTAGGCCAATAGAGAAGATTGCAGAATGATGAGATGTGATGGAATTTTTTGAGGTTGAAGATGAAACGGATACATACGTTTTGAAGGCGTTCTAGTTTGTTGAGAAGGCTCTACGTTGATATCCAGATAATACACATCAGCATAATGAAGGTTCCTATTCGGACGTGGAATTGGAATAATATATAATAGAGGATAAAAATAAAAACAAAATAATAATAAAACAACAATGTGAACAATGCTCCAAAAGATATATAGGTTATCGTTATCACCGCATATGTGCCCTGGGTTTATTAGAAAAATTCTCTACAGAGACATCACCCCAAACTGTCTCTCGCAGAGTATGTAGCGCTGTTTTTATGTCAATCAATCATTTTGCATGCTGATTTGCTTCCAAAATTCTGGGCCATTTTCATAGCTCTCTCACTTCCAATTACAACGGCCGAAAGGTACTCACCATTTCAATTACTTTCCATCTTCTAATTACAATCAAAGAATCTATTTTATTTTAATTTTAACGCTATAAAAGGTGATAAGGCTCAATTTCTGTAGCGAAACACGACAAATTGAGAAAATCACTTAGGTGTATCTCACCGGGAATCGAACCCGAAACTCTTGGTATCTAAAATAACTGTTAGCCTACAGTATTACAAGGGCTGATTTCTTCGATATAAGGCACTCATTCAGGAGTGTCAGAGCAGAAAGTATATTAAAATATATTTTCTGAATTATATTAAAAAATATATACTTAGTTTACTTGTTTTTATTTACGCATATATATGTTTGTTTAATTCAAATTAGGTCTGTATGAAAAGTATAATTTCACATAAATATTTCTGTATATTTTTTTTTGTTTATATACTCACCGTAGTTTTTAGACTAATATATAAGTAGGAATGCGATTGAAATCAGAATAAATATAAATTATTTTCGAAAATTTAATTATATTTAATGCAATGTTCTTATGATCTAAAGACAAATGTTATTTCTATAATGTTTTACAAAAATGATTTAATTAAAACATTTTTACACTATTTATTGTTTTTTACCGTGCCGGTTTCAGCCACATGGCGATCTTCAAACTGGTACATACAATTTTAGTACGGGAGTGTTTAATTATGAGTCTATATAATATTTATATAGTAGTGAATGTTTAATGATTCTATATAATTTCAAATGTTGGTGATAATTTGATTTTAACGTTGGGATAGTTCTCCCTTATTTGATGTGAAACATTATTATAGGTATTTTTACTACTGACACCCAATAGTAAACAATAGCGAGGCAACCCTACGCCAAGCTGATTTTTTCTTTTTTGTTTAATGTTGTCGAATTGTTTAATTTACCCCCCCACAGATAACTTGAACGTTATATTTATGTCACAGTCATACATGTTTATAACTCACACTTGGAAATCCTTGGTTGTGACATTTATATTTTGTGATACTATTTCGAAAAAATAACAAACATAACTCACACACCGAGCGTTGCGAGTGCGGTCGCCATCGTACATTAATGGACCTACCACACGCACAAGTATCACCACACTTGCATGCGCATGCCGGTTGCACCTTGTACAAAACACCAACCACACGCTCGGTGTTCCGTGTACAAAAGTGTGTGTAGTTGATGTTTTGTATACGGTGCCCCGTTTACAAACAGACTGCTGTCCAGAAACACCAAGATATTAGTGTACAAAACGCTGATTAGGCCAGTGCTCACGTACGCAGCTGAGACGTGGGTACTAACTAAGAGGAATGAGCGAGCACTGGACGTTTTTGAAAGGAAAATTTTGAGGCGTATCTTCGGACCGGTCCTAGAAAATGGACTTTGGTGCAGACGTTACAACAATGAGCTCTATACTCTGTTTAAGGAGTCAAACGTCACAAAATGTATAAAACTGGGAAGACTTCGGTGACTGGGTCATACGGAGAGAATGTCCGAGCATCAAGCACCAGTCCCTGCTGAACTCAAGGCCAATAGGGCGAAGGAGCTTAGGAGGGCCAAAATTAAGATGGAGTGACAACGTCCTCAAAGATATCTCTGCCTTAGAGCTTCGAAACTGGAGAGAGCTGGCACTAGACCGAGATGAGTGGAGGAAGATTATTGAGGAGGTCAAGAACCACCAGGGGTTGTAGTGCCAAGAATGATGATGATGATTGTTTGGGAATGTGTTTCTTACTGTTTTTAAATATTTATTGACTCGACAGTCACTTAGTGTTATAAAATTTAAAGAAAAAAATTATTGTATTTCCAACTACATTTTAACTAAATTACATATTTTACAATAATAAACACTTGCAAGGATTGCATACATCATACCTACTGGATTTAGATTCTACAAATAATTTATCAATTATTTTTTTAATTATACATTAATAACAATTACTTATAATAACATCATTTCATGGAATTTTTCAAAACTGTTTTTAACTTAAAGTCCGGAAACTAGTTTTTAATTTTAACTGTAGGAATTCAATAAATATTAATCTATTAAATGAAAAAAAAATATTATCACTAATCGTTTTTCTTCAATAAATATTAATCTATTAAATAAAATAAAAATTGTACCACTAATCGTTTTTCTTAATGAACTATCCACCATGTTGATGAACACCAGTTATCATGTCCACTTTATCTGAACCCATATATTATATTATAGTCTTGGACACACATAGGTTTATCTGAACCCATATATTATATTATTGTCTGAACCCATATATTATATTATAGTCTTGGACACACATAGGCTTATTTATGGATTCGCCTGTTCGAAAATTTATTTTCCCCGCGGGTGTTAATTGAGTCACTACTACTGTGATCAGCATGTACATTTCTTATCATTCCATTTTAATGCCATCAATGGCCCACAAAGTTTACAAATGCTTTTCACCCATTCTTAATTTTTAAAACTCGGCATAATTTTTCGTGTTTGCGTACAGTTCCGCAAGCATTTGTTTGGTTATCGTAGAGAAACTGAAATAAAGATGGCCAGTGTACGAGTTGTGCACATACAAATTATGCTCCTTTCCGAGATACTCGTTTAATAACGTAGTGACAACGAAGCACCCAGGCACTGCTCGTCAGTTAAGTCGGTACCATCACAATATATAATAAAGTCTGACGCACATCCAGTCGTAACGTCACACAGTACGAACAATTTTATTCCAAACCGGTGGCGCTTGATTGGAATGTATCATTTAAATTTCAAATTGAAAACTGTCATCCTCTAATGCACATATTTTTAAAGGGCGCCATTGTCTCTTTGAAATGCATACGACAGTGATCAATAACATGTTTTATTTTGTAAAGTTTGTCATCTGTAATTTGTGATGTCGGTTCGAAGAAATGTAGCACAGTTGATAACGATTTCTAGACACGACCCGTGGTCTTCCATTGTATGATGTTTATTTCTAGTCATCAACATGGCAACCGCAAAGAAAACATAATTCAATCACAGATGTGTCTACCATCTGTGGAGTCTGGATTGTTCTGAAATTTTTCGAGCCTGTATAGTTGCACGATAATGTTTGTCTGATTCACAATTTCGGTCATGATATTCGGATTTAGAAAGTATATGAAAAAGTCTAGTTCCTTTGAATTTTCGGAAAAGTTAGCAGAAGCACTTACACAAGATGGAGAATCATCAACATTGTAAATGATGGGAATAAATAGGCCCGATGTCCAAGAAGTTATATGTTTGATGATGTCGGATTTGTTGCACTCGGTTCAGAAAGAGCTTCTTCATATTCGGACTCCACGTTTTCACTTCCACTGTCGTTGATTTATGATTTCATTTTTTTTTTTAAATTTAAAAAACTGTATTCACGAAAATATTATGAGCTAGAGTTTATGGGAGGAATATCAAGTCTATTTATTATTTTATTTTATTTTTATTTAATATTAAAACTACATTTAAATCATAATACATTTGTCTATTACAATCTACTTAGATACATTTTATTTTATTGCTTTGCCTCTCCAAAAATGAGACTTGCTCATGTGCTTGGTGAGGGGCTTACACTTTATTAGTTTATTTTGGATTTGGCTTATTTGTTCCTTAGCTATATGTCTTGTTAGCTATATGTCATTGCTATATGTCTTGTTAGCTATATGTCATTGCTATATGTCTTGTTAGCTATATGTCTTGTTATGCATTGTCAAATTGTATCGATCTAAAGTGTTGGTTTATTTTTTTCTTTAATTGTTGTAAGTCATCGATTTTCTTAATATCTGTAGGTAGGTTATTGAAGTTTTTTATGCCCAAGTATATGTAGTTTTGTTGACACAGTTTGGTATTATATTTTGGGATTTTAAAATTATTTTTGAATCTTAATGATGTGTTTTTTTCAAATTTAGCAGTTATGTTTTCTTTAATTAAATTAAATGAATTAATAATTATTATATATAAATATTATATATATAGAAATGTATTAATATAAATATCTATTAAATTTATATTGTTACACTATAATACAATAATTGAACATAAATCTTAGATTATTCAATGCGTTCATTTCAGTTTATGAAAATAACTTCTCTGCATTATGCGTAAGCGTATGTCTTTCAATTACAGTAAGAGACACACCTAATAATAATATACAAGTTGTATGCAACACAAGATACCTATAAATATAAAATACAAGAGTCATATTAGTATGGAAATAGTTTCTCTCCAGTGTGCTTAAGCATATGTAAATTAAAGTATGATTTTTGATTGCACGAATAATTGCACTGCGAACATGAAAATAGTTTCTCTCCAGTGTGCTTAAGCACATGTATTTTTAAGTACGATTTTTGATTGCACGAATAATTGCACTGCGAACATGAAAATAATTTCTCTGCATTATGCGTAAGTACATGTCTTTTTAAGTGGGATCTCACATTACATGAATAATTACATTGTGAACATGAAAACAGTTTTACTCCGAAGTGCGAAAGGGCATGAATTCTCAAGTATGATAAACGATTGCACGAATAACTGCACTGTGAACAAAAAAATAGTCTTTCTCCAGTGTGCTTGAGCATATGTATTTTTATGTATGATTTATAATTGCTCGAATAATTGCATTGCGAACATGAAAATAGTTTCTCTGAATTATGTGTAAGCAAATGTTCTCTTAAGTGTGATTTCTGATTGCACGAATAATTGCACTGAGAACAAGAAAATAATTTTTCTCCGGTGTGATTAAGCATATGTAATTTTAATTTTGATTTTTGATTGCACGAATAATTGCACTGAGTACATGAAAACAATTTCTCTGCGTTATGCGTAAGCAT
The DNA here is from genome assembly GCA_016648135.1 of Agrypnia vestita. NCBI lineage: Eukaryota > Metazoa > Arthropoda > Insecta > Trichoptera > Phryganeidae > Agrypnia > Agrypnia vestita. The sequence continues at coordinate 102,756 of JADDOH010000535.1, forward strand.
ATGAACTTTAAAGTTCGATTTACGATTGCACCAATAATTGCATAGTGAACATGAAAATAGTTTTTCTCCAGTATGCTTAAGATCATGTTCTTTTAAGGTTGATTTATCATTGCACGAATAATTGCACTGTGAACACGAAAACAGTTTTTCTCCAGTATGCTTAAGCACATGTACTTTTAACTTTGATTTTTGGTTGGACGAATAATCGCACTGCGAACATGAAAACAATTTCTCTGCATTATGCGTAAGAACATGTTGGATTAAGTTTGATTTACGATTGCTGGAAAAACTGCACTGCGAACATGAAAATAGTTTTTCTCCAGTGTGATTAAGAACATGTACTTTTAACTGTGTTTTCTGATTGCACGAATAATTGCACAGTGAACATGAAAATAACTTTTCTCCAGTATGCTTAGCAATATGTACTTTTAATTCTGATTTATGATTGCATGAATAATCGCACTGTGAACATGAAAATAGTTTTTCTCCAGTGTGCTTACTAATGTGTACTTTAAATTGTAATTTCTGATTGCATGAATAATTGCACATTGAGCATGAAAACAGTTTCTCTGCATTATGTTTAAGCATATGTATTTTTAAGTATGATTTCTGATTACACGTATAATCGCACAGTGAACATGAAAGTGGCTTTTCTCCAGAATGCTTTACAATAACATGTACTTTTAAGTTTGCTTTATGATTGCACGAATAATTGCATTGTGAACATGAAAATAGTTTTTCTCCAGTGTGCTTAAGAATATGTACTTTTAATTTTGAAATCAGATTACACGAATAATCGCACAGTGAACATGAAAACCGTTTTTCCGCATTATGTGTAAGCATATGTATTTTTAAGTATGATTTCTGATTGCACGAATAATTGCACTGTGCACATGAAAACACTTTCGGTGCATTATGCGTAAACATGTGTCTTTTTAAGGATGATTTACGATTGCACGTATAACTGCACTGTGAACATGAAAATGGTTTCTCTCCAGTGTGCTTAAGCATATGTAAATTTAAGAGCGATTTCTTCTTACAGGAATAATTGCACTGTGAACATGGAAACAGTTTCTTTACTTTATGTAGGAGCTTGTGCATCCTTAAGGAAGCTTTCTGCTGGCTCGTGTACGGGCACTGGGGACATGAAAACACCTTCATGCCAGGGGGAGTAAAGGTGCGCATTCTTGGTGATTTTTTAACGTTGGAAACGTTCTCTAATTCTAGCTTCTTTTCAGGGGCAGGCGAAGGCACAGTTTTTTCTGAAAAAGAATTTTCATTATGAAGAAGGAAGAATCTACATTCTCAAGAGATCTGCAATGTACATGTTTTTATTAATTTACTATACGGTTTGGATCCAATTCTTTTCGAGGGCTTTGTTCCGTGTTAATAAGGGTGTCCTGATTTCAAAAATGAAATACAATTGAGTAGCTTTAAGTGAAGATAAAAGAGTGGCTATATTTTTTGATAGTGAATGGGAGTGATTACACGATGGCGAAACAGTGATTGAAAAGAGAAGGTGTGAAAATGTCTAAAAAATTTCGGGATTCACATTTTTTTTGGAGGGAGGTGAAAGAGTCTCTATTTGCTTTGAAAGCATTAATATAAAAACTTTAACTCAAATGGAGAAATATTAATGAATCAAGACGAAATGAAATATGCATTAACGAATATGAACATGGAAAGGCTTTGGGGTATGATAAATAATAATATTATCATAACATTAAGGTGATTTTGCAGCTTCACACATACTTTCATCAATGTTTGGGGGTAGCCACTCCCCTTTAAAGTGGAGCAGAGACGTTATCATGTCTTTCTATAAAGATAAAACGTAGACTATTGGATGCGGGCTCTGTCGGGCATATTGAGCTCGGTTGGCATATTTTGAAGAAGCATTTTGATTTAAAAAAAAGTGTGCAAGGGGCTTTTGTGGATGGTAGAGGATGCATGTATCAGATTTTATCTCTACGAGTGTTAACGGAAAGTTTTTCCGGGAAAAAAAGGAAATAAAAAACATTTATGCGCCTTTGTAGATCTGCAAAAGGCTTGCCATAGAGTTACAAGATCAAGTTTAGAGAATATACTCTCTGATAACAGGGTGGACAGTAAATGAGCGATTTGATTGTACACTTTGCTACGCGCAGATGATGCAGCATTAATGGCAAATAGCGAACAATATATGGCGTATACACAGAAAGTGAGCTTATTGTGAATATTAATAAGTCAAAAGTGATAGTCGCTTATGTGGTTTGGCAGGTTGAGAAGAATGGTAAGCACATTGTGTGACGCAAGTGTGCCAGAAAGAAATGGTGGCCGCGGAAGAATCAGCACGACCAGGTTAACTAGATACTGGAAGATGGTCATGTAAGAAGCCTCAAAAATCTCGAGCTTGCGTACGAAGATGTATGGATGTAGATGAGGCGAGAGTTGTGTGTCAGGACAGAAGAGAGTGGCGCTCTTGCCAAAACTTGCAGTTCGCTTTAAGAATTAAAAAGTTATTTGACTTATAGTTTTCAAATTTTCCCACATATTTTGACATTTGATACGTTTTATCTAAAGTTAACATCACAAACTAAATTGATAAGAGAAAAACAAAATGAATACAGGATTGGACTTTTGCAAAAAGCTTGATTTTCGTTAGTGTTTTTCTTCGATGAATTAATGGTACTTCGTCGTATCTTAATCTTATATTGATGAATAGGTAACTCATATTTAACTAAAAAAAAATAATTAAAATATATACATTTTAGGCAAGGCGATTAGAAAAGAAAAAAAATTAAATAAAATTAATTTTTAGGTTATTATAATAGATTCGGTTAGAAAAGAAAACATTAGGTAGATCAGGTTCATTTGTAAAATTCAACGATTCCCAGGTGTACCGAAGATGATCATAATGACTTAAAGTTAATTTCGACGATGAATTTTCACAAAACTCGCCTTTTGCAAAAATCTCAAAATGTGCTTCATCACAACATTTTTTTCAGTCTATGGTTTGCATCTTATCTTCAGATGGGTAAAGTGGTTTAAATGTCAACGTGTGTGGCGAAAATTACCAAACTTTAAAGACTTATAACTCTTTTATTACCTAAGTTGCTCAATTACATATGATTTTTAAAATCCGGACACTGACTGGATCCTAACCGTGCCAATTTTTTTTCTTCAATTTTTAATGGTCGCATCAGGCGCGCGCATTTCACAACGCTGAGAATTTATCGACAGTAAACAAACTCCTCACCGGCGCTGTGATCGGCCTCCCTGGAGGACTCCGAGCACTCCTGCTTGATGTCAGGGAGCCACATGCCAACATTCGTGTAGGGCGCTCCACCGCTTTCTCCTTCTGCAATGTAATTTTTTTTTCACACGAAGCTAACACATTGTGGTGAGACATAATATCTTTTAATAAAATATCACTTTGGAATATTTCGAGTACGTCCAAATTTTTCAGAACAGAACTGGATTGTTGTCACAGGGATATCAAAATTTGAACATACCTACTCAAAATATTCCGAATGAAAATAGTGGTAAAAAAAGGAGTTTAATAAAATGAAATAATATTTCTGGCGTATACTAGTGTAATGATAGAAATTCGGATGAATTCCATTAGACAAGATAAAGTATATAATAAAGGGGACCCACCACATACCCTGAGCCGTTCTATGCGCAAAAGCGTCCATATCGGCCCAGCACTTTCGCCGCCTGGTTGGCATTATTTTATGCTAAAGCGACCTCCTCGCTCGGCCTTCATCAATACAACACGCAGAGATGAAAACCGAGCGAGTCGGTAAAGTATATAGCTAAAAAACTTCAAAATCAAATATAGATGTCTCATTTAGCGACATCTGTGGTCATTCAAGGGGAATGAAAAAGCTTTGTGGCCGGCCGCGGTGAGGATCCTTGCAACTCACATGTGAAACGTGGCGTATAATTGAAATATAAACAACTTCCAAAAATTAATAGACATGGTATTCTATCATGGGTGGAAATGGCGAACGTCACGTAAAGTGATCATTTAAGCCAACCGTATGATAGGTCGTAAGTCCTTTGTACAACCATAAAGACTTCTATACCTACTCTCCGTTAATAAAAAAATATATATACAGTTTCGTCTCTGTAAGACATCTATAATATACATTAATTAAATATCATTTTGTCTGACACCACTTTTATTAACAACTAATTTCAGCTCACAGCCGAGCTTTCATCAGGGTTGAATAAGAATAATAATAGTTGGATCGTTTATACAACGCAGTTTTCGTGAGTACTCACCTCAAGGGCGCTTCACACAAAACAACTTACTGACTAAAAACACTTATTTATTACTTATTCCTAGATGATGTGCAAAAAATGTAATTAACATTTATAACTACGATAGTTGGGAGTGCCAGAAAAAATCAGGTATTTTCGCGAAGTGCACACTAGGAGTGGGAAACATTAGGGTAGTGTTGTAACGGTCTGATTCTATAGGTTTTTATATGATTGTCTAAACAAGTGCGTCTTAAGTTGTTTTTTGAACTGTGTTACGCTGTTTGTTTCAGTTTATTAGGTAGTTTATACCAAGGCTTTGATCCAGCCACCGCGAAATATTCATGTTACTATTCTATAGTAATATTTAAGCCTGATGAAGGCTCAGCTGTGAGCTGAAAATAGTTGTAATAACTCAATAAAAGGGCGTCAAACAAAGAGATATTTTATTATAATATTTTAAATATTGAAAACATTAACTACGTGGTTAGACATTATAACAGAGTGTTAGTTGAATTAGTATAAACCACTGCCAGATTTTAGGTCTACCGGTTTCGAGACGTACCCCTCTCTTCGTCAGGACCAACACTACACTACTATGTTCACAACACTATACACCATAACCATAGTACTGTTAACCTCTCACTCCCTCTCCCTCGTAGATTCCTGATCGTTCTTTAGGCAAGTTAGTGCATGATAGTCTTTGACAAGATTAACACGCATATGATATATATTGATGAAAGGTTAATAATACTACGGTTGTGGTTGTATAGTGTTGTGAATATAGTGTAGTGTTAGTCCTGACGAAGAGACGGGTACGTCTCGAAACCGGTAAACCTAAATCTGGTAGTGGTTTATAGTAATTTAACTAACACTGTTAAAGTGATAGTTTATTTAAAGTAAATATTTTTTGTAAAGTGTAATATTGTTGGGGAATCAGGAATGTTTGTCACACAGGGGATCAAAACGCATTTCACAAGTATGGTGCTATTGTTTTATTACAATTTTCAAGAAAGGCGGAAAAATAAGCTAGAGATCGATTTAAAAAAACGATAAAAGTAAAGTAATGAAAAGCGATAAAAGTAAAGTAATGGAACAAGTACTAAACTATTGTATATTGACAAGCCGGGGTTCTATAGCTCGCCACTATCAATAATTTGTTTGATAATTTATCAGAGAAAAATTCGGTAATATTATCAATAAGTAAGTATTGGCTTGGATCGGTATGCTTTCTAGTCTGTCTGATTTCAATTACCCGAGCACTATAAACACCCAAGAGTGCTCTCTTTGTTGAGGTAAATAATTCTCAAACAGTAGTGAATCCACAACACTATACAGCTTGGATACAGTTTGTTTCATGTTTGAGTGTCCTTATTTAAAAAAAATCAAATTTAGTTGAGTAGCTTAAAGTAAGAGAAATGCGTGGCTCCACCTTTTGACATTGAATGGAAACGAATACACGAGAGAAAAATACAGCAAAGCAGCGGCAGAAAAGAGAGAAAGCTGTGAAAATAAGTTTAGTTTTTCACAAAACGCGCCATTTAAAAAATCTCTAAATCTGCTATGTTAAAACATTTTTTGTTGTCTATTGTGATTTAAATGTCAAAATGTTTGACGAAAATTACAAAACTTTTAAGTCAAATATCTTTTTCAATACTTGAAGCTACTCAATTATATTCCATTTTTGAAATCGGGGCACATAACTACGTATTAGCATAAAGCAAACCCTCGAAAAGAACTGGATCCGAAGCATTAAGTACAAATATGCACTATTTATTTTCATTCATCTTTAAAACTCTTGTTTTGGAACGGGGCACAACTTAACCTTGTTTTTAAAACTATTATTATACACTAAATTATAGATGATATTGGGCTGGCATTTTTTGTAATCCTTATATTTATCCCAAAGAATACAACACCAAAAGAAAATTAAATGTCAAAAGTAGAAAAAATAAGTTTTTCCATAGACAATCGGCAATATTCTATACGATGCGGTCACTTCATTCTGCTTGGGAAGCCTATCGTCGGATGCTTGTAAGTTATGAGACGTCAAAAGACGTTTAAAATGGCGACAAACTTAGTAGAATTTTGTTCGCTTTGTACAAGAAATGTGATTAAAAACATTATAGAACATTTTCAAACCGTTATACCTCATCAAAACGCAAATTCGACTGGGGTCCCGTTTGCTCCCGATCATATCCGGAAGTTAGCGGTTCCATCGCGTGCGCGCAACTCACATCACTGAGAATATAAACCAACTCCTTACCGGTGCGTTGGTCGGCCTTCCTGGAGTACTCCGAGCACTCCTGCTTGATGTCAGGGAGCCACATGTCTAGAATCGTGCAGGGTGCTCCTTCTGCAATGTAAATATTTATGTAAAAAGTACTAAAACGGTTTGCATCCAGTTCTTTTCGAGGGAATTGCATCTATACACGATGGAAGTACAGCGTGTAAGAATCATTGGATCATTCACAGAATGGTTTGATATTACATGAGGTGTCAAACAGAGCTGCATAATTTTTCAATGGCTGTTCAACTTGTATACATGATTATGTGAAAGAACTGATATATATGTATTCATCTTATTGTATTCATGAATAGGTAAATCGTCAAATTTCAACTAGAATATTTGTAAAATATAACAAGTGGCGAGCGGCCAATGTCAGAACGCGACGAGAAACAGGTCATCTCGCTCTCTCTCCAGGTAGGCGTGCGAGCACATGCGATAAAGCGGTGCCCGCGGCAGACGGAGTTTGCCTGTAGATAACACCGGTCGACATTCTAGTTACAAGATATCTGCATAAACCAGTCCAAGACTTATATTTCACATCAGTAAAACTCAAGTTAGTTAGGTTCAATTAGGCCCGGTTGCGCCATCAGAAGTAAGAGTAAGAGTTAAGCAAAAAGCATAGATTTTTACAAAAACGGGTGTTTTGATTGGTGGAGAATGCAAAAATCTATGCTTTTTTCTTAACTCTTACTCTTACTTCTGATGGCGCAACTGGGCCTTAGAAAAAAGGAGTAGGATAAGGTATGGTTACGTAAGTTAGAATAGGTTAGAGTAGAAGATATTAAATAGATAGGTGTGTGTGTGTACAATTAACATTTCCTGGGTATACAGAAGATGATGATGATGACGACGAGTTAGGATTTTTTCGTTGATGAACAAACGATTTTTCACAAAATGCCCCATTTGCAAAAATCTCATAATCCGCTATTTCACGACATTTTTTTGTCTATGGTTTGCATCCTATCTTTAGATTTAGTGATTTAAATGTCTTTAGAGATAGGAATTTAAATGTCAAAATGTATTATGAAAATTACGAAAATTTTGAGTCTAATAACTTATTTAATACTTAAAGCTACTCGATTATATTTAATTTTTAAAATTAGGGCACTCAAGAGAAGCCCACGAAAAGAACTGCACCAAAACCGTCCTATTTTTTTTATCAATCTTAACGGTCAAGTCAGGTGAGCACATTTCGCATCACTAAGAATTAATCAACAATAAACAAACTCCTCACCGGCGTTCTGGTCAGCCTTTTCTGCGTCCTCCTGCTTGATGTCGGGGAGCCACATGTCTACAAGTGTATAAGGCGCGTCACCGCCAGCTGAAATATAAATATTTTTAGTTAAATATACTTATTGTTATTAAATATTGTTAGGGAATCTGGGATCTTTTGTCAAACTGTACATAGAAGCGCGTTTCATTAATGTGGTGCTTTTGTTCTTTTACAGTTTGGCTAAATCCAAGATCACGGTCCCATTGTATATACAATGAAAATGAGTATTTCGTTATATTATTGAATGTGCTTATAACAAAATGAAAGACAATTTACGTTTAAATAATAAGTAATAAGTAAGATATTACACTTTAAAGTTTCGAAAATGTACTGTATATTTTGACATTTCATAGGCAATATTTGAGGAAAAACGTGAAAAACATAGACAACGTACAAGGTTTACATGACAAATTTATATTTATAGACGAAAGAAATATGATGAATATTGAACGTAAGTACTTTTTGTATTTTGTTGTTTTTTTTAGTTATTTATTATATGTATATGATATGGTTATTAGGTTTGGTTAGGTAATTAGGTTTGGTTAAGTTGGGTTGGGTTATTAGGTTTGATGAGGTAATTCAGTTAGGTTAGGTTAGGTTACGTTATTAGGTTTGGTTAGGTTAGGTAATTAGGTTTGGTTTGTTTAATTCGCACTACATAAAAATATTTTTGTCACATAAAATTACATTGATATTGTTTATTAATATAATGTGATTATTTTGATGATTTTTTTTATTATGAATTATTAGGAATAAATAAAAAAAAAATTTAAACGAAATCAAATAATTTTATAGATTCTAAATTATATTTTTATGAAAAACAAAATTCATATTGCATAAAATTTATTTTTCTTTATGGTTTGCCCTTTTTCTTTTTTATATCTTTTTCTATGGTTCTTAAAGTAATGACTGACATTCAAAATGTATGGTTATTTTTCGAAACTTTAAAGTGTAATAATAACGTATTTAATGCTTGTTATTTAAGCATTAATTACCTTTCATTTTGCAATCAGGACATTCAATTATAAAGTGAAATACTCGTTTTAATTGTATATGCAATGGGACCATGATCTTGGAGTATGCCCCCCGTTCCTGAACGGGAATGTTAAAGATGTACTAGAAGTTTCGAATCCAGTTCTTTTCGATAGTTTGCTTTATACTAATATGCAGTTAAGTGCCCCGATTTCAAAAATGGAATATAATTGAGTAGCTTTAAGTATAGAAAAAGGTATCAGACTTTAAAGTTTTGCAATTTTCATCAAACATTTTGACATTCAAATCACAATAGACAACAAAATATATTTCGGATTCACAGCGGTTTGAGAATTATCTACCTCAACAAAGGTGCAGCACCTTGGGTGTTAACAATGCTCGGGTAATTGATAGTGTTATCAGGAAGCAAACCGATCCAAGTCAATATTTACCAATACTGGATTTTTTTCTGACAAATAATCGACCAAATTATTTATAGTGGCGATGTCAATATCCCGGTTTATCAATATACAGGGAATCGGCACTTACTTCATTACTATTCTGTTTCTTCGTGTTCTTTTAAATGTATATTAAGTATATTTTTCCATATAATTAGCAAAAATGCACTTTGTTTTAGCCACTTATATGTATATTGAAAATACCAACATGTTTTTTATAAAAATTGATAATTTTTATAAAACAAACTTTTTACCAAATCTGTGTATTTATTATTACATCATGTTTTTTTAAATTATGGTACACACCTTACTAGAATTATTAATGATGTTTAACAAAAAAAAAATCTTTTTAAAAAATTGTCAATGGTTCGCGTCATATATATTATAGATAAAATCGTCGAAATGTCAAAACGTATGGAAAGATTTCAATCTTTAAGGTGTAATTACTTTTTAAATACTTACGACCGCCAAATTTTGATTTCAGTTTTGAAATCAGGGCACTCAACTATACCAGGATAATTTTTATTTAAGAAAATCGGAGTGACGCCATAAAGTAAAGTTAAGCTCATGTTTCAAGGTCAATGGTCCCTTCAGGATGCAATGTTTACTAACAAATGAAAAATATATAAAAAATGATGATGAATAAATGATTTTTCACAAAATCAAAAAAATTTCAAAATCTGCTATTTCTATTAATATATAGTGATTTAAATGTCAAAATGTATGATGAAAATTACAAGGTATAATAACTTTTTACGTGCTTAAAGCTAATTAATTATATTTCATTTTTGACATCAGGACACTCAAATATTACCATGGAACAAACCCTCGAAAAGAACTGAATCCAAACCGTATTGTACAAATATGCCCGTTTTATAATAAATGAACTCACTGGTGTGCCGGTCCACCTCCCCGGTGTACTCCAAGCACTCCTGCTTGATGTCGGGAAGCCACATGTCCACAACCGCGTAGGGCGCTTCACCGCCAACTCCTTCTGCAACGTAATTCATTTTGCTAAATGTGCTATGACGGTCGAGGGAATTGCATCCCTACAAATGGCAGAACTGAGACTTTTTTTGTCTGTGGTTTCCGTTTTATCTTTCAACATAGTGAATAAAATGTCAAAATGTATGGTGAAAATTACGTAACCTTAAAGGTTCACGACTTTTTTAATACTTAAACCCACTCAATTATATTTCTTTTGTCATCAAGACACTCAACTATTATTATAATGTAAACCCTCAACAAACAGGAAAAGAATTGGATTTTCTATGTTCTATGATGAAAAGAATGACCTATTTTCTCTTCATTCATCTTTAACGGTCATAAAAGGTGTGCACATTTTTCACATCACAAATAATTAATTAACAATGAATTGTCTCCTCACCAATCTGGTCGGCCTTCCTGGAGCACTCCTGCTTAATGTCGTGGAGCCATATGTCTATATCCATATAGGGCGCTCCACCGCTTTCTGCTTGGTCGCAGCTCCCAGCTGCATATCCTGGCTCGGGCTTGACGGCAGGTACATCTTGATCAACACGGCTCATGTTCTCGGAGCCTTCCAGCTGGCATAAGACACGACCAGCAACTGCGCAAATGACTGCTGCAGATGACGATTGTCAAATGAGTCACGACCCTAGACCATAGACACCTGTGGGGCATAGACGAAGTATTTAATTGATCAATCGTAGGACTTTTAAAAATGTAACCTTCCTCCCATTGTGTAGTCTTCAATATGCATAAATGAAAACCGTTAACAGGCTGGCATGTGCGATCACAATATCGGAAGAGACCAATATCGTGTAACATGCGAGACTAGGCAGTTACCAACAAATAATCAAGAATTATAATAGGGTAATTTAACATTTTACAGATATCTATGAAAATATATGAAATAGATTTAGAAAAATAAATTATATTTCGAAACTCAGTATGGATGGTGTGGGACAATGTTTTCATTCATAATTTTTATAATAAAAATCTTAAAAAATACGCTTCCTTCAAAACGCGATGTGATTGGCCATGACGTTGTTTGGCAAGAATTAAAGACAAACATACGTGATCTGTGGTGTTTATCACTGTACTTTGTTTCGTTTCTATGGTAACCTACGTCTTCGTACATTCTAAATAATAATAATAAGAAGAAAGTACTTCATTTTTCTTCTCGTCTCGTCTCATCGTACGACACCACTCCTGTCTTAAGGGAGCACTCTTAGGCACAGTTATAAATAGTTTTTCGGGAATTTTCAGTTACCATACAATATTTAAAATACTTTTTCCCAGACATTATGGATGAAATACAAAAAAGTTTGTTTTGTAAAAAAAACGAATGAATGTCTAAATACGCGAATTGCTGTCACGTGGTAAAAGTCAGATTGACATGAAAAATGAATGGAGATGTGAATGGATATACGCTAGCAAAGGATTTATATATTGTATGTAAGAGAAAAGTAAAGCACGGAGTGAAAGAAAGAAAGGAGCGTTTGAGGAAAGACGAGGGACTTAAATTGACTCAGAACTTCCAAGAGAATATCAAGGTCTTTTGGAAGGAAGTTAAAAAGTCTCGAAGTGACACGAAAAGAGGTTGTGTGTACGCTATAATGTCAAAGAATGGAAAGATGCTTAGAAACGAAAATGAAATAAAAGATAGATGGAAGGAATTTTTTGAAGAAATGTATGAGAGTAATGGGAATGTGAGTGAGGACTCCTTTGAGGCGTCCAATGGATTTATGAATAGTGACGACAGTGTGAATGAGATAAATGTGGAAGAAATCAAAAGGGCATTGAAGCACATGAAGAATGGCAAGGCTGTGGGTTATGACAATGTTGCTGCCGAGTACATTAAAGGTGATGGTCCAGTCATACTCACGTGGCTTCATAGACTCTTCAACCAATGTTTAGAAGGCAGCTACACTCCTAAGGATTTGAAAAGAGCTGTTATCATGCCTCTACACAAAGGAAAAGAGTCGCGAATGGACTGCGCGAACTATCGGGCCATTAGCCTATTGAGCTTTGTTGGCAAACTGTATGCGAGAATTTTGATAGAAAGAGTGAGGTTGACAACGAAAGAAAAAGTGTGGGATGTACAAGGAGCCTTCATGAGTGGAAGAGGATGCATGGACCAGATTTTCCCACTTCGCCAGATGACGGAAAAGTTTTTGGCAAAGAATCAAAAACTTTTTGTGCCTTTGTGGATCTCCAAAAAGCATATGACAGAGTGAAAAGACGAAAGTTATGGAAGGTTTTGTCTGAATATGGGGTGAAGAGTAAACTCATACAGGCAATTGCATTCCTGTACGAAGGAAGGAGTGCTTGTGTGAGAATTCATGGGACATTCACATCATGGTTTGATATTACAAAAGGTGTCAAACAGGGATGCGTAATGTCACCATGGCTCTTCAACCTGTATATGGATAATGATTATAACCTGAATTGAATTGTGAACCTGTAATTGGAGAGAAAATGGACGGACTCACCATATCCTGTCTGCTATACGCAGACGATGCAGTATTAGTGGCTAACAGTGAAGCTGATCTGCAATGCCTGGTATCCAGGATGTCCGATTTATGCATGCAGAATGAACTTCTGATGAATGTCAGCAAACCGAAAGTGATGGTATTCGAGAGAAACGAAAGAGTGACTAAGTGTGATGTAATTATAAACAACGAATGCTTAGAACAAGTGAACGAGTTTGTGTATTTGGGAAGTATGTTTAGTAGAGACGGCAAGGCTGAGAATAATATCGAAAGGAGAGTAACTGCGGGAAACAAAGTTAATGGTGCACTAAATGCAATTATGGCCAATAAGAATCTCAAAGAAAGCAAGACTAGCGGTACATAATGGCGTTCTAGTGCCAACCCTTATGTATGGAAGTGAAGCGTGGAATTGGCAAAAGAGGAATGAAAGTAGACTGAATGCGGTGGAAATGCGGTCACAAAGACGCTTGTGTGGAAAATCTTTGGTCGATAGAGTGAGGAATGAACAAATTAGAAGTGAATGCAATGCTGGCTGTAATGTGGTAGATAGAATAAAGAAAAGAGTGCTGAGATGGTTTGGCTGAGGTGGTCATGTGGAACGTATGAACGAGGAAAGTACGGTTAAGAAAATATATGAGGCGAGTGTTGAAGGCAACAGGAATAGAGGGCGTCCGCGAAAGACCTGGCACGATCAGGTACTACAAGTATTCGAGGATGGCCCTGTTAAAAGCCGCAACAACCGTAGAACGTGTATGAGAAGATGTATGAATGTGGCCGAAGCAAAAGTGGTGTGTCAGGATAGAAGAGTATGGTGTTCAATCCTCTCTACCTACCCCTGCAGAGAAACAGCGTGATGGTTAGTTATTTAGTTAGACATGAAAACTGCCAAATTACGACACTTGCGAAAATAAGCGTTTTGGCGGGAGTTAAAAATCGTGATTTTGAAAATCGTTTTTTTAATGTTAATGTACATATTTAAAAAAATCTTTTTCATAAACGTATTTTCTAAAGCAAAGTTAAGTTTTTCTATTTATAAAGATGTGAAATTACCCTATTGCGAGAATTATTTAACCCTAGAAAGATAGTATGCGTAAAATTGACGCATGCGTGTTCGAAATATTGTTCTATCTTTATAAATAGTGCGAATTCGTGGCTATGCGTCTAGGACATCTCACTTGTTGCTTGGTACTTTCGTGAAGCGCATATTTGACCACAGAATAAAGAAGATACATGTGACTGAGGTATCACCAATTTTGAAATATCCGTCCGCGTGAGTCAAACTGACGCATAAGTTGATAAGTATGTGTCAAAGCTATATCTGCCAAATCAATAAATAATACATTCCAACTTATTAACAAAGTGGGTATGTGTACTTATGTACACGCGTTAGAAATACTAATATACACATAAAAAAATTCTATACATATAAAAAATCACGTATTAAAACAATATTAAAGCAAAAACTACACAAATGTAAAAATATATATTCCCACGACCATAGCGACTTCCTCTGGGATTACGTAAGTCTCCATTATCAAAAATCTGATGCCAAAAATCACACAGTAATTACAAGGTTTTACCAGCGGACATTTCCAAACTAATGACATTCTGTCAAACGCAGTTTAACGCAATCAAAAATCGACAATAATATGAAATACAGAAATCGTAATTCAATAAACAGTTCTAATTTTCAATCCAATAACCAGTCATTCGTCAGCTTTTGAATTGAGCATTTTTATAATTAGTGTTCGATTCAATATTATCGACAATACATTATTTATATTACTGGAACACTAATGTGTCTTTGTGGATCTCCAAAAAGCATATGACAGAGTGATAAGACGAAAGTTATGAAAGATTTTATCTGAATACGGGGTGAAGAGTAAGCTCATACAGGCAATTGCATCCCTGTACGAGGGAAGTAGTGCTTGTGTGTGAATTAATGGTGCATTCACATCATGGTTTGATATTATAAAAGGTGTTAAATAGGGATGCGTAATATCACTATTGTTCCCCACGGAAACAATTAAATAGCAGGTGCGGTCCGCTGAGTTCGCTTCCGAAGCCGCCGATGTACTCGCAGGCCGGGAGTGTAGAGCGCAGAAAATTCTTCAAGTCCAGAATCCGTGCCAAGTCGTCGCCTCAGGTGGTAAAACAAGTCCAATAAATCCAAAATCGTAGCCAAGTCCAAATGCAGAAGTCAGTAGAAAATCCAGAGTCCAAATCCAAAGAAGAAAAGCAGGGGTCAAGCAGGGTGTGAAGTAAAACGCAGAATAAAATGTTCCAGTAGGCGTACTCGGCAGAGGCTCCCAGCAGAATGAGGCTCTCGCCCGCCCGGCGCAGTATTTATACAGTGCGGAAAGCTTCCCCCTGACTCGCGCCGCCGACCAATCAGCGCGCTTGACTCTCCGGGCGCTTCGAGCGCAAAATAACGGCCTCCCGTGCCGATTCGCGGATTAAAATTGAATATTTTAATCGATAGCAAATTAAACGCCACCCCCCCGGGGATTTTAACACATCATCTATACCAATCTATGTCTTGCCCATAGGATGATGTCGTTTACTGGAACCGCAAGAGTGAATTTACCTAGTTATTCAACAAAATATGCCGATTTACCGCGGCATTTTCAAGAATTAATTTACATTTAATTCGGTTAAAAATAGTAAACATGATTTTACGAGATTCTAAGTTATACCATTAGATAGATCTCAACCAAGCGCATCCTTTGGTGATATTTTCAAGTATGTCGGATAGATATTAATTGCGTAATAGGCAGACAAAGTGTGTCACCACAAATAAAGCGCACTAGCTAACTTTCAGACACGCAAAAACATATCACTCCCATAGATGTTCACATGAGGAACACAATAAAAAATGTTTCAGCTCGCTAGGACGTCTGTAACGTCCGTAATCAGAGTTCAAAAATATTCGCTGGCGGCCCCACTCCAGCCGCACGGCGCCATCGTGGCGCCGGGTTTTTTCCATTACCCGCGCGGGCTGCGTACAGGCGGCGCGGTCAGGCGAGTTTATCAGGGCCCACGCGAGATATTTTACTCTCAATTAAACATTTTTTATTTTAATTTCTACTTTACAATACCACACAAAGGACTCATTTGGCACATTTAAATACTTATGTATTTTTCACTTCCTCGCCTCTTCGAGGCAGGACATTTACATAAATTCCATCAAAATAGCGTCCATTCTATGATAGTCCGCGGCGCTCCGCGCGATTTAAAAATGATTTTATTCCCATCGCGCGAGCTTTCCCTGTATATCAAGACCACGAAACATCAATTTTATTCAATATTACATTTACAAATGTCTTATCTAATTCTTAAATATTTCATTCTTAAGATATTTCATTAAATATTTCATCAAACTTAAATATTTCATTTTCTTAAGTATTTCAAATATTTCAACACTTTAAAAGATAAGACCAAAAATGCAATTTCTTCGTGGAACTTTTCCAACGCCCTCCGTCGGAGATGTCAACACATCGCGTCGGTGCAGTATCCTCTCAGCTAGGATCGCAACGCCGGCTCGCTGCCCGCGCCGACTATCCGCTTGGAGGCGAGGTGGGTCCCGCGTACGGCATTCGCCCATACAACTGACCTGGGCCCCCGAAAGGGCCAACATTCACGACTTCAGACGGGTCATCATCATCCCGTCGTCATATCAGACGGGTCATCATCATCATCATCCCGTCGTCATAATTCTACCTGTCCGATACAACTATGGTTTTTCAATCTGTATATGGACAAATGTATGATAAAACTGAAGGAACTAGAAGTAGGAGTAAAAATGGACGGGCTCACCATATCCTGCCTACCATACGCAGTATTAGTGGTTAACAGTGAATATAATCTTCAGTGCCTGGTATCCAGGATGTCCAATGTATGTTTCGCAGCCATCTGATTAAATTAGCCGGTAATTGGACGCCTAGGCAGTTTATTAAAAATTTTCCAATTTGATGCCTAGGCCGATAGTTAATTGAACTAGAATCACTCAACGTTTAACAACTCGGCGCACTGAAAGTCAGCCCTTTGAAGATGCCTGACCAAGACAGCCAAGTGATTCAAATCTAATCTAACCTATCTTAACCTAACCAAACAAATTCATCAATATCCAATCTAACTAAATGATTATACGACGTACAGCCATCTGTTAAACGTTGCGCTCAGTGACTTGGCTAGTTGTCCTTCAGCCATTTAATTGGATGCCGACGTTTAATGAACGGCCTAGGCGTCCAATTACTTGGCTAATTTAACCAAGTGGCTGCGACATATACACGGCATAAAACTATGTAGATAATTATGCAATCAGCATCCCCATACAACGATACCCCCAAATGAAAATTTTTGGACTAACAGAAAAACACGATGACGAAACAATCACCAGATACATCAAAGCACAAAATGATTGCATCATGGAAAATTCAACACTACAAGTCAGAAAATTTTTCGAAAACAAGCGAACCCAGAACACATATGGTGCGATCCTGGAAGTGGACGGTAACACTTTCACTAGAATAATGGAGACCAAAAAACTACATATCGGATGGGACAGATGCATAGTACTAGAAGAAATAAGCACTCTGAGATGCTTCAAATGCTGCGGATATAACCACAAATCAAAAGATTGCAAAGAAAAAATCGCATGCCCGAACTGCTCAGAAGAACACAACCGCGAACAGTGTACTAGCCCAACTGTAGAATGCATAAACTGCAAGAAAAACGCAACAAGACTAAACCTAAAAATTTCCACAAACCACACCGCTACAGACATGGAATGTCCAACCTACAAAAGACAACTTGAAAACCAACAAAGAAAAATTAACTATCAACAATAGCAACCAAAAAGACAAGATGAAAACAAAACAAATCTGAAAATACTATATCTTAATATCCGAAGCCTCAAGCCAAAAGTGGATGAACTGAACATAATACTACAAAACAAAATGCCACACATACTCGTCCTCACAGAAACATGGCTAAAAACACATGAAGCTGAGTTATACAAAATTAATAACTACAACGGAGTTCACTCTTGCAGAAACAGCAAAGGCGGAGGGGTCTCTATATATGTACACAAAAACCTAGACTTTGACGTACATAAAGAGGAAACATACAAAGACGTAAATAATCTATTAAAAATTAAAATCATCAAACCAAACATTTGCATCATTGCTATCTACAGGCAGCCAAACAAAGAAAACGAAAGCGACTACATTCAATACCTTGAACAAAACATTTCAAACATCCAGAATAAAGACAAGACAATTATCATTGGCGACACAAACATTAATCTACTAAAAATAAATGACAGATCCGTAGAAGACTACAAAAATGTACTAAAAAGTAAAAACTTTGAAATATTAAATAAAATAGATGAACAAAACTATACCAGAGAAAACAATCGAGGCGACAACACAATAATAGACCATGTGTCTACAAATATCACATACGAAATACCACCAACATTAAAGCTAATGGAAACCCCTTCCAGTGACCATAAATCAATCGAGATTGAATTCGAAATACCAACAAAGACAGGGAGCAGAAAACAAGAAATTACACAAACAAATTAACTGACTACAAAAAGCTCATTATAAACCTCGAAAAAACACTAAAAAATAATACAATAAACACCTTTGCCGAATTACAACACATCATAAATGAAGAGCTAAACAAAACAACCCAGACAACAAAAAGAAAATATACAAACAGTATTAAAGAAGGATGGCTGACAAAAGACGTTTTCCAAAAGATTAAAATAAGAGACGAAGCATACAAAACAATGAAAAACGAAACGCATAGCACCGAACTTAAAAAATATTATAACTACTGCCAAAAAGACGTAAAAACATCCATAAAAAAGCAAAAAAAGATCATTATAGCGCGCAACTAAACAACGCTGAGGGTAACAGCAAAAAACTCTGGATAATCGTCAATAGCATTGTATCTCACTCAGACATTAAAAAAACCAACATAAAAAGAATAAAGAAAGAAGATGGAACCATCACAGAAGATCCGCAAGAAATAATGAAAACCATAAACACTTTCTTCTCTACAGTCGGAGAAAACCTAGCAACACAAATCAATGAACCGAAAAAAGCAACACCACCACAAGACCCAAAAAAAACGACTCAATGTACCTCAGACTATTATGTTATCTATGCCTCAGACAAACCACAGACAGAGAAATCAAGCTAATAATAAAAAATCTCAAAAAAAATGCATCCCCCGGATATGACAAGATCAAAACATCAACACTCAAAATCATACAAGACACAGTAATACCCACCATCACAAGACTCATAAATAGACACATGAAACTCAGAATTTTCCCCAATGAACTGAAAATAGCCAGAATAACCCCAATACACAAGAGTGGCAAAAAAGACGAAGCCAGCAACTACAGACCCATAGCAAACCTCACTGTATTTAGTAAAATATTTGAAAAAGTAATACACAAAAGACTACTCGAACACTTGAATAAACTCAACATACTGACGAAAACACAGCACGGCTTTCAAGAAAAAAAGGGAACTACAACAGCCATGATAAACTTATTAAATTACTTACAGACAAAAATTGACGAAGGGAAAAGCATGACTGGACTCTTTTTCGATTTTAAAAAAGCATTTGACACGGTACATCTGACGACCCTAGTCAACAAATTATCAAAAATCGGAATCACTGGCAACGTCCTAAACATTTTCGACAGCTACGACAGCGACAGCTAAGACAGAAAGCAATATACCACACTACACGAAACCACAAGTACGTATATGAATGTCAGCTATGGTGTCCCACAGGGATCAATCCTAGGACCATTACTCTATATAATATACATAAACGACCTGGAGCAGCTAAATATTAGAGGCAAAATAATACTCTATGCGGACGATCTTGGAATATTTTACGAAAACAATAATGACATAGAAACCACAAAACAAATCAACAAAGACATAGACATATTAACTGAATGGACAAAAATAAATATCCTAACCTTGAACGCTCAAAAATGTAACTACATTAACTTGAGGCCAAACGGAAAACGCATAAAATGGACATAAAAATACATAATGAAACACTTACTGAACTAGAAAATACTAAATATTTAGGACTCAACATAGACGGACATCTCAAAGGGACCTTTCAAATAGACAAAGTAACTGACTCACTGACAAAACTGACCAGCCTATACCACAAAATACACGAAATCACACCAAAGACCGTAAAAATTCTGATGTACCAAGCATACGTCAAGAGTAGAATTTATTTGATACCCTTCTGGGGAACCGGAAACAAAACTAACCTAAACAGACTCCAACGACAGCAAAACAAAATATTAAAAATGGTCTATGATCTGAAATACCGGACACCAACTGAAACTGTATACCGTATAACACAACAATAAAACATCGAAAACATTACAAAAATCTAAACACTTAAAATCATTCACAAACTAGCAATTGGCGAAATACAAGACGAAGACATAAAATTAGACAAAATACACGAAAAACACCAACACAAAACTAGAATGGCTCAAAACTCACATAACACACGCCAAAACAAAAACAGGACAATCCCGACTAATTTGCAACGGACTAAAACTGTACAATGACCTGCCACAACAGACCAAACAACTGACCACTGACAAATTCAAAACAGATGTGACAAAAATACTAAAACTCGGCCAACTATAAAAAAATGCCTCTGTATCTAAATTATATTATTATATTTTCTTATATTGA
This sequence comes from Agrypnia vestita, assembly GCA_016648135.1. Lineage (NCBI taxonomy): Eukaryota > Metazoa > Arthropoda > Insecta > Trichoptera > Phryganeidae > Agrypnia > Agrypnia vestita. Next base: position 123,227 of record JADDOH010000535.1, read on the forward strand.
ATCATGTAAAAATGTTACCCATAAACCTCTTAGGTTTCCATTACTTTTTAAATAAAAAAAATTAAAAAAATGAGGGGTATAAAAGCAAAGACAGTAATCCTGAGGTGTTTCTGAGGTAAATACAAAAAGTCTGTCTCTACTCAAGGAAATTTCTCCGGAATCAATGAAATCTACATCAAATTTGAAATAAGTTTTAAAAAACAATTTCCACCTCAGTGCTTTGATTCAATCAATCCTACAATATGGTATCATTGGGTGGGGAGGATCATACAAAACATCACTAAACACACTCTATCTAGCTCAAAAAAGTATAATTAAAATTATTTTAAAAAGACCTAGGACCTACCCTACAAACCAATTATTCAGACTTTTGTGTGCCTACTGTGATGGAAAATTTTGATAAAATATCATAAGCACAAATTTTTAAAGAAAATTATAAAATGGATTCCTTAACTTCAAGGCAAGAGTATTCCTAAATTTAAAATTACCCAGATACAAAACAAGCGCAGCCAAGAACCATTATTCATTTGTAGGTATAAATTTTGAGGACTTTACATCATTTAAAAATGAACTAAAAAACTTTAACAAAAAAATTTCTTGAAATTTCCTTATATGTATTTATTTTCGTCTATTTCTGATTCTTGATATTTTAAATTTTCACACGAAGCAAACACATTGTGGTGAGACATAATATCTTTAAATAAAATAACCTTTTGTTTAACACCACTTTATTGAGTTTAAACCAACTAGTTTCGACTCAATAAAGTGGTGTTAAACAAAAAGTTATTTTATTTAAAGATATCTTGATATTTTGTTTACTATCCTCTTTCTTGATATTATTTGTTTAATACTTTTGTTATAAAAATTTTAATACTCATAAATAATATGATGTGACTTACTCCTCCCATAACCACGAGCGTCAGCTCATTTACGGAGAGTAATACGATTTTATTGTATGAATTATCTTTGTATTTCACTAAATTTTGTACCATGTTATATATTTATAATAAATAAATAAAAATAAAAATACATATACAGTGCATAAAAAAATATATAACTTTCAAATATGGATATTGCTGTTTGCCACCAAATAGTGGACATTGCTGATTCGTTCGTGTGAACAGTTCGTTCGCAGTAAAGTGAATTATTCAAAAAGAACGTTCGTTCATAAACAATCACTATTCTATGGTATGCAATATGCAACAATACAATATACAATCAAATTAGCGAAGCGAAAAACTACATTTCAAAATGAAGACTACAACACACACACGTTCACCAGTTTGAAGACTACAAAGTGTACACTACATTTGTAGTAAAAAATATATGAAGTGAAGTAATTGTAGTCCTACGAAATTGTAGTACCAATGAATTAATTGTAGTATTAATGAAGAGAAGTAATGAAATGAAGTATAAAATTGTAATACTATAAAATTGTAGTACTAGTGAAGTAATTATATTTTTTCCCAAATAAAAAGTTTGGTGACTAAAAATAAAAGTCGCCGGAAAAAATATATGAATATATCTAAATATGTGGGTGAAATAATATTTGGCGACCTAAAAAAAACAGATTTCTTCTTTCAATCTCAAAATTTTTTCAAACCATGGGGGGAGGGGGTTTGTTTCAGCTTCCAGAGATTTCTTCGATAGCTCCCAAAATTTTTCAAACCATGGGGGAGGAGGGGTTGTTTCAGTTTTCATAGATTTCTTCGTTCGGTCCAAAATTTTTCAAACCATGGGGAGGGGAGGGGTTTCAGTTTCCAAATATTTCTTCAATCGCTCCTAAAATTTTTCAAACCCTGGGGGAGGGGGGATTGTTTCAATTTCCCGAGATTTCTTCGTTCGGTCCCAAAATTTTTTCAAACCATGGAGGGGGGGTAGTTGTTTCGGTTTCCAAAAATTTCTTCATTTATCTACATCGACTTCCCAAAAATTTCACATAGAAAATGTACTATTTGAAGTACAGTAGCCGGCAAACATCTTGAATTTTTACGGCGTAGTGGGGGG
>JADDOH010000536.1:0-206047 GCA_016648135.1 Agrypnia vestita
CAAATTTGATCTCAAATATCTTCTCTTTGGTTATGAATTCCAAATCCAAATTTATACAGCTATTTACTCATGTATTTGTGTTTTGAAAATAATAATTCATTTGTTTTTTCCTCAATTGTTTTTTTCTTTGCGTCACTCAGTTTACAAAATGAAAAACTTGAAATATCGCGTTATTTACGAGTACGAGTTCCACCGTGGCACCAGTGCTGCAGAAACGGCTCGAAGGCTTAATGATGTGTATGGCGACGGTGCCGCAAAAGAAAACACAGTGCGTTTTTGGTTCCAACGTTTTCGTTCTGGAAATTTCGACCTGCAGAACAAGCCCCGTGGACGGCCGGAGACCAAAGTTGATAATGAAGAATTGAAGGCTATTGTGGAAGCGGAATCCATCGCAAACCACATCCGAGTTAGCTACAGGCTGCGGTGTTAGTGATAAAACTGTTTTAATCCACTTGAAGCAAATTGGTAATGTGAAAAAGCTTGAAAGGTGGGTACCTCACGAATTGAGTGAAGCAAATCAACAAACGCGCGTTGACTGCTGCGTTGCATTACTCAACCGGCACAATAATGAAGGGATTTAAAATCGAATCATTACCTGTGATGAAAAGTGGATCCTGTACGATAATCGGAAGCGCTCATCGCAATGGCTGAACCCTGCCGAACCAGCCAAACCATGCCCCAAGCGAAAATTGACTCCAAAAAAGTTACTTGTGAGCGTTTGGTGGACTAGTGCTGGTGTCGTTCACTACAGCTTTCTTAAATCTGGCCAGACGATTACGGCAGATGTCTATTGTCAGCAACTGCAAACCATGATGGAAAAGCTAGCTGCTAAACAACCGAGGCTGGTTAATCGCTCTAGGCCACTGCTGCTTCATGATAACGCTAGACCACACACTGCACAACAGACGGCTACCAAATTAGAGGAGCTTCAATTGGAATGTCTAAGACATCCACCGTACTCTCCGGACCTTGCCCCAACAGATTACCATTTTTTCGAAATTTGGATAACTTCTTGCAAAGGAAAAAATTCAACTCCGATGGGGCAGTCCAAACCGCCTTCAAAGATTTTATTGATTCCCGTCCGAATGGTTTTTTTAGTAAAGGGATCGATGAACTACCTATGAGATGGCAAAAGTGCATAGATAGCAATGGTACATACTTTGATTAAATAAATATATTATAATAAAAAAAATCGGCTTCATGTTCCTACCATACTAAACGCCAATTTCATATGTAAGGACCTAATATATCGATTATTTTATCGATATTTTTTTTTTCATTTACCCTGCCGCTCGGACGATCCTTTCATGGACCATGGACCATATGGACCAAATGATAACGCGGTTCGCGGCAAAAAACCGGCACATCAATCTTAGAAAACATTGAAAATAATCGAGGATGGATTTTCACAAGGAAAATCCGATAACTTCCCGAAAATTTGAATTCAGTTTTCGGGAATTAATTTGGTTAGGTACCATACAATATCTACAAAACCTTCTCCCTGACATTATGGACGCACTATACAAAAAACCGGCTCGTTTTGTAAAAAACGAATGAACGTCTAAATACGCGAATGTGCTGTTATACTCGAGCCATCGTATGATGGCATTTTTGACAGATCGTAATAGTGTTGTGACACACTTAAAATCATTAACGAAAAAATTCAGTCGAAAAAAAAATTCGTCGCACGGTGCGAGTTGAGAAAGTCTTTGTACATAAAAAAGGTAAAAACAAAGTCCAAATTAACGAGCAGGGGTCAAAATATAAAAGTATCAATGTCCGAAATCTAAAGCCAGTTAAAAAACAATATCGTAATCACAACGTGCACTCATCCGTTCTTTCCGTAACAACGTTAAAATAAAACTGTCAAAACCTTAGAGTATCTACAATATATAGAGGGATAATAAAGCATTTTACCAAACTTTTATACGTGGTAAAATAGAGCTTACTCAGTTTAAACAATATGGCGACACGAGAGAAAAAGAGACAAAAAAACATCACCCGGTCTGATCCGTATTTTATTGTTTTGTAGCCGTTTTCTTTGCCGTCTAATAAAGCCATAGAAAAAGATCATATTTAGAGGGCACAATCGATCTGTCAGATTTGTTGTGTTTTTTGGATACTTATTCTGCGTATTCTACGCATATTATACAGGCAATCAATATTCTATAACATTTTGAATCATTTCGTTCATTCCATATTTAATGTTGATGGACATCACTACTCTGGCGTTCGCGCAATAAAGTATAGCATTTGTCCTCCAATGTTTAGCTGTCATTAATTACGAAACTTCATGTAAGTCTAAACGTCAAAAGTGCCATCATAGAGTGGCCTTACTGTGCGTATCAAACATCAGATTGATATACAAATTGTCCTCTAACGTCACTTGCGAAAATAAACGTTTTGGCGGGAGTTTCAGATCGTGATTTTCAGAATCGTTTAATACATATTAAGAACAATCTTTTTCATAAACGTATGTTCTAAACCAAGGTTCAGATTTTTCTATAAAAAATTGTGAAATTACTCTAATATAATAATTTCGTTGTCTGTCTGTCCGTCCGTCTGTCTGTCCCCGTAATTTCTTTATAGTATTTTTTTTCTTTTTACATATTTCTTTCTTCCTTTTTTTTTGTAATGTTTTGTTCATTATAATTTTTTTCTTTCTTTTTTATATACTCTATATATTTATATATTTAAATACTTACTCCTTAGGAACCAACATTTTAAAGAACCAACATTTTTGACAGGTTACAGCTAGTTGAATACAATTATTATTTCTAAAAAATATTTTTACTCTTTGTATATTGTATTCAACGAATTGATATTTATCGTTTCATTTTTTCTTCTATAATTTATTATGTTGCCTATTGTATAAAATAACTATTACTAATTTTAATTGATTGAAATTCAACTACTCCAGTGGATCAAATAAGTAATGCTCAGAACGAAGTACCAGTTCAAGAAGACCTATTTATATATATCTAAACCATTTAAAAAAAAAAATTCATTTGCATTTAAATGAAATATCTACTTCAACAAATGATGTTCAGAATGAATTGTCCAGTTAAGCAAAATCATCTGACAATTTATGCCATGTAACAATATTTCTGTGGGCTCTTTTTCACAAATTATCATTATTACAACCGCCAAGGTCCATATATTTAGTTAAAAACAGTGTGGTCTGGCCAAAGAAAAAAGTAGTTATACTATGCGTAAAAGAGAGTATATTCTTTCTGGCAAATTCTATAATGGCAGATAAAGAAGCAGAAATGGAAGACAAGGAAGAGAAAAACAATTTAGAAAAGACAGAATGAAGAAAAAAGCTGGTAGTTTGAACAAAAGAAAGAAAAAAAAATTCTTCTAGTTCGTGTCTTCTGGGATATTACGCCATCAAACATTCTGGCCAACGTTTCGAATCTCATTGCAGGGTCCATCTTCAAGATTGATGTGTTGTTGTGAGACCACAATGCAGGCTGCGGCGCAGGCACAGACGTAGGGTGCGCACGGTTTAACAAGCCTGCTGACCACAAAAGTGGTGAATGCACCTGTCCGGCTTAAAAGCGGCAGTGGACCTCGCGTTCAAAAAGACAAACTATGAATAGATGCCGCAGATGCACAGCCTTACAGATCAATCTTGGCAGATCGCATACAGCATCGCTTGAGTTACAGCGCGTCATGCAAGACTTTAAATCACCCATCGCCTTAGCCCAGGAGCAGTACACCTGGCGACAAGTCCCCGGGTGTGGGGTCACCGCTGATGATGCTCGATGAGGGTGCTGCGCCAGGTGCAGAGATCTTGGTCGACTCCGCTCGACTGAGACTGCTGTACTTATCGCACCTCTCCGATGAGTATCGGAAGTATATTTCCGTAACCCTTGAAGGGTCTAAAGTTTACTTAATATCGATATACTTAAGTTATAATTAGCCACAGTATCAAGCCACATATCCGGGGGCTAACCCGTGTCGTTGATAAACTGAAAGGTATGCATGTCATTATTGGAGGGGATTTCAACGCTCGCTCTTCTCTCTGATGGGTCCGTGACCTAGATAGGCTTGGTTGTGGGCACCGAGGGGCAGTTGAGCATTTTATAGCCAGAAATGGAATTAACATCCTCAATGGCAGGAATATAGTCCTGCGAGATTATTAATGTTTTACAAATAACCCTGTATATATAGAGTTACTTACTGTGGGAGAGGGACAGTGAAATGACTTTTGCAGGCCTCTCATTGCGGGGTCACCCTTACATGACGCGGTACGGACATGGCCTTTAGAGTAAAAAAAAAGTTAACCTAGCGATGCATGAGTAGGACCGATATGGGAGCTTTCGCTCATCAAACAGTCCTGGGAATGTGGTGGGTCTCCATTCACTGATCTAATCCAAATTTTGCATAATTATTCTTTAGGAGCTGGCGGTTAACATAGGCGACATTACCCTTTCTCCCTTTACCCCACCCCTCCCCCGATATATTTTCTATACAAATCTACACCGTTTTACCGATCTGACTCAAATTTTGCATATTTATTCTTTAGGACTCGGCGGGTAACTTAGGCAACATTTCTCCCCTGGACATCCCTTCCTAAATTAAATGGAAACACTGTTAAAGACTTTGCAAAACAATGGAACCTTTCACCCCACAAACTTATTTTTAGTTAAATCCTAAACCCGGGCAACGCCAGGTACAATCAGTTAGTGTAATATTAATAAACATATAAAACTAAAAAAAAGTCTGATTACCTTATTATTGTCTGTCCCAGAGAGTTGTTTTAAAAATATAACATTAGAAACATTTTCTTTAAATTCATTAATCTTGGATTTTCAGTGCAATGATTCCTTTTACAATTTCACCTTCTTCTATGATGTCATCATCTACAATTTCACCTTCTTCTATTACTTCACCTTCTTCAGGCATGTCCGGTGGAATTATATTTTTATGAACTTTATTCCGTCCAACGGACAAAGAATTATCTGCAAATAAAAATGTCAATTAACAAAATTATACAAAAATTGAATACGTACCTATACATATTCTGAAAGAACAGGGTTTACATTTTATTTTCACATACCTTTTGACCTTGTAACTGCTGACATACCTTTGACCTTTCGACCTCTGACCTTCACTATTGGCTGAACTGGTAGACCTAAAATTATACCAACACAATTTATTTAACTTCTTATCGGGTATCGCTGCATGTCGAGCTAGCCAAAAGTGCGTGCAAAATAGTCACTGCTTGTTGTGAACAATAGCGAACGTGCAATGTTCACCACTCCACACTATGATGGCAATTAATGGCAAGACACTGGCCACAAAATGGTATGCCGAATCCACGTACTGTACTTATAGCGCTCCCCCTGCAGCGCACAATGTGACGTTTTCGTATTCTAGAGAGACATAATTATTTAGACAAAACTCTGTGAATTAAATATACAGTAAATTGTTTTAGTTGAATTATAAAAGCATGGATAAGGTTTAAGACTATATTTTAACATAATAAAATATGAATAATATCAATACAACATGATTGCGGTTCATTGCATAACAAAATAAATTAACCATAAAAATGTTAAGTATTCTTTTGTAATTACAAAACAAGTAGATAAGAAAAAATAAGAAATAAATTATCGTAGTATATTATTATATTATATAAGTATTATTTTAACTAGATGATTCTTCATTATCAATAAAAGTTTCATAAAGATCACTGTCAGATTCTTCTGCGTCAGAAGAACCTGACAGTGTTGCATCCTGGTGAACTAGAGCTGGAGGTTTCATCTCCGAGAGCTCACACACTTCTCTACTGATTTTGCCACGATTGGTTTTTGGAGGAGCTCGTAAGCTTACTATAAATGGGTCTGAAGTCAATAGTAATCTGCTAATTAAATCTTTATTCGTATCAACTAGGGATGGGCGTTGAATGGACGGACTAGTTGAAATCAACCGTTAACGTTGCATCGACGCGTCGACGGTTTACGTTCATCGCATGGACTAGTTGAATTCGTAGACGGTGGATGGCGGACGCCGTGGTCGGTGGACGATTCAAGATTCAACGTAATACAAAGCAACGAGCGAGAGCAAGACAAAACGTCTCCGTTTATTTCTCTCTCATCTCTCGCTGTCGACTTGTAAGATCATAGAGTGCAGATCTGTGTATAGTCCGTCTAACTTATCTGGAGAATAAAGGAGGGCGTCCCAATCGTTGTGGTACTACCCATAGTCTAAAAATTATCTCATTTGTAGGGAATTTTTTGCAAATTCGTTTTTTCTTAAACAAGTTATTAAGCAGTATACGATAAAAAACGATAAAAAAAGACGATAAAAAACAAAAAATTTAAACTAACGTACAAATAAATTTATCAAAATATACATTCGTAAAATACACAACGTCATAAAATGGCGTTTTTTCAAAATCAAAGAAAAATACAATTTTCAGGAAAAAAAACAAACAATAATAATTTTTTTAGGCCGGCGCCACGTTACGCAGATTTTCCGCCGCGTCTTTTCCGTTGCGCCAAATCGGCAAAGCATCGATCGATCATCCACGTAATGTGTTTAATAAGTGCATATTGTATGGAAAGAAATGTAGCGATGTTCCACGACAGAAGAGACGGTTCTATTCGGTTTTGTCTCATACCTAATGATCATGACCACCATGTTTAACTCAGTAACACCTAAGGATATCAATCGGTTTAGTGCCGTTGTATCAATTTGGTTTATAGTAATCTTTCGTTCAAAGCATAGATATTTTGCATTTTCCACCGATCAAACAACTCGCTCTCGTAAAAATCTATGCTTTAAATGAACTATTGCTATAAAGTAAGTTGATGCAACCAGTCTTTAATGTGCATAAATAAAAAAGTTTATTTTTGAAAAAAGATGTTTATACAAATGAACTCGTTAATGAATTATGTAATAAAAAGTATAAATAATAAAAATTCTATGTAAAAAATTATCGAATAAAATATGTTCTAAAACTTTTCTCATCTTACGGCTTCTAAATCAATTTTTCCACTTATCCTTGTTCTTTTTTTCCGGGTGTAGATATTTTAATGCCCATTTCCACGGCCGCTTTACCTTCTTTAACTATTTTGTAAATTTCCGATTCAGAAATACCTGAAGAAATTGTATAATAGTAAAATAAAAAAACTAAGTATGGGAAAATCATTGTAACTGCATGGCAGCACTAACCTGAAGTGGCGGCAATAAGTCTATGAACAAAATCAAACTGTATTATTGGGGCTTTTAGACGTTGTTCCTCTTCAAAAAACGTGTGCATTTTCAAGATTGTTTCCCTGGTGGTTTTTGGCATGGTGACAATCTAAAATTTTCTTAAAAAACTATCGAAACAGTCGTGAACCCCTCTGTAAACAAAGTCTGTCAAAGGTCTGTCAGCTGTAGATAATCCAATATGGCGTCGTTAGTTCCAAATTTGGCCATTCTTCAGATAAGTTAGACGGACTTTACATGAACTATTGAGACTTGACAGAGACTTGAAATTAACTGACAGAGACTTGAAATTTGAATGCATGCGTAGGGCGAGATAGGCTTAATAAGCTATTATCTATTATTTTTTACTTGATTTGTGCGATGTGCACGTGCGACGTTTCGGTGAATTCCCAATTTTGCGCTGTATAAAATAAAACAATTCTGTTTAATTATTTTATTTTTTATTGAACTAATATTTTACTGCTTACATCTGATATTGTTGTGTATACCTACTTCTTTCTTTATTATATATAGAAAGAAGTATATAAAACAATATGTAAAAGACTATAATGTGCGTAAACAAATAAATAATAAAATATTACTTTTTACATATGAGTACAAGTAGCGGTTTTACTATCCCCGAAACTATATTCCTACGAACTTCTTTAAATTTTAAAAATTAACGTAATAAAAATAGCCAACGATTGAGCCGTCGAGCGGCGTCGCGTCGAACCGTAGACAGTTGACCATCGTCCCGATGTTTAGATAGAACGTCCGCGACGTCCCCGTAACGAAGTTGACGCGTCAACTAGTTGACGAATTCAACTAGTTGATCGTCTCGTCGATGGATGGACGTGGACGGTCTCGTTTCGTCGACGGTAAATACGTCGACGACCCATCCCTAGTATCAACCCTTGATGTTTTCCTAATTTTCCTGTTGTGTTTATTTCGGGCCTCTTGTGCCTCTTCTGAAAGTTGGCCTATTGAAAAAATACATGAATCAATAATATGTTTACCGTGAAATAAAATTTTATGGACGCTTACAGGCATTGAGTACCACGAGTAGGTACTCTCTTATATACTTATAATTCTCTGGTCTCTTTAAGGTACTGGTTTTTCACTATTAATGGAGAATCCGCTATTTAAACACTCTAATATGATATGGAAGCGCTTAATAAGATTAACGCTGACACCAGTTATTTCAGCATTACGATAAAACTTTCGACCTGTATTGCCATCATTGGTATTTCCAGTTTGTTTTTTAGGCATGTCTACTAACAAACCTTTTAAGTTTCTGTTATTTTTTTTTTTTTATTTCATTCGGTCATCATTTAATTTGATGTCATTTGGATAGCACAACCGTTTTCGCTTTAATTTTATAATAAGATGGAAACATGTTCTTATGTATTTTGTCAACTCGCTGCCGCGTTACATTATATTGATGTGTTGACAGTTTGCGTCGACCATCAAAGCTAGCACTTGGCCTTCCGAAGGACCACTTTGTTTCGGGCTTGAAAAAAACTTTGTCACTTTTTTTATTGTACTGCCTCTTCTGGGAGAAAAATGACAAAGTTCTTTATCAATAGCTGCTGAATCTCTTTTGCCTTCTTTGTGAAGCTGTACTTAAGCCGCGAACAATATTTCTTCCTTGCTCGATGTTTCCAGGATGTTTCGAATTCGCCGTCTTTTTGTTTTATTACTACACCTTACAAAGTCTTTTTGTGGTCTGCCGGTTCTTCTACTCAGTCCAGGACATGAAATAGTTTCTAAACTTCCTGTCAAATTATCAGAAAATGAAATGTATTCATCTAACCACAAAGAATTCACTTTTAAAAAGCCTTTCCTGTGTCTGCCCAACCGCGACCATTTTTTTTCAATTTGTTGGCAAAGACTTCGTATTATAACTTTTAAACTTTTTAAATTGTCTTCTGAAAGAGACGGAAAATAAAATTCTTGTAAAATATATCCCTTCAAAGTACCCGTTCTTGATTCCTTGGTGTTAGCACACCAAACGTCGAAAAAATTTCAATGCGAAATTTGCATCGTAATCTGTAACGATGGAAAACTTTTATGAATTCGCAAATATTCGCAAGAAAATTTAAGTATGACCTATCGATAACAATTAGTTCTTATAGAAAAACACAATGACACATTAATATAATGAAATATACGACACAAAAACTGATGTTCAAACTGACAAATACGTTTTTTTCATGCGGAAAAAATTACGATATGATTTTATGGTGCTTGTGATTAAATTAAAACAAATATTATAGTAAAATCTTATGTAAACTAACCTTGATACTCCTACAAAAATAACAACAATACACAATCACTATTAGCACACAGAAACACAGCGTAATCATCGAGCAAACTCAGACGAATTACACGGTCGCTTTAGAAAAATTGATAGGCAGCGTTCAAGTACCTTTTTTCTATTGTTCATTGCAGTTTCTTGGAACTCAAATCGTAGTTTAAGAGTATATGATTTGTTTCCTATGTAAATAAATAACAATTTGACCTGCATAAAAAGGTAAGGAAGACTTATGTCTCTCTAGAATACGTCACAGTGTGCAGCGGTGGGAAATCGGGGAGATATTTCTGCCGGACCGCGTACTATGAATAATTACCATATTCAAGATTTGGAGGAACAAATGTCTCAAAATAGTGGTATAATGGAGTAAACCTCTGAATTACGAGGCTTATATGTTCCACGGGAATTGTTATATTTCACCAATTTTTCACCACACTGAGATTGTTGCATTACTTTTTAACCAGTTGTACATTGTTTTAATCATAAATCTGGCATAAGAAATTGTGACGTTAATTAAGAAAGTTTTTTTAACCTTGTGATATTGTTAACAATTTGTAGTCAAAACAATGACTGAAAACAATTAACGAAATACACAACTGCATTCTTGGAAGGTAAACAGTTTAATACTACATTCTGGGATGGACTGAGTATCATATAAGTTAAATTTAAAGTTACCTTTTGGCTTCTGACAATAACTGTGTTCATTGAATCGATAAATTTCTTCTGCTTCTGTTGTGCTGTGCTGTTGATCTGTTGTGTTGTGCTGTTGATCTGTTGTGTTGTGCTGTTGATCTGTTGTGTTGTGCTGTTGATCTGTTGTGTTGTGCTGTTGATCTGTTGTGTTGTGCTGTTGATCAGTTGTGTTGTGCTGTTGATCTGTTGTGTTGTGCTGTTGATCTGTTGTGTTGTGCTGTTGATCTGTTGTGTTGTGCTGTTGATCTGTTGTGTTGTGCTGTTGATCTGTTGTGTTGTGCTGTTGATCTGTTGTGTTGTGCTGTTGATCTGTTGTGTTGTGCTGTTGATCAGTTGTGTTGTGCTGTTGATCTGTTGTGTTGTGCTGTTGATCTGTTGTGTTGTGCTGTTGATCTGTTGTGTTGTGCTGTTGATCTGTTGTGTTGTGCTGTTGATTTGTCGGGTTCTTTGGAATTATTTGTTTTGCATTTGAGGGCAGCCGATAGCAAAAACTGTTTTCTTTTGTTGCCTCTCCACTGAAGCCTGGAACACATATATGATGTTGTTAAATATATAATAACATTTTGTTTAAGGCAGCAGTTATTTGTTTTCGAAGTTTTAACACTTGTTTGAAGTGGGCAGTCGAAAACAATGTGAAACTCCATCAGATTACGCTTTTGTGTCAATTGCGTGGAAAAGCATATCAAAACCATGCAGATGTGCTCGTCAGAAAACTATTTTCATCTTTTTTAATATCCCATATGTAGGTACATAATTAACACATAAATATCTACAATGCCTTATAACATGTGTATTACTATTTCATAAAAAAATTCATATTGATGTAGGTGCAACACGCATAAAGATTGTTTTATTTCTTAAGGATTCCAGTAATCCGAAAAATCGCTAAACTGAACAGGCTCAGTTTTTAATAGTTGGGATTATAGGGACTATACTGTACATGAGTTTTAGGACATTAAACTAATTGTAATTTTATTTGTGATCAGCGTGGTTTTGTATTTTGGTACTAATTATTGTCATAGTAACACTTCTTCTTGCAATACAACTCTTTTTACAGATAACCAAGTGCGTTGCTACACCCCTCTCAAGTTGACAATACAATGCAATACAATGACAAGACAATAGGTATCGGGTGCCTCATAGCTAGTAGCAAAAACTTAGGGGAGTCTTCTTCATTCAATTTTGAATAAAAAATATTTTTTACACTTTGAGCGTAATGTCGACAGTTATGGAGATAAGCAGCATCAACGTTTGCATTTTTTTCCCCAATATTTTTGACTTATTTTCTGTGAAATTTTAGATATATTCAAAAAAGAAATGTAAACTTTGGTGTCATTTTTGGAGAAATGTTTCACCAAAAGTTTAAAGAATATTTTCTATTCAAAATTGAGTGAAGAAGACTCCCCCGGAATTTTTCTACTGGCTATGAGACTCTCTGTGATCTGATCACAGAAGACACCATCCATGACATCCCTGCGTTTATCCAAGACTCCCCTACACCCGCTCCTCAGCCCTAACTAATAGTGGTCCTTTATTCTCAAGTTCAGTCTGTTCTCTATTCAAATCTATACCGTTTACCAGATTCCATTCAAACTTTGCATACTTATGCTTTAGGATCCGGCGGGTAACAGGCGATATTTTCCCCCTATTCTTTTAACCCTTCCCCTCCCCTTTTCGATGCAGATCTGTACAGTTTGACGGATCGGACTCAAAATTTGGAAACTTATTCTTAAGAACTCGGCGGGTAACAAATGTGAAATTTCCCCCCTATTATTTTAACCCTTCCCTTCCACTGATATATGAAGACCCCATGGCAAGAAGTTGTTAACTAACATTCAAGTCGTTTTGAGATAATTAGACATTTGCATTACGCCTTTGAAAAATATGTTTTTTTGCTAATTCAAGATTACTTTTTATTGATTTATGTCACTGAGAAATCAAAAAAGTATTTACAAAGTAAAAAAAACGCATTTATGCAGAAAAAATAAAAATATACTAATTTTCCCTAGTTAACAGCAATTTTTTTGCCTCTGGAACTCATTTTTAATAGAATAACACCTTTTTAAAATTGGTAAACCACGAACATCAAACAACCCTTCAAATGAAACCCGTTTTTACCATCCATTATCCAAAATTACAAAATACCTGGTATGTTAATTAATAATACAAAACATGGTAAGTATGTACCATTTAAAATTATTGCAAATAATATAATAATAGTCTTCAAATAAAAACAAATATATGACAGTACTGCCAGAGTAGAATTTATGTTAACCATAAATATTCCAATCAAATTAAAAGGCAAGAGTGATGGCATTAACATGTTATTATTGAAGATAACATGTTCTTTCCATTAGTAACTGATTTGATTTTTATGAAAAAGTGTAGTACATGTTCATCCCTATGTTTTGAACATGTTCTAATTATTTTTAAGTTCTGAACTTATTTCCAATGGAAAGAGCGTACAATATTTAGTTTAGACGGCTTATTAACTCATTTTTGACAAAAATGTTAGTTAAAAACTTCTTGCCACGGGGTCTTCATATGTTCGATACAAATCTGTACCGTTTGACTGATCGGACTCAAAATTTGGAAACTTATTCTTTAGGACTCGGCAGGTAACATAGGCTACATTTCCCCCTTCTCTTATACCCCTACCCCTCCTCCTGATACTGTTCGACCGATCGGGCTCAAAATTTGTAAACTTATTCTTTAGGACCCGGCGGGTAACATTCCCTCCCATTTTACCTTTTCTCCTCCCCCTGATATATTTTCGATGCAAATCTATACCGTTCGAATCAAACCTTTGTTTCCCCTTAACCTTAACCCGTGCAATGCCGGGTACGAACAGCTAGTTGGTAATATTACTGAAGATGTTGCGTCAGCATTGAAAACATTATAATTATTATAAATAACAAATAGTGAAAGTAAATATTTTTATTATTTTTAAATATAATTTAATACAACAAAGTTGATAAAAATACAGGAAATTTTTAAAATTTAATAATAATTACCTGGAACATCTATTGTTGGCACAGAATATATGAGTAATCTCTTACTTGGCGTTTTGTTAAAATGAGAAAAATGTTTGTCACATACAAAACAATATTTATGAATTAATCTGTGATCCTGCAGCTTGGCGAACTTGGGGCTTGCGATTCGACGCAGCCATTCATTAAAAACGTCTTCTTCATATAAAGGAAAACAGTGGATAACTGTATCCTTACCAGCATCATTGCAAGCAGGTACACAACATTTTCTTGGCATGATGGAATTTCTGAAAATCTAAAACAAAAAATAGTAAAAGAAGCAAAGACGTATTATAATATAGACACGTTATTTCCATACTAGCCGGCTTTCATATGTAGCAAATTTTGCATTGAAAGTTGCACACAAACGCACTGCGTGTAGACAGAAAAATCGGGTAATTATAAGTCACGGTGACTACAATAAAATAGCCATTCTTACAATAGTGTATGATACTCTGTTCCTTTTCCCGTGAAACGTTGATCACAACGAAGGTCCGTTCGATAACGAATGCAAGTAACCTTACTTTTAAGTTGCCAAGATTTCACGCTTGTAATGTATCTACAGTTTATTATATCATTGAAAAGAAGCATGGAAAAATTAATAGATACTTCAAAAGCATAATATATAAGTAAAATAAGCCAAATAATATTAGTAGTGGTAAGTAGGGAATGCAATCCCGAGTCGGGATTCCTCGAGATTAGAATTTCCAATCCCGCGGGATCCCTACGGATTGGGATCCCGCATACTTTTGTTTTTTTTTGTTTATCTGAATGTGACATGAACATAAGTTTTAAGTACTTACTAAAAGCTCTATAGACATATACAATTAAACATACAAAACATAAAAAATGCTGATCAATCCCGATAATCTCGTCCGATTTTTCGGTTCGGGATTGATCTCGTAAAATGCCTCGAGATCCCACGGGATCCCGATCTCAAGGGATCGGGATTGCATTCCTTAGTGGTAAATAATAACAATCTCTAGGTGTAACTGAAGAATATGCCCGTACTTAGATTTTTTCGAAGGCAAGTAACTCGTATCGTGGAGTGCCCGGATTTAAAAAAATGAAATACAATTGATTGGTAGACAAGTATTAAAAAGGTATCACACTTCAAAGTATGAAGTTCTCAACACATTTTAATGCAAGTACCCCGATATAGTTAAGTGCTCTGATCAAATGAAAGTCAAATTCATTTGCTTGCAAGTATTAAAAAAGTATTTTTAATACACATCAAAATTTCTGAACTTTCACCACAGAATATAGACCAAAAACTTTCACCATACATTTTGACATTTGAATAATTTTATCTTTTATCCATATTTTATCTAAGGACAAGGCGCGAACCATAGACAAGAGAAAAACGTTGTGGAGTAATAAATTCTAGGGATGGGTCGTCGACGTATTTACCGTCGACGAAACGAGACCGTCCACGTCCATCCATCGACGAGACGATCAACTAGTTGAATTCGTCAACTAGTTGACGCGTCAACTTCGTTACGGGGACGTCGCGGACGTTCTATCTAAACATCGGGACGATGGTCAACTGTCTACGGTTCGACGCGACGCTGCTCGACGGCTCAATCGTTGGCTATTTTTATTACGTTAATTTTTAAAATTTAAAGAAGTTCGTAGGAATATAGTTTCGGGGATAGTAAAACCGCTACTTGTACTCATATGTAAAAAGTAATATTTTATTATTTATTTGTTTACGCACATTATAGTCTTTTATATATTGTTTTATATACTTCTTTCTATATATAATAAAGAAAGAAGTAGGTATACACAACAATATCAGATGTAAGCAGTAAAATATTAGTTCAATAAAAAATAAAATAATTAAACAGAATTGTTTTATTTTATACAGCGCAAAATTGGAATTCACCGAAACGTCGCACGTGCACATCGCACAAATCAAGTAAAAAATAATAGATAATAGCTTATTAAGCCTATCTCGCCCTACGCATGCATTCAAATTTCAAGTCTCTGTCAGTTAATTTCAAGTCTCTGTCAACTTCGTCTCAATAGTTCATGTAAAGTCCGTCTAACTTATCTGAAGAATGGCCAAATTTGGAACTAACGACGCCATATTGGATTATCTACAGCTGACAGACCTTTGACAGACTTTGTTTACAGAGGGGTTCACGACTGTTTCGATAGTTTTTTAAGAAAATTTTAGATTGTCACCATGCCAAAAACCATTAAAAGCGGTGTTCGGGAAATAATCTTGAAAATGCACACGTTTTTTGAAGAGGAACAACGTCTAAAAGCCCCAATTATACCGTTTGATTTTGTTCATAGACTTATTGCCGCCACTTCAGGTTAGTGCTGCCATGCAGTTATAATGATTTTCCCATACTTAGTTTTTTATTTTACTATTATACAATTTCTTCAGGTATTTCTGAATCGGAAATTTACAAAATAGTTAAAGAAGGTAAAGCGGCCGTGGAAATGGGCATTAAAATATCTACACCCGGAAAAAAAGAACAAGGATAAGTGGAAAAATTGATTTAGAAGCCGTAAGATGAGAAAAGTTTTAGAACATATTTTATTCGATAATTTTTTACATAGAATTTTTATTATTTATACTTTTTATTACATAAATTCATTAACGAGTTCATTTGTATAAACATCTTTTTTCAAAAATAAACTTTTTTATTTATGCACATTAAAGACTGGTTGCATCAACTTACTTTATAGCAATAGTTCATTTAAAGCATAGATTTTTACGAGAGCGAGTTGTTTGATCGGTGGAAAATGCAAAATATCTATGCTTTGAACGAAAGATTACTATTAACCAAGTTGATACAACGGCACTAAACCGATTGATATCCTTAGGTGTTACTGAGTTAAACATGGTGGTCATGATCATTAGGTATGAGACAAAACCGAATAGAACCGTCTCTTCTGTCGTGGAACATCGCTACATTTCTTTCCATACAATATGCACTTATTAAACACATTACGTGGATGATCGATCGATGCTTTGCCGATTTGGCGCAACGGAAAAGACGCGGCGGAAAATCTGCGTAACGTGGCGCCGGCCTAAAAAAATTATTATTGTTTGTTTTTTTTCCTGAAAATTGTATTTTTCTTTGATTTTGAAAAAACGCCATTTTATGACGTTGTGTATTTTACGAATGTATATTTTGATAAATTTATTTGTACGTTAGTTTAAATTTTTTGTTTTTTATCGTCTTTTTTTATCGTTTTTTATCGTATACTGCTTAATAACTTGTTTAAGAAAAAACGAATTTGCAAAAAATTCCCTACAAATGAGATAATTTTTAGACTATGGGTAGTACCACAACGATTGGGACGCCCTCCTTTATTCTCCAGATAAGTTAGACGGACTATACACAGATCTGCACTCTATGATCTTACAAGTCGACAGCGAGAGATGAGAGAGAAATAAACGGAGACGTTTTGTCTTGCTCTCGCTCGTTGCTTTGTATTACGTTGAATCTTGAATCGTCCACCGACCACGGCGTCCGCCATCCACCGTCTACGAATTCAACTAGTCCATGCGATGAACGTAAACCGTCGACGCGTCGATGCAACGTTAACGGTTGATTTCAACTAGTCCGTCCATTCAACGCCCATCCCTAATAAATTCATAGATTTTGCAAAAGGTATGTTTATTCCACACAGCCAGCAATGAAAAGTCAAGTGAATTGTTTGATTTTTGAACCATTTACCAAGTTATTAAGTTAGTAATATTGTTTTAGACCGTAAGGATTCATTGGATACTTGAATAAACGTGTAAATATAAATGTCATATTATTTTGAAAGTCCCGCTACTTTCCTTGACATTTCATTGATAAGGTCGCTTCATGGTCACTTCGCACATTGCGTCGCATAATCTGCGCCTCACGCGGATTATTTGAGCTAAACTTCCATATCATACTATTATTTTAAGGTCATGTTGTTTGATACGTCGATGATACTTTTGTTGTGTGGCCCCACGGTATAGAAGAATTGAATATTTTTTAAAATTTTTTGAATAACATCCTTAATGATATTAAATTTAGTATGGAAATAGAACAAAACAATAGCTTGCCTTTTTTAGACGTACTCGTTATAAGAAAAGAAGATGGTAATCTCGGCCACACCGTACATAGAAAGCTCACTCATACAAATTGGTACCTCAATGCACAATCCAATCACCATCCTGCGCTCCCACGCAACTGCCATCCGTAGTTAATACATTAGTCACTAGGTCAATAAGATTATCACATGAAGACCATATTAAAGACGTGCTGAATAAATTAACAACAGCCCTCGTGTGCAACGGATACTCTAAATCAATTATTAATAAAACCATCAACTGCGAATACAATAAAAACTCAGAAACTAAAGTTACAACTGAACCCCCAAAGTCGCTAGCTTTTCCGTACATAAAAGGTACTACCGATAAAATCAGTCGTTTATTACGCAATAACAATATTAAAACAATTTTCCGAACAAGTAATAAAATAAATTCATTACTATGAAGCCCCAACGACAACATACCTTTAGAATCTCATGGCGTTTATCAAATACCTTGCGCGAACTGTGATAAGTGTTATATAAGCCGGTCTAACCAACACCTTATTGTCTAGGAGGTATTGGTCTAACAGAAAAATATCCTGTCACGTGTCTGAGCATAAAGTAGATGTTAAAAATAAAAAACTCACCTAAACCTTAGTCCATCATGTCCTTACGGAAGGACATACTATAGATTTTAACAATGCCTCAACCCTCGCAAATATTAATAACGAAACATGCAGAATTTACAGGGAAGCGATAGAAATACATAAAAATAACATGAATTATCGCGACAACGCGATCCGAATTCCTAATACTTGGAAATCCATTCTTAATGACTGTAAAACCATTTCAAAATCAACCTCTAATAATCCTATTCCAAGTACCGACGCAGTAAATGAACATATTAATACAAACAATATAAATAACAATAACGGGATTGTTATTTATCATACCGACCTGGTGATAAATATTTACCAGGTCGCAAACTTTCATAGATAAGACAAAGTAAACTCAGCAATTAGCCTCGCATTAGGCTTCACTTGGATCTCGACTTCTGGAGTGAATGGGTGTGCTTGCCACCAATTCAAAACAGAACTCGAAATACAAGGCGAAAATCCCTCTGAAAATGGCCAGTGCTATCTGTCCGAAACGTTGGGTACATAATAACAGTCTTTCTCGAGACCACAATACGCGGGTTACCCTAGAAAATAATCCTTCATCTTTTACCCGAGAAAATCTTTATATTAACATATAGTAGCTTGTTGGTCTTGTGGTTAGGACACTGGCCTCGTGATCCAAAGGTTGCGGGTTCGATCCTCACTCCAGACTAGCAAGTTAGTCCTATTTTCATAGTACAAGCGCTTAGCTTAGTTTGAAAATAGTAAGAATATTGATGTGACACGTATTCCATGTTCACATCTCTATTTTTTTTAAAAAAAAAAAAAAAAAAATATATTATACATATTTTATATATTATGAAAAGGTTATTTTTCGGGAACTTCGCGGATTTGAAAAAAAAAATATTGTCGTGCTATATTTCGGTTACATAGGGATAACCATTCTCAAGCTGGTCTCTCTGACAATTGAGAGATAATTATTCGATTTTTAAGACTTCGCCGTAAGGGTGGTGGTAATGGTGACAAGCGCGGGGCGGGCTAATTACTTTCTCTTTTCTGATTGTTAGCGCGGCGGGAGAGGGCGTTGGACTGTGCTGTTATAATTGTTGGTTTTACCCGTGCTAGGGTTATTGACATTTCGTTCAATGTTTATATTTTGATTTTCTACGTTTGATTTTTATATTTTGTTTTGTTAATTACTGTATGATATGTATGATCGAGTAGCTTGTTGGTCTTGTGGTTAGGACACTGGCCTCGTGATCCAAAGGTTGCGGGTTCGATCCTCACTCCAGACTAGCAAGTTAGTCCTATTTTCATAGTACAAGCGCTTAGCTTAGTTTGAAAATAGTAAGAATATTGATGTGACACGTATTCCGTGTTCACATCTCGATTTAAAAAAAAAAAAAAAAAAAAAAAAAAAAAAAAAAAAAAAAAAAAAAAAAAAAATATATATATATATATATATATATAGCAGGTAATCTCTTGGCATCGTCTCTTGTGTTCATGGATAAATCGGGTTTGTGAATTTCTAGGGCCTCTCTGAGTATTATTCGATAGTTTTGCAATTATCCGTGCACTTTTGAAATCTATGCGATGTCCTTCGGTCATAGTGTGTATCGCTAGGGTCGAGGTGGTTTTCTTATTTTTTATATCCAGTTCGTGTTCCGAAATACGATGCAATATTCTGCGATTGCTTATTCCATAATATGTCTGTGCGCAATCTTTGCATGGGATAGAATATACGCCCATGTGTTTGTTTGGCGGCTTGTCTACTGATTTAGATAATATATCCCCAATTTTGCGGTCCGTACCAAAGACTGTTCTAATATTTTTCTTCCTTAGTATCCGGCTCAACCTTTCGGTAACTCCTCGAATGTATAGTAGATGACACGTGCTTAATTATTGTCCCTTTGTATCAGGGTTGTTGTAAATCTTCGGTTGCTTGTATGCTCTGTGTAATAATTTTTTTTTCTAACCGTTTTGTTGTAAGTATTGTTTATATTCATCATTGAATTGATCCGTTAACTTCATTGATCGATCTATTAAAGTTCTTGCTACGGAGGTTATCTGAGCGGGATGGTGGTGCGAGGTCGCGTGTAGATAGCGGTTGGTGTAAGTTTGTTTATGGTAAACAGTGTAGGAGAGACGGCCATTTTCTGTTTTGGTTAATAGAACGTCTAAAAAGGGGAGTTGACCGTTCTCTTCTACTTCCATTGAAAATTTGATTTTTGAGTGTATGCTAGTGAAGTGCTTTAAAAATTGTTTTAATTTATCCATCCCATGTCCCCAGACTGCGAAACTATCATCCTCGTATCGTTTGTAGAAAGAGTGTTTGTATGGGGAGGAGTCGAACGCTTTCACTTCAAAATCGGTTAGGTATATGTCAGACACAGGTGGTGAAGCGGGGTTTCCCATGGGTGCTCCTTCTATTTGTTTAAAATATTGGTTGCCGTACATGAAGAATGTATTATTAAGCAATGGCGAAATAGGTCGATCGAAGTTCCCGAAAAATAACCTTTTCATAATGCATATACCTCTTCGTGAAAACTTATATTTAAACATACATATATATATATATATATATTTTTTTTTAAAAAAAATAGAGATGCGAACACGGAATTCGTGTCAAATCAATATTCTTACCATTTTCAAATTAAGCTAAACGCTTGTGCTATGAAAATAGAACTAACTTGCTTGTCTGAAGTGAGATTCGAACCTGCGACCTTTGGATCACGAGGCGAGAGTCCTAACCACAAGACCAACAAGCTATTCAAAAAATATATACATATATATATATATTATCAGAGAATATGCTTGTAAAATTAAAGAGTGAAATCTAAATATTTTTCTAGTTATAGCTTAGAACAAATAAATTGCAGCGGCAGCGATTACATCCATCTCAAGTGCTTCGCCAGGCAGCAATGAGTCATGCACTAATCGAGGTTGGCCGACGTTGGCGCTCTGCCGAGATTGTCCCAATGTTTAGTTTTGACTTTTTGGTCTATTTTCTGTGGTTTTGACAGTCTATGGGTGGCTATGGTCTAAATTTTTGTTTTACGTTTCCGCGCTTTCTAGTTTTCTTCTAACGAAACATGGCCGCCGAAGTTGGCGTGCCCGCCGAAATTATGGCGGAAAATACAGCTGATCTCAAACATTTGCACAACATTCTTTCTGCGGAAGAATTATCAGCGGTCTCCAAACCCACAATTGAGAAAATTGAATCATATATAGACGTTAAATTCGAGGAATTTTTGACATCCAAGGCACTCTTTGAAGCCGGCCGGAGGGAAACGGGTATTTATGTTTTATTCGCTTCTTTTCAATTATACGATTCTTTCCATCGTAATATTTCGAATTGCAAATAAGTTTTGTGAGTTCATGAGCATTGAAAATGAATTGCGCACACGCAAATGTCATTTTTCGAAACATTCTTGTACTACGTTATACATTCAAAACGCACGACTTGTCGGCGTGTGTACACAACATTCCAACCATTATAATTTTTATTCGAAACTTGCAAAACTACATAATAAAACGAACAGCCAAAATATTTTGATTCCTATCCATTAAACGAATGTGTCTAGGTTTTTAACACTGATTATAAAATTATGTCACGAAATCTTGAACAAATTTGAAAAATGATTGATTACCTTTATTAACTGAAACGGCACACAGCCTGTTAAGCAAATAAACGAAATTTCAATTAACTCTTGTCATAATTAAATCAATGTATTTGAATTGAGTATGAATTAGTTTTCAAATACTGAATCTTCCATTTCTTGGTTAAACCTTGAGAGTATCAACATTTGTGCACAACAGTGAAATGATAAAAACAATAAAATGCATGCTTCAGAGGGAAGTGTGTTACCACTACCTACACAGCCGGTGCTCTATGAAGATTTATGTCTATTTAACGTATTTCATTTATTGAATTGATGAATATTTGTCACATCAGTATAGCCGTTGTATGCAGGGGTTGTGTGATGCATGTGTTTGTTCATTGAGTTTTCATTAGTGATGCAACGAATACTACTTTCACAAATACCAAACCTACTATTCGGCGAATACGAATATTAAACCTACTATTCGGCGAATACGAATAATTCAACGAGGTAATAAATAATACACCACTGTTCTTTTTTTTCTAAGAGATTTAATAATTAAAATTACCACTGGCAAATTTTTGTTAAAAAAGCACAACATTTCTTTTATCCGTTTGTACATTCCCAGCGGTCGAAAATAAATATGACTTTTTTCACGCTTACGAGAGGTCATGTTATTAGATTTAATTTGAAATTATTTTATAAGAGTTAACACTCTTTCACACAACGGAAATAAAATGGAACGAACAATACGTATTACAAAACAAAAATTACATGGAATGAGCACCTAAACTTTTTAAAAACCCAAAAAAACTAGATGAAAGAACTCATGTTAGGCCCCGGGTACGATACGAGCGTCAGAAGCGCCGGCTACGCTACAAAGCGGCTGAGCGGTAACTTCTGTCAGTCGCCGTGCCGTCATACTTATTTTAAGTGAAAACGACAGACATTTATGGAAATTTCATTTATTGAATGTTGAGAGGAAATATGGCGTTCATCCGATAAACAGGAGTAGAAGGGTTTACGGAGAGTACCACCATTTGTTTAATAATTTAACGAAACTCGATTTTTTGAATATACAAGGATGCCTATACAATACTTCTTCCCAGTTTCTTCGTAATTACACTATTTTTAAAATCATTATGTCTGTCATTCCACAAACATGTCAAACTTTGCATATTAGATATTAAAATCTCACACTCGAGATCCATTAACTTTCCCTTATCTGACATTGTTTTGTGGGAGAACTTCAACAATAGCTGTACAATATCTCTGCAAACAGTTTCTCATAGAAAAATTGACAAAAAAAACAGACGCTTGAGCGGAATTTAATGTCCGGGAAGTGCGGCGAGCGGCGAAGTGTGAGCGGCAAGCGGTGCCGCCCTGCCGTTCTTGCTTATCGTAGCCTGCTACTACCCCATCTCTATCACGCTCAAACAAACAAAAAGGTGAGCGGCACCGCTTCATAGACAAGAGCGGCACTCTTGTCTATGTCTGCTGCTCTGCCGCTCGTATCGAACCCGGGGCCTTATACTATGAAACAAGTAACAATTGACAGCTTGAGTTCCATAGAAAAAAAATTTGAGAACTCAACAAATCCATTCATTCAATTTAAGGGAAATCCCCGATAATAGAGGTGTGTTCGGATACACGGTGCACAGTGAAACCGTAATTTATGTTGTGTTCAGTTATGAATAGTTTGTTTTTAATATTCGTAATGATATTCGTGATGATATTCGGCGAATACGAATATTCGTGGTGATATTCGTAATGACGTTTGGCGAATACGAATATTGGTATTGGTTGCATCACTAGTTTTGATATCTTTATATAATTGCAGTATTAGCTGGAACGACATTGCGAGTGAATAGTCTGATGATCACAGAATATTTGCGTTGGTCCAGCTGACATCTGAATTACCAATTACATGACACACACAATTGTATTAACATCCACATACATTCTTTTAGGAGAAAAAATTGAGAAACTGGAGAATGAAGTATGTGAGATCACATCTAATTACGAACACTGCAAGGCTAAATTGGATGCGGCAGAGCAAAACCTTCAGGAACTGGAGGCGCAACTGGGCCTCACCAAGTCTGAGCTGCTCAGAACGCAGGAGTCTCTCCACCGCGTGGAGGGAGACGTGGAAGACTTCAGAAGGCAACGCAATGCCGCAGTGGATGAGAGAGATGGCCTTAACGAGATGCTGGACAGGAGGAACACAGAGCTGGAGCGTTTGCGAATGGACCTCTCCACTATGTCGCAGCAGCTGGAGAAAGCCATCAACGATAAGTGCGAGGCTCTGTGTAGCAGCAACGAAATACAAAACAAAGAGATATCGCTCAAATTTAAAGAACAGCATATGGAACAAGAAAGAATTCTCTTTAAGAGCCAAATTCACAGCCTCAACGAAGAACTGACCAGATGTAACGAAGAACTGCAGACAATAAGGTTTTCTCAAGCAAACAGGATCCTAGCCCTGGAATCTCAGCTGGAAGAGAAAACAGAAGCCGTGACCATCGCTGAAGACAAGATCAGCTCTCTGAATGATGCAAAGAGAAGTTTGACCAACAAAAATGAAATACTGACTCAGAAACTGCTCGATCAACATGAAATGGAGGAAAGCATGTGCCAAAATTATAAAAAGGAAATTGAAACCAAAACAAAGCTAGCCGAACTGTACAAGAGTATGCAAGATGATGCGGAAGCCAAAACTGCAGAAGTCACCAACGGTATCACTGAACTTCAGAAAATGTTAAATGAAGCACTGGAGAAGTATGGGGAACTGGAGACTAAGCACAGACAGCTCGAGGTGGATCACGAGGATATTGTGGAAAAGAAGAATGAAACTATCACATCCTTGAAGCAAGAGTTGGAGCATGCCAACGATCTTTTGCAAGGAGCCAAGAACGAGAGTATTGCCCAGGCCCTGGAGCACATGTCTCCCACTGCAGCTGTCACTAGCCGTCTCATTCGGTCAGGAATGTCGCTCACTCAGATATACACGCAGTTGTGTCATGTTTCGGATGAACTCAGCAGGGAGAAAGAAGAGAAGAAACGCTTATCGGAAGCCTTGACTAATGTGTACAATGAGTTGAGCGAAAAGGCCCCGTTGCTGGAAGAACAGCAGCTGCAGTACGAAGAGGCGATGCAGAGTAATGCCGGCCTCACGCAACAGTTGGACTCGCTTGTCACCGAGTGCAACCAGATGAGAGACGAGTATGCGGAAGCCATGAAAGTATCTAATCATTTCCAAAGAGAAAATGATAGACTTAAAAGGGAAACATCAGATCTGGCACGACAGGTCTGCTATCTTCTAAAGGAAGTTGAACTCGGAAAAGGAACTTCTGTTCCTAGTGGAGACCAAGATTCCTCCGCCACCACCACCAACAGCACCGCTAGTTCTTCCGAGCACAGCTCTTCTCGTGTTATTTCCAAACATTTAGTAACATTCGGAGATATTCAAGAACTTCAAGCCACAAACCAAAAGCTCTTAAAAACCATCAGAGACCTGAGCGACAAACAAGAAGAGAGCGAGCGGCAAAAAGTTCAATTTGAAATTGGAGAGATGCAGGGCAAGTACGAAACCATTCAAAACAGGGTGACGGAATTAACGGAGGAGAGGGACCGGCAGACAAAGATGGTCACCAACCTCATCAGGCAGAGGGACATGTACAAGAAGCAATATCTCGACCTGGTGAAGGGGCAAGGCCAAGATATTTCCATGAACTTAGATAGAAGTGACGCATCAATCGATCTTAATGAGTCCAGTAATAAACCGGTAGTTTCTACTCCTCAGGCCCCGGAAAAACCAAGTGAAACAGAATTATTAAAATCCCAAGTTGCAGAAGCCAAAGCGCTTATGGAGAAAAAGGTTGAAGAATATAAAATATATAAAGAAGAATCGGTCACAAATCAGAAGATGTTAATGCAGCAGATTGAAGACATGCGCAAGGAGCTCACCGACCTTAGCGGGACGTACAGTAAGACCGTGGCCCAGTTAGAGTTCGTCAACGAGAAGCACAAGACAGTTCAGCTGAATGTGAGCACATACAAAAAGCAAATCGCTACACTGGAACAAAAGTGCAACTCTTACAATAACACTATAGGGAAACATGAAATATCTATGAAACATTTGCGCGAAGAGGCCATGAATGCTCAAAGTAAATTATCCAAATCTGAAGTTTTGTTACAAAACTTACAGAGAGAATACAATCATTTGAAAAATAGCGAAACCAGGCTTCAGACAGAGAGAGACCTCTTGAAGCAAGAAAGGCAGAGCCAGTCAGTACTTCTCAACAACCTGGAGCTCATTAAAGCTAGCTTAGAAAGGTGCGAGGGAGAAAGTAGGGTCAAGCTAGAATCCAGACTGGATGATGCAAATAGGGAAATAGCCTCTCTGCGACGATCACTCCAGGAAGAACAGACCAGGTTTAGAGAATTAGCCTCCCATCTTGAAAAACAAACAGAACATGCTAAATCCAGGATGGAAGAAGAAAAGTCTCAAGCTGACAAGCTGAGAGTGGAACTGTCTTCCTTGCGAGAAGAGCTAGTCAACAAGACAAGCCATATTGAGGAAATTAGTAAAAAGTTTGCTACGGCTATCAATCCTACACGGTTTGATGGAAGCTTTGATTCCGTTAAAAAATTGAAGGAAGTGGAAAGTCAGCTGAACACAAAACAATCTGAAGTCAGTTACCTTCAGCAACAAATAGAAGTGAGCAAAGAAAGGATCAAACAATACTGTGACATTAACGAAGAAACTGAAGCCCAATTGAAAGCATTGCACGATCAGTTGGCAGAGTATAAGAATACTTCAGAAACCAAAATTAATGAACTATTACAATCTGAGGCTCAATTGAGAGAGAAGTGCGCGGAACTGGAAGCTGAACTTTCCTTACAGTCTGATGGTCAACATGTTACCACCGTCGGCCTCAAGTCCGAACTCACCAAGGCACAGGAAAGTCTCAGATCTGCATTACTCGAAGTGAGTCAGAAATCTGCTAGTCTGGATTTGGCGCAATCTGAAATTACCAAGTTAGCGGAGAGTGCTCAGGCGGCTGAAGACAAGTATGCTCATGAAATGGTCCTACATTCCAATGATATTCAGGCACTCACACTCCTGAAGGAGCAGGTGTTAAAACTGCAACAGGAAATGGGTGACCTGAACAGTGCCAAAGAACAGGCTTTGTTTAATCTTAGCGAGAGCAAGTCTGCCTTCGAAGGGGTAGAGAAGAGGTTCAACGCTGAAAAAGTAGAGATCCAAGCGCGTCTAACGGATTTGAACCAACAAAATGCATTATTGCTCGATCAAATTCAAGCATTAAGCACGCAGCTCGCTTTGTCCACTGTTTCCAAGAATCCAGATAACTTGAATGAATCTGGTAATGCTTCGATGGTAGCTGATAATTCTATGAGCCGGTCGTTCAATGAAGATGACGTCAAGTCATCGGAAAAACTTCTTCAAATCATAAAATATCTGAGGAAGGAACGTGACATAATTGTGGCTAAGTTTGATATATTGCAAGCGGAGAACTTAAGGGTCAAATCACAATTAGATATGACAGAAAAGAAATTGGATGAGGCCAAATTGACTCTGTTGTCTGAGAGAGAAAAGTCAGAAATGAATTCAGTTTCTTTGTCAAAACATTCCGAAATTCTACGAAAGGTAGAAACGCTGAATGCAATAACTGATAGTAATAGAATACTTCGCGAAGAGAGAGATAGTCTGGTTCAACGTGTTAATGAATTGTCAGAGACATCTACTAGATTAGAAGAGGCTTTAGCGCCTCTTCAAGAAAAGAATAAGGAATTTTCAATGAAGGTTGACACTCTTCAGTCTGAAAATGTCGCTCTTAGGACAGAAGCTAATAGGTGGAGAACGAGGGTGAACGCCCTGGTGGAGAGAGCTAACAAGACTAGTCCCGAGGATTGGAAGAGGCTCCAGAACGAGAGAGAAACCTTGGCCAAAATGCTCACTACGGAAAAGGAAAATGTTAAGAAATTAAATGAAGAGGCATCTACTCTGAAGTCTGAGAAAACAAGACTAGAAGAGCAAATCAATAATCTCAGCAAACAGCATGTCTCGCAAACAGACGAGTATAAGAAACAGACTGAAGAACTGAACACACTGAAGAAAGATATGGCTAGAGTTACGCAAGAACTTGGGGAAGCCAAATCTTCTCTGGCGGAGAAAACTGATGAACTGACCAAAATAACTGAAAATTTGGCTGCGAAGGAAGCCATTTTGTCAGACATCCGTAATAAAGAAATGCAGATTCGTAAAATTGCTAAGAAATACAAATCACAATACGAAGACCTTACCAAAACTGTGGAAGAAGATAGGAAAAAATCTGAAATGCTCGCTACGGAGGTTGCCATGTCTTCGGAAAGTCAAGTAGAAGCGTGCAAAGAGTTGGAGCAGAAGATGGCAGAGCTAGAGAAATCTCATTCAGATAAGCTCGCCGAACTGGAAACAAAGATTACTTCTTCCTTGGAGGAGAACGAATCACTAAGGAAAGAAAATGAAATCCTCAAAGTTACCTCTGGTGATAAGGAAGAGAAAGCTAAACAAGTGCTCAAGCAAGCCAAGGTGAAGATTGTCCAGCTCACCGAAACCAACGACAACCTTGCCAACGAGTTGGCCGATATCAAGAGCAAAGTAGAATCTGCCGAGCAAAACAAAGAAGAAAGCGATACTAGATTCGAGCTGCTGACATCTCAGTACGAGGCTCGACTGTCGAGGACAGAGAAGGAGAAGAACGAATTGCAGCAGGAGAAGCAGCAGGAGATAACGCGGCTCAACAGAGAAGTGGAATCCCTTGTGCAAAAAGTGAACCAACTGCAGAGGCAACTAAGCAGTCAGCAAGCGGCCAAGCCCTCCACCAGCTCGGGACTCGGGGAAAAGCCAGCCGGGGAGACACCCACGGCTAATATCAAGCCCATGGCCGGTATGTATTTATTTGTCTTGAAAAGTTTTTTCTTTCATTTCCCTGAACAAAATACATAAGTGCATTGACATTCCTATTGTCATTTCTATGCTTGTAATACCATCATTTAGTTTAATTTCGGTGAATGTATCAAGAATAATAAAATATTATAAAAATAAGAAATAATCATTATTAGGGTTGTTTGTGTAGCAATCAGAACATACCATAACTGCGTGTTTGAGACCTTATATTGTGTCTTTCGCTTTTTTTTAAGAACAGAATGAACAACGACCTGCTTGACGATTACCTGATGATGAATGTCCTGGATTAACAAGTTTGCATATTTCTAACAGCCTTTGTCTCAGTGTTCTCGAGCATGTTGAGCGAATGACTGAGGAAAGAATGGTAAGAAAGATATATAACGCAAGTGTTGACAGTGCCAGAAAGAGAGGGCGACTGTGGAAGACATGGTATGACCAGATACTGAATACCCTTTAGAAGCCTCGACAACCGTCGAGCTTGCATGCGAAGATGTATGAAGGTGAATGAAGCGAGAGTCTTGCGCTTTATTCTCTCGACTTTCTCCCGAGGGGAAACGGCGTGATGGTAAGTAAGTAAGTAGTGAAAGTGTCTCTAGAAACTTCTGTGACTTGTTTTTATGTTGAAATTGTCAAGACCATATATTATATAATAATTTATCTCCTCAACATTCATAAGATTAAAAAATATCCCTAGTCCACTGATTAGTTCCTCTAGCGCAGTTACTGTTTCCTTGTTGTCAAATCTTTGAAATGGCAATAGAAGATAAAATCGACTCCAGCTCATTGTTAATGGGAAAATTTGTGGAGATGAATCATTAGCCATGAATAGACGCTTAGCATCCAGCCGACCATTTCTCCTAACACCAGTGAATGGACGCCCGTCGCATTCCTAGGGTCGTTTTATGAGCGAAAGTTGACGTATCCACACTACTCGTACGTCGCCAGTTGACAATTTAGTGCTCTAAAAGGCTGTCACGTCACACGGCGGGCGACGCGATCCGGAGAGGTCTGTAAAAGTCCGCTCACTGTACCTTTTCCACATAAAAATAAACATTTATTAAAGCAGTATCAAATACTACAAGTTAAATGAGACATATAGTATGGTAACAATAGAGAAAAAATAGTTGTCCTAACACCAGCAAATAAAAGAAGGCCAGAAGTGCTTGAATTTCCTCTTCATTAGTAAGTAGCAGATGTTTGCGAAATCTCTTCAAATTCGTTTGACGAGTCACCTCCTGCCCAGTGTCAGTATTTTCTTCTTGTACCGGAGCGTCTTCCGCCTCGCTGTCATTCTTGTCAGCGTAATTTGAATCAGAATTTTCATATTTCAACAGCGTGCTTATTCTTTCTTCCACCATTGTGGTTACACATTAAAAATGGCTAAAAACAAAGAAAACGGTTGTCAAATAATGTAAAAAAATACTTTTCAAAGCAAAAAAACACAAATATATAGCAATAAAGTGGTTTAAAACATAGTATTTAATTTATTCTTAAATTTCGTAAAAAAATACAATAAACTTAATAAGTATTACACGAAAATAAATTAATACATTTCATTGAGTAATGTTCTAAAACATAAATGTAAGAATACTTGTTATTAAAGCGTGCCGAAGACACTTGTAATTGGGATAATGGGCATAGTTTTAATTTATAATGTTTTATTATAAGAGTATCATGTGGCCATTATCCTGTTAGTGTCTCTAGTAAATTGTTACTTACATATAATAGTTACCTAGATTCGCATCGGTCTCACGGCGGACTGATAACAGTAATCACACTTCCATTCGGCTCCAATGCTCGCACCGCATTAAACAATGCCTAACAAAGAATTAAGAAGCTACTAAAAACCGCACCGCCAAGTCCCAGTGATGTTGATTTTTGAGAAAACAACAAATTATTGATTTGTCGGTTTCAGAGACCAATGCGCAAGTATATGAAGGTTAACTAAGGCATTATACTTTTTAATTTGACTTTTTTATAATTTCAAAATTATCTTCTAGCTGTAATTCTTTAAACAAGTCAAAAGTACATTGGAATGACCATGCACCAAATATTGGAACCAGGCCATGTAGTTGATGTGTGGTGGTTTATTATTGGTTTGCGGATGGTATTTTGTCATACAACATCCTCGGCCAGTAACAAGGCAGAATGTAACGGCAGTGGGAATCGTCATGCATGAAATTATAACAAATGATAATAAACATGCGATGGTATGAAAAGTGATAGTGAAAGGGCACTTCCCCCGACCAGGAAGTCTCTGCAAAATGCGCTTCATGAACAACAAAAAAATGTAAACTCACTTGGAGTGTCAAGTAGCTTTTATTCAAGATTAAAAATATACATATCCAATAAAATAATAGTTACCCCTTCACGTTTTAACTTATTTTTTAACAGAATTTGTTTACAAAATGTTATATTTATTTTAATAACCTCGCTTTATTCACAGCTCACTCGGCTAGCGTTTCCGGTGTAGTGTCTCAGCAGAGGCGCGCAGCGGGAGAAACACCATTCGCATCCATCCGACCGATGGCGTCGCATGCCACTCGTACGGCTGCCGTGCTACCCACGAGTGCCCAGCAGCCCCCGCACACCACGGGTCAGTGTCGGGCCCTTCACAACTTTGCATACTAATAACTAAAATCATTATACCATCATCTTTTTATTTACAAAGCCTTGCTGATACACCAAATATGCGAGTTTTAATAAAATTTTCATTTACATATATTATAATAACATATTTATTTTCTAATAGCTTCTCTATCTGTACCTTTTTACATTAAACAGAAACACCTAATATAGCTTTTATAAACTTTGTTCATTTGGTTACGAACCGTAACCGCAATTCACTCTCCCGGCAAACTTTCTCCAATATGTACATTTTAAGTGAGAGGCAATCTGTGTCGACTTAATCTGAGAATGTAGAATGATCATTATAGAACACATTCGTTGCAGGTGGAGTATCATCCGGTGAGTGCGCATTGTCTACTTCCCCGAGCAGCTCTCATCACACCACCGAGTACATGCCAGCCAGCTCCTCAGCCCGCCATCTCCCGCACCACCCTCGCCATCCGCACCACACTACCGCACCACCCGAGTCCACGCAGGTACCCTCTATATCCATTATTAATTTATATACAGTAAAAGCTCTTTAATACGAAATTCAGGGGACCGAAATTCAACAAAAAAATTCGAATTTCGAATTAGGGAAGTAGAATTAGTAGAAAGTTTTTAAACCATCAACACACTTTCTAAACATTTCCAAGTGTACAAACAAATGCATTTTTTAACATGTATTTTTAAACACATTTATTTGGCCAATATTGCATTCATTTTTGTCAGTTGTTTCAATAAAATTAAAATAATTTACTTTGATATGTGATCTTGAGACATCAATTCAATTTTAAAACAGAAAAAATGAAAACAGCAAATATTGTACATCACTTCACTGCGTTTTTCAATTTTGGCGCGATTTATTTGCTTATTTCTCAATGTTTCTGTCCACGTCTTTAATCAAATCCATTTTCATTTAAATAGTTAAAGTTTTGTAAGCGCTGCGAACTGACGCCATTTTAATTTGAAACGAAACACTAGTCAAAATAAAATGCGAAAATAACTAAAATCTAACACGTGAATGTAATAAAATGTCTAATATTCTTCACTCTTATCAAATAACAAAAAATATATTAAAATCGTAAATGAAGAGACTAAAATATCGAAAGTT
Organism: Agrypnia vestita; assembly: GCA_016648135.1. Taxonomy (NCBI): domain Eukaryota; kingdom Metazoa; phylum Arthropoda; class Insecta; order Trichoptera; family Phryganeidae; genus Agrypnia; species Agrypnia vestita. The sequence continues at coordinate 32,182 of JADDOH010000536.1, forward strand.
TTCACGGAAATCACAGATAAAAGCACAAAAAAAGTCAATGACATAATGTTTTCACGCGATATATCTTAATAAAACACAAAGATGTAACAATTTAAAACTCCAAAACTGGCGACAAAACTTCAACTAATCTCGTCTTTTGGCGGGATATCATAAAACAGCAGTCATAAGGGTACGCGCGCACTAGCGTTTTTTCGCCGCGCGGCGAAAAAACCTGCGACATTTTGACGCGCGGCGAAAACAGCAGGCACGCGCACTACGGCATAATGCCGCTGATCATTTACGGGCAGTTCTTTAAAATATTTGGTGAACTTAACGAAAAATTCTTCCAATATTATCGAATGAATAAAGAATGTTTTTATGAACTTTTAAAACTAGTTGGACCTTCTATCACATATAAAAATACTCCATTCAGAAATGTTTAATGTTTCTATCACTATATTCTTTTGAAGTGATATCATACAATGGTGGTCTTCTTTCAACTTTCGTAATTAGCATTTCAATATTAAAATCTTCATCTAGATCAGCAGAATTATTGCTTGTAGCCCATTGTTCTTTCACATAAAATATATGGTACAGCGAAACAGCGCGTAGCGCGCGCGGTCATGACTTTAAAAAGATGCGTTTTTTTGCCGCTGACCGCCGCGCCGCAAGAGAGTTGTAACATTTCACCGATTTTTCGCCGCTGCGTTATTTTGCCGCTAAGTGCGCGCACTACGATTCAAAAGCCTTTGTTACAACACTGCGGTGCGACATTATGCCGCCGCGCGGCGAAAAAACGCTAGTGCGCGCGTACCCTTAAACAGCCTTACCCTGTGCGCGCGGCCACCGGCCAGTTGGGGATGTTTTATGACTTTTATTACTGTCATATAGATGATCAAAGGCCTGTGAGCGGTCATTTCCGTCAGCGCAGGTATAAAAACACTAGCAAATGGTGAGAAAATGTTAACATTTACACAAATGACTTTTGTGTCAAATTTCATAATTTTGTCTGAATTTTTTTTCGTATTTGGAATTAGCCATTTTTTCGAATTATAGGAAGCATTTTGTATGAAAATTCATTTGAGGGGGATAAAATATCATTAAATTTTTCGAATTATACCGAATTTCGAATTACAGTTGTTTGTATTAACGAGCTTTTACTGTATGTGGATTATGTAATAAAAGAAGGATGATTTATACGTCCATTTCTAATCATGGCATTGTATAGTTGGCCACTGACGAAATTGTCGCTAGTATATATTGTTATTATTACGGTATAATAGTAGATCTCTTTCCACTTATGAAAGACGTGCCTCATACCCACAACTTACACATACTAATTCAATTGTCTTTCTTAAATTAAAAGAGGTCTACACAGATTTGTTTGATGTCTAATTATTTTTTGAATGGAGAATGAAATAATATGAATCATGTCTTAATAATCATGATTATGATTCTGTCAATGGCTTTCATCAGCTGAAACTATTAGGTAAATAAAATAAATTTTGATTAAAAGTGAAGAATAACCACCAAGAAATGTGGGAAAGTTTTATTAATGGTTTCGTAATAATTATTACCAATGTGTTATATTTAACTTTATTCCCAAAAGTTTGTGCATTTACAATGAATGTTAAGGGGTTACTTGTAGTCAGAGGCGCAAAAAATAGACATTTTCAAAATGATTTTTTTTCGGTTGTGTAATGTTTTGATTCAATACATAATACCAACGTTTTATACTATATTTTAAGTAACTAAACCGAAAATTTCAAATAAAATTATTAATACTGGACCAAGATAGCAGCTCTTTACCCCTGTCTTGCAAATAGTGCCTCGCGGTGACCATCAGTGCTTCTTAGGCCTGGTTGTTTCAAGTTCAATCAAAGTAAGCGGTCGATTAAAGCACAGATTTTTACGAAAACGGATGGTCTGATTGGTGGAGAAAGTAAAAATCTATGCTTTAAAAGAACGCTTACTTTAATCCAACTGAAACAACCGGCCCTTGGTGGTTTATCTAAATTTAATGAAACAAAAAATAATTAGTAGTTCAATAGTTTATCTTGTGCTTAATCGAAGCTTTTTTATTTTTTTTCAAATTTAGCAAAATGGCTTGAAAACTTGCGATTAAGCACCAGTTTTTAATGCCTAAAATAAGATGTTTAAATTTCATTTAAATCTGTTGAGTAGTTTTTAAAATATCGTGGTCACCGTTTTTGAAATTTTGAGAAAAACGCATTTAAAGTTTTATATATAAATAATCAATACAAATACAATTTTAAAAATTACTTACGTAGAGTCGTCTATTTCTGGTACATATAATAGTTCTGCCGATGTGTAAGCATCCAAGATGTCGATTTGTTTTTGTCTACGGCTCATTCTGCCTTCTCGAGTGATCTGATTTGCACATTGGTCAGCAATCGACTATATCGAGTTTTTCAGCAAGCATACCGGTGGGTATTAGGCCCACAATTTAATCCTATTGCATCGGCAATCATTAAGAGGCTCTTATACTTTCAATATTGGCATTAGTTTAATCACTTCCCGCTAAAAATGGCGCTAGTTTCGCTCAAACATGTATTATTTAAGCACAAAAAACGATATCGAGAAATATACAATACTATAAAACGAAATAGAAATGTGCAAACTTTAACGCCTGACCTTTTAACTGCGTAGTGCTACATACGTAACCCTTTCTACATGAACGGAAGTTTTGCAAGTTTGGCGAAATTTTTCTGTACAATAATTATTCGATCCTTATATTAGAGATGTGACAAAGCCGGCCATGCAATGGATATTGTTTCTTTATGAAATTTCACTCAAAATTTGCTTTTTTATGCTATTTTTCTGATTTTTAAGAAAAACATTTTTTTAAGATCTCCATTACATGTAACATTATGTTATTATTTTTTCTGTAGCGTTGAAAAATCGTATGACGTGTGTGAATTTTCACTATATTTTTTATTGTTTTATAACATTTTGTCTAGTATCAATGTTAAATAATTCAAATAAAAACCATTTAAAAAAATTATGCGTGTACTTATGTATGCGCGTTAGAAGTTATACTTAAAAAGTAGAATAAAGACAAAATAATAATAATAATATTTTCGTTGTCTGTCCGTAACTTACTGGATAGACGACTTTAGATATTTAGAATGTGACAAGCAATCAGCACTCAACTCATGTTGCGCGGTCACGCAAGAGTTGTTATTAATTACTATACAGTCGTACACCCATGAAAATATGGTTAAGTATAAAGAGAATATAGAAATAAAAATATTCTGAATTATCTTTTCAAAACGTAAGACTTTCATGAAAGTAACTTATATCGAATATCTAAAATTAATTCGCAATAATAAAAGTCAAATAAAATGATAATCATCCGTATTCTGAACTAAGCAACATTGCTATTTCTGTATCTTGACAGTTATTGTATTACATTGTGATGCCGTTTTTTTGACGTTTTATGTTTGACAGGTTTGAAATTAATGAATTCAATCAATTAGAAAGATCATTATTCGTAATTGTGAATACATTAACATTTGTTTACGTTTTAGGGCTTTCTGATTGATTCATTAATTATTTCAAACATGCCAAACTTAAAACATCGAAATTAGTGTCAATATATTGTTATACATACCTGTCAAAATTGCGATAAAGATCTGACATCCCAATATTTTCAGAATAGCACAGATTAACTTTATAAAGTATTATATATTTATCAAATTTCTGAAGGGTGATAGTGCAAAATGATTAAACTTTTTTTTGCTTGTATTGAAGCGAATTTATTTTTAATATTCTACATAAGTTACTTAAATAACAATCAAAAACGGAACATATAAACGTAAAACCTTATGATTAATAAACATAATAACAAAAGATATAAATCATAAAATCTGATTATGAAAACTGGAGAAAAACGATTATTTGAAAAAATCAACAACTGACCATAATAAACGATTATAAAAAACATTCATGCATGTATGCGGTAGAAGTAATATTCAAAAACTAAAATAAAGACAAATTATATATTAATGATGCTCAAAGTATTGAGTTGTATAAATCTACACTGATCATTGTCTATTGTCTGATCATGTGATTGCTTGGTTGAAAGTTGTTGCAACACACCTCTTACATTCATATGGGTACGAATTCTAAGAATAGCGATCAGCATGGGTAGTTGCAGGCGATTCCTTAATTTTGTTTTAATTGTCCCCATTACGCTTAAAATTCTTTCAATGACAGCATTACACAAGGTAATTGTATTTTTTTTCTTAATTATTTGCGATTCGGCTGATTTAAATAACTTGTCTCTGAAGTAGCCTAGTAGGCTACCAGTCGCCTTTTAGATTTTTTCGTCACCGATTCTCGTTCTGAGTAGCCTAAATGACGAAAAATCGCCTACGTTGGCAACTCTGCGCCCGACAGCAAATACGAAAATCGTATACTAGGACCTCTTAATTGAAAATATTTTTCAAAACAAACAAACTCAAAACAATATTAATCGTTTTACTGAAAATTTTTCAAACAAAACATCAAAACAAACAAACTCAAAACAATATTATATCGTTTTACTGAAAATTTATCAGTTAAAATAAAAACACAAAAAAATGCCGGTTCAAAAGATTTCACATCACTATTTCGTGAAAAAATGACAATTACCGTTGAGTAAAGAAATAGACGGAGTATCTTATTTCATTAAAAATATTGTTTGCAGGTAAAAGAAAGGACAAAAATTCAGTGTATATACAGAACAAAGTCTATATATCATATTGTTTCAAGAAAACAGATAAGAATAATGGAAAAAAACATCAGAATCAGCCCGCAAAAACAAACAAAATTTGACAGTTGTAAAAAATAAAAATGGCGACATTCAAATTCAAGTATTTTTAATACATTTAACAGTTATTTTCTGCATTTACCGTTGTCCCCGCGATATGGGATTTCTAAAATGCATTCATTATACGGATATCTTCCCTTTATTAACACTCAGGCAAAGTTTACGCAGCATTTTAAGATATATTCGTATAAACTAGCGGGAGCGTAACCTGACGACTGGCGTAGTTGGTGTCCAACCAACGACTGATTTGAAAGAAAAATGATCTTTTAACAGACTATACGATTTAATTAATTCAAATTTTTGTGTATGAGGTAGAAAATTTTGAATATTTTTATATTAATGACAGTGAAATTTTCTTAGTACGCATGTAAAATTTAATTAAAATAATCAATGTTTTAATGGTTTTTTGGATGCTGCAATATAGGAGACGGAACGTGAATTTTTATCTTTTTGTAAACGTTGTATTTAACAACCTACCCAAAAATAATTATATATTTTCCCCCAAACTTTCTGTTTGAACTTCTTTTATTCAATTTATTAAAAAAATATACGGTCTTTACGTGGAAATATTTCGAGAAAAAGTGTACCAAAGATAACTCTATTGCTAGAAAGATTAAATAGGGCTCCGGGATTATATTTTTTTTGTGATAATAACAAAGTATTTTTTTAACTTTTTTTAAACAAATGCTTTAATAGTAAATGGACCTTTCATAATAAAATTGATTGAATGCATGGTTAGCTGCAATTTTGGCAATAAGATTCGAAAACTTTACACTAAATTGACTCTCCAGACAGCAAAAACGTGAATCATGTACTATGGCGCCTTAATTTCCTTGCATACCTTCATGACGTCTGATTATAAATTTTTGAAAATGATTAAAATACACGCACAACTACCAATCGACTGCTGGGTTTCACTGCCACTGAAATACTAACATTAAATCAAATCTCAGTTAGCCTAATGGGTCTTACGTCTAAAAGTAGAAGTGTAAAAGAAATTTCATACATTATTCTTAGAATTACTCAGGTAAAAACCCCATTCCGTAGCAGCCGCGCCCTTCAGTCAGCCGGGCCGGCTCTACTGCCGTCCGCATGTCAGTGCGGATGGCAATAGAGGGCCCTACAGTTATTGTTGGATATATTTAAAACCAATAACCGAATCGAGCTGATATTTTCGAAACATTTTACTTTAAGAAAATACAACAAAAAAAAATAATTTTTTTGAATATCCTGACTACACGTAACCCCTTAAACATTCCGCGATGTTATCCCGTTGACCTTCATGTTGCCAATAAGATTCTTCAAACTGTTTATCTCCTTCACATACTTTCTCAAGTTTTACAGGAAAATCAATTGTCATATTTGAAATGTAACAGAAGGGTATTGGAATATTGGGTTGTGTTTTAGGACATGGAATCTGAGGTAGTGGGAGGCGCGGAAGTGGGAAGCCTGCCATCGCAGATAACCACTCAGCCAGCATCCACGGCGCAAAGCGGTCCGCAACAGGTTAAACTCATTTCATTTCTAATGTGATTCATGCTTGTGGCGCTTTTGTTTAGCCCCTCTTGAGCTTATTTCAGTGATGCAAATGTGTTAATGTACATTAATACAAACCACTTGGAGGATTTCTCTACTCCATACTTTTACAGGCTGTTTCCTGTTTTATTTATTTATTTACTTAACAACTTGTTAACATGAATAAACTGTCACCAGGCTGTAGCTCTGGTGATGCCCCGCATGGAGCCCCCGGCCACGGCAACTCACTCCCACTCGGACAGCAGCAGCGCGCAGCAGCCCCACACCTTGCACCCCCACCACACTCACCAGCAGGTAGGCTTACTGTCCGCGAACTCGTTGCTATCCAAGGCACGGAATCATGTGACAATAAGCTATTTCAGTCCTGAATAAAACGCAAGTTAAAAATAATGCACAATCAATTATACAAATATTTTTACTTACATGAGCATTGCATTACCGTTTAACATTTATGTTCTTATAAAAAAATCTAATTTAATGGACGCTGCCAAAAAATGAATGCGGAAAATACAAAATACAAACAAATGGCGATGTTTCACGTTTTTGGTGACATTCGCTCGTATGGCCCGGAGAAGAGTGAAGCTGCTAGAGCGTGCATTATTCTTAAACCTTTAATTGTTGATTATGAACATTATTTCATAATAAAATAAATAGACAACATGATGTAAAATAAATAGACAACAACATGAGGTTTAACACTAAGGTACGAGGGGGTTGATTGCAAAATAACCTCACTATTTCAAAATCCAGAGGATTGTGGAAAACTCTACACATTAATGAAAAACCCTTTTTGTAAATCAAAATTTTAAAAACTCCGATATTCGGTGCCCTTAGGTAATCACAATATAAGGTTGTGGATCAAAATTATAACCAATCATATGTTAAATGAACATTTTGTTGGAACTGGTTGACCAAATGTACTGTGGGTAATATAATTCTGGAAAAGTTAGTGAAACATTAACCCGTAAGCTCGATGCGTCAAAACAAAACATGTCCGCCGGTGGTGTGCCATTTTAGACTCAGTACGAAATTTCGTTTTTTTAACCGTTTTTCTTGGCATTTATTATATTTTTTTAATCTCAATCCTGATTTAATGGCACGATGTATCGTAGGGATTTCTGTTACAAAATTAAAGTCTTTTAAAAGATATTGCATATAATATGCACGCATCAATACATCTCATACACGGGCACAGCTGAAACATTCATTGACCATGCATGAGACCTTACGCGATCGTCACTCGTCTTACCGCCGGCTGGCATCCTGTAATGAGTGACAGTGGTATTGAACCTTTTACGATCTTTGAATTATTAATCTAAATAAATAAAAAATTATAAAAATATATCTACTGCGAATTAAAATACTTTGAACAAAATAAGCAAATAGAAAAATTGAAATATGATATGAAAAGGTACACATCCTTTTTTTAAAATTCAAAATGGAGGAAACATTATAATAAAGCAAATGGATTAGACATAATATAAAAAACATTTTAAGTAAAAACAAGTTAATAGGTAATATACAAATAAATAAACGGGATATACAGGGTGTACCAGAGCTAGCAGCAGAAACTTGGCTGGTAGATTCCTGACTATGTTATCTAAGGTCTAAAAGTGTCTAAGAGTCTAAAAGTGCATTATTTTTAAAAATAAATATCAATACGATTCAATAAGATAAGCAATACACGTAAGATGTGACACTCCCACTCTCCAGAAGGAAAGTTGAAGTGACAGTGTGTGTCGCGAGCGGCATCACTCGAAGCTAAGAATGCTGGCCGGTAGAATGGGCAATAAAGTACACACAAATGGTTGGCAATATATATATATTTATTAATTTTTTGATGTATATTACATTGTAGGTATGCCAAACTGTTATGATAAGGCATGAGCTGTGAAAGATGATGCCTTAAAACAGACTTGTTCTTAGTCAGTTTTTTAGCGTTGTTTCACATTTTTATCTATAACTCGGTTAAATTTCATGCAATAATATTCATTGATGTCTCAAATTATGTGGAAATATTTAATAGAAAATTAGCTCAAAGAACAATACCTTAAGTCAAATAGTTATTGTGTAATTCATATTTTTATAAACACCCGGGTCAGTTCTGACCCCACCATCGCAGAGGATGGGTTAATGAAACAGGTTTGCAGCATGCAGATTTTTTTATTATTTTTTTTTATTTATTTTCACATTTGCGGCTGATTAAAATATTCGCAAATGTTACACCGACTTGTGCTGAGGCTTAAAAGGCACCTTCATGGCAGCCCACTATTTGTAATATAAACAAATAAACAAATATCGGCGCGGAGCGTGTTGAGAAAATTAGTTTATATAAAAATGGAAAATCGGAATATTTTATGAAGCGGATCAATAAACAATCTATAAAATTCATCAATCCTGTTTAATTTTTTCAATTGTGTTGCTTTTACCGATGATATGATGAACATCTTCCCTCTCAGCAGGCATCCAGCTCATCAGGTGGCAACAGTTCCAGCTCCACTGTGACCACCTCCCTGGGCCCGGGGACAGGCGGAGGGGAGCGCGGAACGGGAGGGGCGGAGCGAGGGGGCGCAGTGGTGGCCGAAGGGCGGGGTGCTCTGAAGAGACCGCGCCCGGCGCACACGCTCAAGCCCCAGCCTAAGAGACCGAGGGTACAGGTTAATACACACTGCTTTCTTCATTAAGAATATCGCATAAGGATCATTTGTGAAATATCGTGTCATTTTATGAAGAATTACCAGGGTCAAGATAATTTAAATCACTTGATTAAAATCAAGTGATTTTTAAAAAAAAATCAATGATTTAATCAATACTTTTTTACTGCAACTAAATCAACCAAAATGTGTCAAGGGTCTTCCCCCCGCAAAGGTTGAGCATTCACTGGAGTTTGTCAATACACAAGTTATACAGAAGAATGCCCCTACTCATTGGTGGGTAGCAATACATAATATGAAAAAATGTATAACCGAAGAAGTATTGAATGTAATCGAGGAAGTGCTAAGTACAGTTGCTTCTTCCACTGGGAAAATAATATTTTCAGCATTCAATTTGGTGCACAGCAATATAAGAAATAGATTATGCACCGAGAAGGCGGTCTAATTAGTCTTCTTTTTTTAAAAAACTAAATTCAAACAAATTACGAAACCAATAAAAACATAACATCTAAGTTATAATATGTAAGTAAATGTGATTGCGACTGTGGTGACTTTTTATTTTATTGTTAATTTTTTGTTAAATGTGGCAAATAAATATGCTACTGTGTTTTAAAAAAATTACTAATTAATTTTATTAATAATCAAAATAAACAAAAATTATATTGTGTTTTTTGTCAACAATAACTGACTTCCAAATTAAAAAAAGATCGGAATATTATAAAAAATCTTTTTTTTTTTATTTGAATCAAATAAATCTGATTTTTTTTAAATCATGATTTTTTTTAAATCATGATTTTTTTTAAATCATGATTTTTTTTAAATCATGATTTTTTTTAAATCATGATTTTTTTTAAATCATGATTTTTTTATCAACCCTGAGAATTACAGTTTTGTGACAGTGCCTGTGTTACTACCGACATCATAAATATGCTGCATTCAACACAGCATATTTATGATGATGGTCATCCATTTTTATCACCTATTTATTAAATAGAATTTATGATGTTGATCATCCATTCTTATCACCTATTTACTAAATAGACTGCCGAATACTTAAGGATGTAGTAGTATCTGTAAATAACGAGGATAACTGAAATTCTTTAAAAAATAAGTATGCGTTTATTCCAGCAGGGCTTCCAAGGACAGGTGACAGAATCTGAGGTGGAGTACCAGGTGCCTACGTCCTCGCAGCGAGATCAAGAGGACGACGGAGTGATCGTGGTGGACTCTGAGGATGAGGAAGCGCAATATGCTGGCAACTATCAGGTGCGTCATCTCCTTCGCGGATAACAGTACCGCGGGAGTACCCTGTTGATTGGATTCCTACTTCTATTAAAAAATATATTTAATATGTAAAACAAAAACCCCACCAAACATCACAGGGCGTTAAGATAGCTTTTATAACCTCGGTTATCACATTACCTATTACAGATCAATGTTTTGGTTAGGACTCTTGCACCTTTATTATTGAGAAACTCAACCACAATCAGATGCATTTATGTAATTGTCTGGGTATGTATGAAGTGTGTATTTTCAGGAACAGGAGATGTACGAGGAGGAGGCTGAGGAGGAGGAGGAAGAAGAGGAAGAGGAGGAGGCGGGGGAGGGCGGCGAGGAGGAAGAGGAGGAGGGCGAGGAAGGGGCCGAGGCGGGTGAGGAGGAGGAGGAGGAGGCCGAGGAAGGGGCCGAGGGGGAGGAGGAAGGGACGGTGCAACACAGCGAGGTGGAGCTTGTGGAGGACGCGTCGCAGGTGAGCTTTTAAATATATTTTATATTGTAATTAGTTGCCACTAAACAGTCAACAATTTGCGTTTACCATTTGCTAATTCTTTTTTGGGATCCTGTAGTTGTTATCCTCGAGGACCCAACATTTTATGTACGCAGGGATCTCGTAGCTGGTACCAAAAACTTCAGGAGAATTTTCTTCATTCAATTTTGAATAGGTATAAAATATTCTTTATACTTTGGACAGTTACGGAGACAAACAACATCAATGTTTACATTTTTTTTTTTCAATATTTCTGGGTTATGCTATGTAAAACAATTATAATAAAAGGAATTTATATTGTATTGAACATTAAAAATCAAAAAACAAGTCAAATAAAATGATTAAAACCATAAATTTGATAATATTTTTGGTAAGGTTTATGTCATTTTATTTGATTTGTATTAAAGCGAATGACTTTGTAATATTCCATATAAGTTACTATAGTAGTACAGTGAAACTCGCTTAATAAATTCACTTTTAATAAGTTCTCCCGCAAAATAAGTTTAAACTTTGCGGTCCCGAAAAAGTCCCATACAAATCGCATATTTTATTAGGCTTAATACGTTTCCCGCTTATTTTCGTTTCTCGCCTAAGTAGTGCAAATATTTTTAGCTGAACTCAATTTACCCATACAAATAAATCTTCATAATACGTTTTTCGAAACACGATATTGGTATTTTGTTTGATATTCAAAAGAAAAAATTAAATGAGTCCAATAAAAAAAGCCACTTCTTTTATGGGTTTTTCCATTACCCAAATGTGAACAAGGGTAGTAAAATTTTATAATAGGGTACCTAATAAATATTTTTCAAAGAAAACGACAAAAGTCAAAATTCTAACCAAAGAACAGCCGCTGTAAATCTAAGCAAATATTGCAAAGACAATAATCCGGATAATCCTCACAATACCAGAGCCGCACCCGCAATACAAATATTATTTACATTCATATTTAACTTCATACAAATATACCTACTTAATTGTATAGGTGTCTGAAAAATCCAATTCTTGGAATTGCTTAAGAGGCCGTAAAAACCCGATTCGCAACTAATTACTAACGAAAACCCCGTCAGATTGTTTCTTAGAAAGTTCTTTCATTTCCTAGAATAAAATATATAAAGTGCATTAACATTCCTATTGTCATTTCTACTCTTGTATTACTGTAATTCGACTTAATTTCGGAAATTTCAAATATTCAAATGCTTCAAGTAATTTATTCATAGTAATTAATTGTATGAATAGATATTGTATTATGTTTATCATTACGTGTGTATAAATATATGCAATTAATCAACAAGTTTTAGGCAAATTACTTCTGTTTTTTCATAATAGTTGATGTTACGCACAGAAACAAAAAATGTAAGGGTGGTCCGCCATGTTCGCTCTAGAAGCCGAGAATGTAGGTAGGTAGCGTCGGTCCGGACAAAATACAGCGCGGGCGTCTCGCATGCAGCAGAATATTTCGCCGTGAATGCGAATTTGGCGATGTCATAAAAGTTCTAGCGGCTGAAAAAACCCTCCAGTATTTAAATAGGCTAATAAAACAATTAACCCAAATAAATCGCAAAATTCACAAAATGGGCAGCTTACAATAGATAATTCTTGCAGAGCCATAAAAGTAGTTTGACAAAAACTGTACTATTTGAAAAGGCGAGACAATAAAACTTAATCCCCAATATAAACAAAGAATGCTTGGCTTTCAAATATACTCATATAATACTCGCAGAGCCGCATTGGTGATATTAATTTTTGAATTATTTTCATTCTTAACTATGCAAACATTCTTAATTGACCGAAAAATCCATTTCTGAGAATACACAATTGCATTGGCAGGCGCACCTGATAATTTGCAATTCCAGAAGCCCTTTCGGTAGGTGCTACTGTAATATTTTGTTTCATTTTCGTCAATATTTAACGTCCAAAATATACCGTAATTTAATTAAAATTCACAAGTATTTGTATCAATTATACTATTTATTTTTAATTATTTATCGGATTGCCTTTCTTCCTGGGTCTATTTCGCTCATTAGGGTCATTAAAATCATTCAATATCATTTCAAACACGTGAAATAACTGCCGACAAATTCAGTGAAACAAAGGCCAGCGCCACACTGCGGGGATGTCAGATGTCGTGGTCGCGTCATTTCGTCGAATGTCCGCGCAGTGCGTTTGATAAGTGCGTATTATATAATGGAAAAAAATGTAGATAAAATGTAGTAAAATGGAAGATATGCGACGGAACGTCTGCGCAATGTGGCGCCGGCCTCGCGTCGCGTGAATTCGCGGGACGTACAATGCTAATTAAACAAATTTAAAGACAATTAATCACTTAAATTACTCGATTCATAATTCAAGTACTCATATATCGTATAATAATTTTCGCGCGATTTTCGGCGTACCCGACTGGCGAGTTACGTGTTTATAGTCGGCTTTGATCAGCGCAAATAATTCTTTAAACTTGTTTGTACTAATTTTTCTTTGATTATTTTTACTCCATGCTCTTTTCATTCTTAAAAAATAAATCTGTTTTTAAATTATTTTCATCAAAATGATAGATATCATTGGGAGCCATTCATTACTTCCGGTTTAGTTTTGATTGGCTTGATTTGATTAGTTTCTTGAGAAATAAAATAAAACGACCGACGGTTAGCGTTTATCCATGAATAAACTTGTCTCTTGAACAACAAAATATTTTGAAATCTATTAAAAAAATTGTAAAACAAAACAGAACGGTTGAATACTGACAAGTGAAATAATATTTAATAAATAATTTTACGCGGCGATTATTTATGATAATTTTTTATATAAGTAGTCGCAATCGCAAAATCAATCAACGTCAGTGCAAAATTAATTCGCCTAAACGAAATTCTTCTCATTTTGGTTGTATTTCTTCGAGGAAACAATCGGGAATATTCATTACGATCGTTTTCTAATTGAGTTACAAAAAAACGGATCAAATTTAATTTAACGATAAAAAATATCACGAATATTCTTTGCGCCCGGGAAAATATTCAGGTATTGTGAAATCAAACGTAATTAAAATAAATAAAATCGTTATTAATCTCAAAAGAATGTTATTTAATGTATTATTGTGTTAAGTTCGTCGAGTTCATCCCTGAATTGGCAGGTTGTTTGAACTTTGCCCCATTGAGTTTGCCCAAGGCGATATGTTGGATGTCCAACTAAATTATGTAGAAATCAAAAGGGATACATTTTTAAAATGAAGTCAAGTAGAATACTATTTACAAATGGTTCTTTTTTACAAATGTGCAATCTTTACCAAGCCAGGGGAAGTAGGTACAGGTAATTTTCGTATTATTTTTTCGTATTCGTGAGGTTTATGTTTTGTCAATATACACCGATTTATATTTAAATTATGATTGATTTTTCCTTTAATAATATTATTAGTTTAAGATAGGTATTTTTTTTGCAATAGTAATTTAGATAACTTGTATATTTTCTTTTAAAATTAAGGTTTGCACATAGGTAGTGACATACATACGTAAGATATTATATGGTTTTCTATTAGTATGGTTATTAATAAAATATTTTTTGACAGTGCTAAAATTTTTATTGTTTTGGTGGTTTTTATTGTTTTCTGACCCTCAGGTAATATTTTACAAATGTATATATTTACCTACTTAATTTTTTTTAAATAGATGTCCTTAAATTTTCATATTATATAAACGAAATTTCAATTAAAACACAAAATTAGAAAGTGTAAATCATATGTGAAAATAATGAAATCACTGTTAATATGTTCTCACGCCTAATAAGTTTTTATTTGCTGGTCCCTTGAAAAACGTATTAAGAGAGTTTCACTGTATATAAATAGTCCAATGTATTACGGAAAATAAATCAGAAATACAGTAGGACCTTGTCAATTCCAAATTCAAGGGACTCAAAAAACATTTTGAATTATGAGGAGTTTCTTCATTCAAAATTCAAGATAAAAAAGAAATCGTAAAACTCATGAAAAAACTCTCAATTTTCTAAAAAATGTTTTTTTTTTTTGCATATTTAAAGAATTTTGCATTTGCAAAATTATTATGCTAATACAAAGATCGCGACATTTATATTGCTAAAGTACCCGATATTAACATATATCTTCTTCCCATTTAATGAAATCGAAATGTTTTTCAATTTTGTCAAATTTAAAAAAAAAATTGAATTACCCGAACTAAAAGGTATTGATTTATGGTAAAAGGAGCTAAAAAATATTTTAAATTACAAAGTGCCCAGGTTTACGGATTATCGGGATTAATGAAATTAACATTTTGGGACATAAAAATGTTGAATTATGGTGAATTTAGAATTATCGGGGTTCGAATTAACGGGGTTTCACTGTATTGAGAAAAAAATGCAAACTTGGCTGTCGCTTATCTCAAAGTGTACAGAATATTATCTATTCAAAATGGAATGAAGAAGTCCCCAAAGTTTTTGCTAAGTAGTGCGACTGCGGGTTCCAAATAATCTTAGTTGTTTTAAATATCCTAAACAATCATTCTGACGCCTTTGTTTGTTGTATTGTTGTGCCGTTTTTTTCATTCCATCTGTTAGATTAAATAGTTCTCTATATTTTTATTATACAGTAAAACCTCATTATTGCGAAATCCAAGGGACCGAAAAATTAAAATTTCGCTATAAAAAATTCCCGTATATAATGAGAGAAAAAATCCTAATATGTATATTTCGCGTCATAGAAAAAAAGTACCGGCCTTAAAAAAGATCGCAAATGGTTTTGAATGAGACCCCATTGTCAGTTCATATGGATGCTAACATAATAAGGCATTTAGCAAACAATGAAAGTTATTTAAAACTAATAATGTCCCTGAGGAATCTAACACTTTTAAAATGAGTAGTCACATAAATTTCGTACTTTACGTACGCAACTTCTCGTGTGCCATAAAATATGGGTCTCTTAAAAATATAATTTATTTTCCCATATTTATTTTAACTCCACTATTTGACTCAAAATATGTACGTATCTCGCATGATAATTTGAGTTAACGCAATAACGCATCGTAGTGAGAAAATGTCGCGAAATCGCCGCGCCGGTAGGTAGTTCTGACCTTCGAAAATGACGTACACAATCCAATCAATTTAAACGTTCAGTTATAACCTAAAGAGTGAAAGTTGATGATAATATTGCGTAATAAATTATTTTAGAGGCGTTCAGATAATATTGAAAACTAAAACGAACTGTTTTAGTTGCCGAACTCCGCAGGCGACACAGTTGTGGCGCGGTTGTGCCCCACCGACAGCGCAGCGGTGGCGAGGTTTTCGCTGTTGTGGGATTATTCCTCATCGGGTGTTAGCGCAAGAAACAATGCGCAATATTATTATTTTGTTTCAACAAACTTTTTTCTTTATACATATTGAGATATTTCGATACGTCTATAATTTGTATGAAATTTTTTTGCAATATATTTACGTGATTTTAGAGGACTATGCATAAGAGCCTCATTCCAACCTTTTTTGACAATCGGCAATAAAACTAATGTCCCGACTGGAATTGTAGGGGTCGCCGCCAATATAAACAAACAGTATAGTAAAGATACAGTATAAACAGCCGAAACGACGCCCTTCGAAATCTCGGTATAATTCAGTCGCCGCAGGGCTGCAGTAACGTACGGATGCAAGCAGTGTGAGACGCTCCCGCGCATACATTTACGTCATTTTATGGCACCCCAAGCCCTAAAGAGTCAGTCAATGAGCAGCCCTGGTGTGTGTTTAAGTACCAAGCGGCCGTAGGTATTTATTTCAAGGATACTGCTGAGACAACATACTGTATACTTTACTATACTGTGGCGCCTCCGAGTTTTGTTGCTTTTTACCA
Source organism: Agrypnia vestita (assembly GCA_016648135.1). Taxonomy (NCBI): domain Eukaryota; kingdom Metazoa; phylum Arthropoda; class Insecta; order Trichoptera; family Phryganeidae; genus Agrypnia; species Agrypnia vestita. The sequence continues at coordinate 48,789 of JADDOH010000536.1, forward strand.
CGGTCGCCATAAAACTATCCCCTATCCGCCTTTCCCTCCATGACAACCAATAATATTTTCATCTTGACAAAAAATTAATTATATATTTACGTAAATTTATAGACGTGTTTTCGCACGGGACTAAAATTATTTCCTTATATCTTCTGTGTATCACCCCTTATGATGGACCCTGCAATGGGATCCGAAACGTTGGCCAGAGAAAAATATCCCAGAAAACTATACACAGAGATTCTGAACGGCCATGAAAACCTAAGAATATTTCCTTATACATATTAATGAAATTTCGCTATGTAAGTGCATTTTTGTATGAGAAATTAATTGTAGGGGATTAATTTCGAAAAAGATGTACAGTGAAACTCGCTTAATAAATTCACTTTTAATAAGTTTTCCCGCTAAATAAGTTTAAATTCTGCGTCCTTAAAGTCTTTAAAGTCCCGAAAAAGTCCCATACAAACCTCATATATTTTTTATGCTTAATACGTTTCCCGCTTATTTTCGTTTCTCGCCTAAGTAGTGGAAATATTTGTAGCCAAACTCAATTTATTCATACAAATAAATCTTCATAATACGTTTTTCGGAAAACGAAATTTTGTTCATCATTTCTAAAAATGAAAAATGGGCGCAATAAAAATTAAGTGGTTTTGGCGGCGTCACAAATATTCTAGCCTCTGAAAAAACCTTGTAGTATTTGAATAGGCTAATAAAATAATATTTAATAAATAAATTTATCCGGCGATTATTTACGATATTTTTTTATATAGTCGCCTAAACGAAACTGTTTTCATTTTGGTTGTATTTCTTCGAGGAAACTAAATAAATTCTAAATTGAAACGCGCGAATGGTCTCGCGCGTAATACGCGGTATCTGGACGCAATATAAATTGAAACGCGCGAGTGGTCTCGCGCGCAATACGCGGTATCTGGACGCAATATAAATTGAAACGCACGAGTGGTCTCGCGCGTAATACGCGGTATCTGGACGCAATATAAATTGAAACGCACGAGTGGTCTCGCGCGTAATACGCGGTATCTGGACGCAATATAATTGAAACGCGCGAGTGGTCTCGCGCGTAATACGCGGTATCTGGACGCAATATAAATTGAAACGCACGAGTGGTCTCGCGCGTAATACGCGGTATCTGGACGCAATATTAATTGAAACGCGCGAGTGGTCTCGCGCGTAATACGCGGTATCTGGACGCAATATAAATTGAAACGCACGAGTGGTCTCGCGCGTAATACGCGGTATCTGGACGCAATATTAATTGAAACGCGCGAGTGGTCTCGCGCGTAATACGCGGTATCTGGACGCAATATTAATTGAAACGCGCGAGTGGTCTCGCGCGTAATACGCGATATCTGGACACAATATAAATTGAAACACGCGAGTGGTTTAGAGCATAATACGCGGTATCTGGACGCAATATAAATTGAAATGCGCAAATGGACTCGCGTGTAAAACGCGTCATCCGGACAGGCTCTAAATTCGGTTGCGGATTTGACGTGACAGAAGAAACATAGTGTGGCGCCGGCCTTAATGAGTTAAAATTTAGTTAAATTTAAAATACATTTCTTTTAAAATTAAGATTTGCACATAGGTAATGACATACCTACATAAGTTATTCTATGGTTTCCTTTTAGTATGGTTATTAATAAAATATTTTTTGACAGTGATAAATTTTTTTTTTGTGGTTTTTATTGTTTTCTGACCCTCAGGTACTTACTCACATAGGTAATATTTTACAAATGTATATATTTACCTGCTTAATTTTTTAAAAATAAAATGTCCTTAAATTGTCATATGATATAAACGAAAATTCAATTAAAATACAAAATTGTAAATAATATATGAAAAAAATATTGAAATCACTGTTAATATGTTTTCACGCCTAATAAGTTTTTATTTGCTGGTCCCTTGAAAAACGTATTAAGAGAGTTTCACTGTAATTTTTCGGTAAAACGGGGTTCGTATAACGAGGTTCTACTGTATACATATTTGGTCTTTGAATATTTTCACCTGAAAGTGGGCAGAGGTGGGAATTGTAACATGCACTCGGTTTACACTTGCGTCTGTAGATGGTTCATCCTTGCTAAAATTAAAGTTAGGTATGGTGTTAACAAAAATATAGATCAGTGTATTTCCATTTGTGTTTACTGAAATGTATTGATTTATTGTAAACATTCCAGGAGCTCCCGGCGCAGTCGGGCGGGGACTCGGAGGCAGTGGGAGGGAGCCCCGCTGGCTCAGGCAGCCCGGGGACCGCGGCCCCCGCTGCCCCGCCTGCTCCCGCACCTTCGGCGGCCGACGGACCGCAAATACAGGCTGTCACCAGCGGCTCCCAAGGTTAACTTCCATACAATATGCCGACGTCTTTGTCAATATAAAATGAACGAGTTTGTTTATTTTCTCTTGAAAATGTGTATTTTTACGAGTATGGATACTGCACATCTTGGATGTACAATAGTTTAAAATAAGTTATTGAAAACGCTAGGGGAGAAATGTCGAAGCAGTCAATAACTTCTGTTCCTTTCTGTCTTCTTCAGTTACATGATGGACAAAGAATTGACTTGAGTATAAGAAACGTCTCACCATTCTATAAATATGGACGTTCTACAGATGACGTGTGATATAGAAATATTTTCTCATATAGTTGTTATTTTATAATATATATGTATGTATGTGTGACCAAATTATTTTTGCACAATAGTTTGTATCAAATTATTTTTGTCTTGAATATTGCATTTTTCTTATCTATGTTCACCGTGGTTACAGATTAGTACTATATATTTTAAATTATAGAGGTGTTTGTATGATTTTTGTATTGTAGGCTCAGAGTCATCAAAGTTAAATGCGACTATAACTTATTGTTTGCTTTTTATACTGTTTCCAATATTATCGGCAAACTAGGATACGTGCCTTTTAATCGCTTATACTAGTTTGTTCATTGGACCGATCACATTGGGTACCAATAATTTTATTTCTGGAGATTTGGGTGAACTCATGGCGCAGGTCCAGGCACATCATATCATAAAACCTGCTTTCTTTACTTTTAGTTAGCACAAAGATGAGTGAGTACTTTCTGATAATTGTTCTATTTTTGTTTTGTGGCAAATATTCCACCTCAACCGCCGCGCATTGGTCAGGGAATGATATCAGTTGTGCCAGCATCAGCCAGGTGTAGATTTACTTATTTATTTATTTCCGGTGCAATAGAATGAAAATATTTTTATGGCTTACCCTATCTAAATTTTTATGTTTTTTTTAAATTAAAATTTTAACACATGAGATTTTTCACATGCAGGTTTGATTTGCCGAAATGTGAAATGTACCGAATATTTCCAGTTAATTGTATTTATGTGTTAATTCTGAAATATGACCGAGTCTGCGACACATGTGTGGGGTGTCCCGTGAGTCGCGTTGCAGTTCCAGATATAAGAAATGTTATAAATATAAAGTTTTCAAATTACTGTATGGAGGTATCGCATGTTAGACCGCTTCCTTCTGTATTCTTATTATATTTCCTCCTGGGTAGTGGGTCTGTGTGATATTACATTTGACATTTCACAATTTATTTTTTCCCGCACTTTATATATGATACACTTTATATCTGCGTTACTACTTCAATGTTGAACAGTCATATTGACAATTATTACTGAAACAGTCGCGGAACAAAATGGTATATTTGGAATGCCGCTCACGGGACAACCCGTGATGTAAACTAAACACTCACTTACATTATTACACAATAGACCTGTAAGTAGAGGGACACTTGTGTTTGTAAAGATTTTAATAATTTTGAATCGGCTGAAATGTGTAATTTCTGTCTGTATTTCCGTACTAAGTTCATGCCTGTTCCGTAGAGTTCCTTATAAAATGAATATGTAAGAAAATATACTTTATTAAATAAAGTTCAACATTGAAATTTAACGCTGAGTTTATTAATTACCCTCCCTCTTCCTTCCCCTTCCTCTTCCCCATTCCTGGAATGGTAACTGCACTACTCAGCCAGTCGAGGAACATGCAACCGTGAACAATATATTATTCTCGTTCACTTTGGATGTTATTAACAATAAATTAAGTAACCTTTATCCTCCTCACGGCCTGAACATTTTCAAGTGGACGCTCACAACAATAAAATAAACCCTGATTGCGTGTTCGCAGCAGCTATTGGAGTTTTTTTTACTTTTATATCTGAAAAGTAAAAAACGGCGCATACATTTTTGACTCTTCAAAATAAAAAATAAAATTAGTTTCACCTCAGTTTAATTGGAGATTTTTTTAAATGTTGTCTGCGCTAACGGAACCCAAGTGCAGTAACAAATATTCTTGAAATACATAATGTAACCAAGATTGTTAAGTTTAATTCATATCTTGATATGTATACTACAGGATGGCATTATTGTAATTCCATCCTACAATACCTCTATTTGACAATCCCTCGTGGGACTGTTGGCCCCAAATCCTCTCTTACCTACCTCTGTAGAGGGATCCAAGGAGTTTAATTTGCTTTCCTGCCTTAAATATCAATATTCACATCTTTCATTTTGCACACTGTCTACAATGCACGGTTGCAGTTTTATTAATGAATTTAGTAACTCCTTATTTAAAACAATACATATACATCCCTATGCACAGAAATCATCATCGCTCGCATCAATATTCTTATTATTTTTCAAACTGATGCTGTGAAAATTATTTCTGACTCGGTAGTTTTCTGAGATGAGGTCTCGTGATGAATCTCATCCTAGCTAAATATCAATCAATGGAAGAATTGAAAAGTTAAATTTGTACATATTAGTGACACCAACGCTTGGCTTAATTTGAGAGTACAGTTAAACCCCGTTAATTCCAACCCTGATGATTCCAAGTTTTTAAAATCTACAAGCCCTAAAATATTAATCTCATAGATTTACTCCTATAATTCGAAAACCCCGTAATTCAAAATAATTTTTAGCACCTTGCTCCATAAATCAATACATTTTAGATTGCATATATCGAATTGTTTTTGAAATTTCGTTTTTTTTTCGCAATAGAGAACAAATATATTAACATCAAGTATTTTAGTAATATAAATCTTTGTATTAGCATAATAAATTTTGCATTTTCGATGCAAAATTTATGGTTTCTTGAAATGGTTTCTTGAAATATGCAAAAGTACAGACTTTTTTACAAAATTAATGGCTTTACATGAGTTTTATGATTTTTGGCTAAATTCTCAATTGCATAGTGAATTTCTTTTTGTACCTTGAATTTCGAATTAACGATGTTCTGAATTTGAATTTTTTTAGGTCACTTGAATTTCTAATTAACGAGGTTCTACTGTACACGCAACTCTGATAAAAATATAAACCAAGTCAACTTTATAACTCAAGTTTATTTTTCTACAAAAGTAGCCTATTAGGAAAATAGGGCATTGTTAATATTATTTTTAATCCTAGGGACTGATTATGCAATCAGTGTTAAAAGTAAAGATGAAAAAAAACCAGATTTTCCGTAAATGTAATATTTGATTGGTTGAAGACACAAAAATCTATGGTTTTTGTTAATTGTTACTTTTCTTAGTGAATAACCAACATGTCCTAAAGAGCAGGGCCTCAAAATAGTTTAACCGTACATGGCACGTACGGTTAAACTATTTTGCATTGCTTACATTGCTACCTGAATGTTTGGCAAATTTTTATAATAAAAAACAGCAGAACCTGTGTTTGTATCTTAATTTGTTACGTAAGAATTGTTCTTAACTCAAAAAAAATTCCCGTAAGGATCGATGTAAAATGAATGAATTTGTTCCGGATCCCCTGAAAGTGACGTTTTATTATCTACTTGTGCTTAGAATCCTGTACAAAACATCCTCATGGTCAACCAAAAAGGAATCTAATAAAAAATAAAAAAGGAAATAATAAAAAATTTAAAAAAGTAAAGACTAACTTAGTTTCAAGTTATCTTACAAAGGAGAATGGTGTCATTGTCTGAAAGGGGACAGCTCTTCCATTGATATATTAGGTGCTTGAAACTCATCAGGTTTCTGTTGCACTAAAAACCTGAAAAATGAGATTCGCTCCATGTTGCATTTTAATGAAATCTAGAAACAATATGTATACAAAAACAATAAAAGACGCACTCGAGCTGCAGTCTGATAAATACATGTTGAGATCTCAGTCCGCGTAGTATGCTATTTTCTGTTTGTAACAGAGCCATTTTTTCAGTGGGGATTTTGTTTTGTGTGTAACCCGAGGTTCCACTGTAGTTACAATTAGCATATGCACATTTTACTTGTATAGATGTTTTTAATAATCTCTCACCCGATGCAAAGTGAAAGTCATAAACATTTTTTGTACAGCCTAATTGGCGTTCCGGGTGGCCAGGTCACCAAAAGAACCTTTGAATTTTCTTTTACAGAAATAAAATAGCGTGGTAGTGGTGATGCTAAAACCATAACGGTGTGTACTGTTTTTTTGAGATGTTTTGAATGTCTCGATGGTATCATGCCAGAATGTACCCAAATGCTCCAGTTGCTTGTGTGTGGTTCTGATTTACTCAAATCCTATCTCGCAAGGACCGCACGCCACAGAAAACTAACAGTAGAGCCTTCCAATGCAGCAGGTAGCAGCTCCCTAGTTCTGGGCGGCAGTACAACTCAGGGGTCGGGTGCTGGAGTTTACGAAGAGGGTGATGATGGAATTGTGCCCTCCACACCGACTTTATATGTTCCGAGGAGGAACGACGGGTGAGGATTTTTAATTAAGTATATTTTTTTTGAATATTTTCCCTGCTGTTATCAGTAGATGGTAATCCCTCAGGCTAGCATTAGAATGATTATACTCCATTATAAAGATCTCGGAAAGCTGCATGGCCATATACGGATCTCTGGGAATATACAAATCAACAGAAACATCAGTGCACGCTTTTATCAACTGAGACAGATGAAATGCCTTCCCCAGGAGGCAGCCAGTCTCCTTATTTGTGGCATCACGAGTAGAGTTCTATAGTATTTATGCTTGGCCTGCTGAACATTCAACTGGATATACAGTCGAACTCGGTTATAATGAGCTCGGGTATAAGGAGATCTCGGCTATAGTGAGCAAAACTGTGAATTGATTTTGTTTTGCGCATATTCCCATACTGTCGTTCTCGGTTTTAAGGAGCGCGATTCCCGGATATACGGAGCAAATTTTAGAAACTCCGCATACATATTTGCTTGAGTTACGGAAAAAAAACAAATACGTACTCATAACAATGAACTTTGCTTTTGAAGCGGCTCGCACTTAATTAGGGTTCATTTTATGATGTACACAAAAATGAACCCTAATTAAGTGTGTCCGAAAATGCCACGTGCAAACAATAGTTGTCGGCATTTCTTATCAAAGGGATGCCGAACTGAATGTTGAGAACTGTCATATAACTCCGATTACTGGGGGTGTTTCCAAAATATTTGAGGTGACAGTTTGTTTTATGCAGTTTACTGTATTAGCATTTGAAAGCCTAATAAGTTAAACGCGAATTGTTCTATCGGAAACATGTCCACTAACAAACGAAAGTGTCTCTCGGTTCGCGAAAAAGTCGAAATTATTCGTGAAATAGAACGCGGCACCAAAAATTCCGAAGTCTGTAAAAAGTTTTCACCATCGTCTTCTACAGTTTCATTGCTCTGGAAAATTAAGGACGTTTTTTTTAGCTGCTCTTGAAAATAACATCACAGTCAAAAAAAATTAGAAAGTGAAATTTACCTATCCCGGATATAAGGAGTCCCGGCTATAAGGAGCAAATTTAGTCGGTCCCGTTGCGCTCCTTATAACCGAGTTCGACTGTATTAGAATCTATTCTAAGTCTAGCAGCGTACATAAAAACATATTTATTATCAAACCAGACGAAAACACACAGAATTTAAATCGTTATAAAACTTAAGTGAACCTTACAAATGTAACCAACCACATAGCACGCTGCTTTACTGAAACTAGAATTCCCATCCCATTTATATTAAAATCCCCGATGTGATTTATGAGAATCCCTGATTTATTTTTATCGCAGATTTGCAATGCATCATAAATAAAATTGTGTACTGACTATAAGATGCACTTTGGACCATACGTCGCATCCCAAGAAAGTCTTATGGTCTATAAGATATGGTACATTCCCTGAAAAAATAGACTTTAAATTGTGTTGGTCGATGTACAAGTGAGCACGCAACACGGCGCCTCTGTATCTTCGACTTATTAACTAAACAAACATAATTAACTGGAATCATATAAAAACACCTGTAAAAAAACCTCAAGAATTAATAAGAATAATATTGTCTCTGCCTCATTTATATAAAATTGTATAGCTATCCTGTCGAAATATTGGAAAATGGAAAAAGTAATACAATTCAAGCATTATGTAGGTAAACATTTTGCATTTCATTGTGAATTACTTGGTGAATCCGTAGTATAGTACTTCGACCATTACTCAGTTATTACCTGTAGAATCTTGGCCTCTAATGATGCTATAACCCAGTTACTGTACTAGGATCCGTTCACAACTGTTCATTAACTTCCAGTTTCGGAGAGGCGGTGAGTTCACCCGTGGGCAGCGGAGGCGGAGGGGGAGTGGTGGGGCGCTTCACCTTCGCCGAGGGCAGCGGCGGCGGAGCTGGAGGGGGCTCCGGGGGAGGCGGTGGAGCTATGGAGGATACCCACGCCGATCTGGCATCGCAACTTGCACCCCAAGGTAGATACTGATATTCCTGTAATACAATTCTGAATTGTTAACTTTACACTTTTTAGTTTCATTGCAATAAATATAAATGAAGGAAAAGTATTCCAAGAAGTGGCGCTTATTTCCTTTGATTAATAAACGTTAAAAATTGACACTTAGAAAGTGAAGTGAGACTTATTTACCTATTTTCCATTAAAATTGCCTGCAGTAGGAAATAGCTATTTTATTTTGAAGTACTTCTCTTTCACAGGTGAAATTCCTTCCATCACCGTGACAGAGCCCAGCAGTGGCGTGGTGGAAGGGGGGAGCGGGGCTGAGGTGATGGGAGGGCCTGGAGACGAGGACACCCCCACGGTCAGCTCGCAGGGTAGCCAGCCCGCATCGCCCCTTCAGCAGGTCAGTACAGGACACCCATGATATGCACAAATGTGTACCAACAATTTATTTTAAATCTTTTCTAAAGCATTTAAAAAAATCTATTCTAACATTTGTACCTGAAAGCCCAAATATCTTGAATTCATTTTTGGCTAGGATGACCTAAATACATTTTTTTTTCTTACAACACCATATTCCTTCATTCCTGAAAGTATGTCCGTATATAAACAGAAATAACCATTGCCATAATGTCTTATACATTGTAATTTCGAGCCAAAAAAATGTAAAAATAGGAAGAATAAGACATTCTGGCTTTTAAAAAAACCATAGAAAAAGTATAGAATAGAAAAATTATTTGATAGACATATATAGAATAAAAATTTAAAGAATTATTTAAAAAAACTAGTAAAAAAATCTTAAAAAACAATTTCTATAAAATGAGCTTAAGGCTGCAAATGCATATTTTGGCTTTTTTTTTTTTTTACGAAAATGAGGGTTTTTATTATTTATTTATCAGAATGTATATGCTGGACTGCAATTTTTCGATAGAACCTTTGTTCTTATATATAAAAGGAATAAACTGAACATTATTTACAATAATTTTGAAAATGTAAGCATTAATTGCCAAAAAATTTGTTTTTAGTGTCTTAGGTGAGATTAATTTTTTCTGAATATTTATATGTTCGCAGAATATCTTTTTTATATGTATAAAGCTTACTTTACAGTCATGATTCTGTACTAAAATAATTAAGAAATGTTCTATATTAATAATATTATAATTTTTTAAAATTACAAGAAATTTTTATGTTTTTTGTTGATTTTAAAACGCTTTTTATTCATATAAAGAGATTATTTTAAACAATATATTCTATTTACTCCCATATTTTGAGACTTTACTCACTAATTAAAAGTTAGTTTTATTTTTATTAAAAACAAAAATAAAAATAAAAATTCCAAAGTATGAAGTGTGCTGATAAAACGCAAAGGCATTGGCATCGGCGAGAGCCAGACGTGTTGCCTATGGTCGATTATTCCTTTTCACTTATTTCTCCATGAAACATATTTCTATGCCAATTTTGACATTAGAAGTATTATTATATTATACTATCGAAAGTAATTGATTCATCGCATAGAATAAAGTTTTTTTTTTAAACTAGTTTTATATGAATTAACTTTTTTAAATCAGCGTCAGTTCCTCCATCACTATCTGATTTGATGACCTTGAAAGCATCGACATTTGACATTTGGAAAATGGATGTCTAACATTGGTTCTCAGGAATAATGGAATAATGTACAAAATAATGAAAGATTTAATTAATTAAGTAACCGAATGCACACATTTTTCTTACATGATTTTTATTGTTTTTTTTTTCAATTTTATAAGATAATAAACAAAATTGAATTTACCTAATGTTCAATTCACAATGTATCATTAGAATTTGATATTAACGCAGGTGGAGGAGGGACGCGAGGCTGAGGCCTCTCCGAGCAGCGCTCCAAGAATCCCCACCCCGAGAGGACACCCGGGCCACCGCAGGCCTCTGCGCCACACTCCTCGCCCCACGCAGCATCATCGTCCCACGCCTATTGTGTGGACACCAGGTGAGCAATGCCGTTTCTTTGCTTGGCCCGGGATTTTGCCTAATCTTTTACTTTCAATGTCACAATTCTTGAAATCAAAATGGTTTTGGGACTATGCTGACATGCTATGGCCTTACCATGTGCTGTTCCTCTAATAGATTGTAGTGTCAAATTGTCTTAAAAGTACGTGTACATACATTGGCTGTTTCAATAAAATTTAATGTGCTGATTTATATTTTTGATACTTTATTTGTTTTTTTTTTTGTATATTCTTAATATGTATTTAATTTATTTAATAAAATAATTTACCCTGTCGAACTTATAAATGTAGTAGATATTTCTTTGATCAGAAATTCATGATACGATGTATCCAAAATAAATCTTTTAAATATACTGATTGAAGAATTTGAATCGAAGACGAGTCATTTGCACGTCGGGAGCGGGAGTCCTCATCGCTGAGCCAATAATAAGCGTGATTAGAGATGTGACATGGTGGGGTAAAAAATAACTTCCTTTCTTGTAAAATGTGATTGATTTGGACTGGAAAAAAATTTCCACAGCCCGACTGACTTGCTCTTCAGAATTGAAAGTTAAATATGAATAACATAATCATAGTTGAAATGTAATATTATTACCCATAACAAAGTCACGTAAAACATATTCTACATCAGAGGTTGCCAAACTTTATAACTTTAAATTGTGCAGACCACCAGTAGCAGGATAATACATAATATGACCACAGAAATTTTCTGGCAGACCACCACTTTGGTGGCCGCTGTCCCGCTTATGTTTTTTATTATTGATTTAAATATTGACATATTTGTTGACTCTCGATAGATGGTGAAATGAGAAGCAACCAGTTCATGCAGCGAGGGATGCAGCGGGGTCGCAGGCAGGGCCGGCGACCGCACCCTCCCTTCATGCGCTTCTAACTGTGGCGCTAAATATTCCCGTCAGTTGTGAGCCGAGTGCGTCGCACCGCAGTCGCGACAAGCGGCAGCAGCTAAAAGACTGAGAACTTATTACAACTTATACCGTGATTACTGTTTGACTTTATCGTAAGACAATTTCCAGTCTCGGAATCTTGACAAATTTGGAATAGTCATCCTCTACATTTCGGGGCGCAACAATAGTTTTATAGATTTCCACGGCCGTTTAAAATGTTATGCGCAGAGTTTTGGGTGCCATCTGTATGCGGCCTTGTTCTTGGTGTTTCGCTTTCGATATATATTAATCCCAATAGCGGTCCCTTCCATGAATGACGATATAAGTGTAGAATTATTATGGTCCGCTATTGGTAGAAAACTGGATTTTTTTTCTGTAATCAACATTATTATAGATAGCTATATTGAATGTAAATTATGTTGGGTAATATTGATAAGTATATCAAAACCCCTGTTAAGTATACTCTCGAGTATGATTTAATTGCTTCCTCACAGGCAGGTACTTTTAAAATATATATTTTTTATTCCAATCACAAATAAAATATTAATATTTTAATTCAGCATTCATACAAATATATACAGTGGAACCTGAGGGTTGAGCCACAATGTTATACAAAGTAAAGTAGGGAAAGAAGTCAATAAGCTTTATTACTTTATTTTACCAAATTAATAAATAATTCAAAGGGTTTGCATTTCAAAAAAATATGTTTTTCCAGCTGAAAATTCTGAGAAGCGACTAAAACAGAAAACTTGAAGTATAAACAAATTCTATGTTCATTTTTTACATTATTATGTAACTTATTCCCTCTTCTACCCATGACGACCGTCAGCGGAAAACGAGAAATATTTGACGACGAGACAAACAGCAAACAAAACACAAACTCATAATTATTATAAAATAGTATTACCTAGCAAGACATTATCAAATAATTTTTTATAATTTTTTTACACATGTATAACTGCATTCTTTTGAGAATTGCCAATATAATGCGAACCGTTTGACACCTTGTATGTAGAAAATGCATAAATTTTGGGAAATCCTTCTTTCATTATTATTATTATTTTAATTTCAATATCGGTTTTCGTGAGACTACTGATTTGTGAGGATGTCAATCCGGATTTCACTGTGTACAATTGATACATTTCATCATTTGTGTTTATGATACTTTTTCAGTTGGAATATTTGTGAACATTCATCCCTGTAGATAGGTCCCCATCTTGCAATCCTTTTCTTGCGTTGTTCTTTGCTTTATATAAAGGGGGGGGGGTTGGCATCAAGAATAACGCGCCTAAAGATTATTTTTATTAATCTTGATTAAGTTCATAAATCCTTCAGTGAGGACGTTCTTTGTGTATATAGTTGTGTGATAACTTCTCCTGAAACAAGGTTGAGTGGAGTATTCTCGATGGTATTAAGCTCATGTGATGTTAAAATGCTTTGCCCAAATTTGTGTGTTTATTAGTGATGGCCAACTCATTTTAACCGGTTACACATGTTACTATTATTTTACATTTGTATGTGATTGTATCGGTGATTGATAACTGAGGTGCAACTGATCTTCGTTAAGGATAATTTGTAAATTAAACACTGTTATAACTCCACTTGAGTTTATTGGAACTATTCAAGTTTCAAGTGTACTGGTAACTCTCATCGACTGTTGTTGCCCATTGAATTGTGAAAAATCAGTTACCAAACCATCTCAACTAATGGTTAATGCGTTACCGGTTAAAATACCATCACTAATGTTTATATAATTATAATTTTTTACTTATAAAATATAAAAGAACTTACATATGTACATTTATATTCATAGTTTGTATGACAAATAAGTGTTAAAACCATCTTAATAAAATGATATTTAAATAAATCTTGCCTTTTTAATATTTACTTGTGTGTAAAAATATCAAGTTTGAATATAGGTTACTTACTTAACATACTAGACCAGTGGTTCCCAAAGTTGAAAGGACCGGGACCCACCAAAAAAAAAAATCGGGACCCGCCTCCTGCCTCACATTTTTCCAATTCATATTGTAACCACACGAAAGACTGTTCAATTAGGAAGAAACATATAACATCCGAATATAATCGAAATTTTTTATTACAAAAAATGTTAATATGTAATATTTTAATAGGAAGGATGAATTTGTTGCCTATTTTTTGTCATAACAGCATTAGCGTTGACTTCTATTTTAGTCACTTAATCACAGTGAATTCGATACGTCCACTTTATTTCTGTACTTGGTCTTAATAGAAACCATGGAAAAAAATTCCACTTCACATGGGGTAGTGAAGAGGAGGAGGACTTTTCGCTTCGTCAAACAAGCAGGGATAAGTGTCAGCAACTGAAAGCCAGAATTTTGCTCATTGCTTGCAATTAAAAGCATTTTTCTGATAAATCAATAAGCTCTTCACTTGCTTTTGTTGACATTTCAGTCGGTTTGTTGTCTTGAAATAGATTTTAAATCCAGTTTATCCTGTTGAACTTTTTTATCTCTTCTTCGAAGTTGGCGTTAAAGTTATTTTCTAACTCTGTTAAATGAGTGAAAATTGCAGACACTACATTGATAGACGTGTTGTGACAAGCTACTTAAAATCGATAACGGCCATTATTGTTTTTGACAAAATCGCTTAAAGATATATTGAACTTAATTTTACAGGACAGATTTTTTATAAGTCAAATACATCTCGAGATATTAAATATTTAATATTAACAATGACATTTCTGAAGTCAGTATGTCATAGTCCAAATGCGATATTTTTTAGGTTAGGTTAGGTTTTTATTTGGTCCGCACCGAATATTAAGAGCAACGTAACCCTGCTTCACAAGTTGAAAATTTTTCTTTTGTTTTAATCGATATATATAAAATATAAAAATGTTGAAAATTTAAAAAAGTCGTTTTTTACAAGGTTTTTATCATTTTATTTAAGTTTTATTGAAGCAAATGAATTTTTCATAATCGATATAAGTTACTGTAAGGATAGTTCAACTTTTTCCAAAAAATAAGTCAGAAATATTGAAAAAAAAATGCAAAGTTTGATATTGCATATTTCCATAACTGTTGTTATTAGCTCATGGTTGCTTGAACATTTTAGACTCATAATGTAGTCAGGAATCTACCAGCCAAGTTTCTGCTGCTAGCTCTGGTACATCCTGTATATACAGGATTAAAATCTGGTACACCCTGTATAAAAAGAGAGTCGCGAGAGTCTTGAAATTTTTTACTTTATATTATATTTATCTTTACATATTTGTATCTGTATTTTAAGTATTTTCTTTCCTCTTTATGTTATTATTTTTTTCTTTAAACTATATATTCAGTTAATCTACACTTTAACTATCTGCTGTAAAAGCCCTACAGCGCGTTAATTAATAAATAAAAAATAATGAAAAAACTAACCCATAAAAACCAAGTTTTTACAATACTCCCTTTCGCTTTGAATCAAGTTTCTATACACGCGTCTGGCTAATTACTCATATAGAATGATTCCAATTTGAAAAAACCATTAAAATATCTAAAAATCCAAAATTACACTATAATTATTAATTTTTTAAAACGAAAATTTGTTAGATTATTTTTATCGTCGCCACGAGTCTGTCTGCAAAGTTTCAGCTCGATTTGATCACGGGAAAATGGTTAAAAATCGATCCAAATTTTTTTCGTCAGACAAGCAAGCAAGCAGACGCTACGAGTTAAAAGAAAGGGAGTAAAAAAAATAACCCATAAAAACCAAGTTTTTACAATACTCCCTTTCACTTTGAATCAGGTATCGTGACTATACACGCGTCGGGCTAATTACTCATAGAATGATTCCAATTTGAAAAAACCATTAAAATTTCTAAAAATCCAAAATTATACCATAATTATTATTTTTTTAATGAAAATTTGATAGATCATTTTGATCGTCGCCACGAGTCTGCCTGCAAAGTTTCAGCTCGATTTGATCACGGGAAAAGGGTTAAAAATTGATCCAAAGTTTTTTCGTCAGACAAGCAAGCAAGCAAACGCTACGAGTTACGAGAAAGGGAGTAAAAAAAGTAACCCATAAAAACCAAGTTTTTATTATACTCCCTTTCTTTGTAAAATATAACAACAATTAAAGACGTATTAAAACATATAACATAACACTAAACTTACAGTAATTTAATATATTTCTAAAATACACACAACACTTCATGCTTTGAAGATTTAATTCTAAAAATATTTGTCAGTCAATTTAGATTTTCGACATTCGTAGTGAAGTACCTATTATGTATACTGACGGAGTAATTCAAATTTAGAAAATATTCCGCGACGTTATCGGGCTGCCGCACACTGTAATATATTCGCAATCTAGCGGAACTTTATTCAAAAATTAAAAAGCAAGCAAATAAAAATTAGTAAAATATACACATTAGCTAATTACCTAGACTTTATGTTTTGATAATTATTTGCTAAATAACACCACCGGTTTTCATATGGCAACCTGGCAAAGTGACACTCATGTGACACTTGCATAGGCCGTTATTCTGACAGCAACTTTGTCCGTTAATTTGAGTCATTGTGATCAAGAAAAAAAGTGAATTTATTTCGAAGTACAGTTACTAATACACAAATATATTTTATCTTCATGTCTATGCCTACTTTGCAAAGTAAACTGTATAACAATATATATATTTTATTGCCAGATACAAAGCCATTTACTTGTACAGGTCGAAATTGTAATATTTTTGAAGAAGTGTGACTTTGCTTTGATTTTACAAAAAATATCCATGGGTACCCAACGAGAAAATAATTTTATTTACTGCTTTGGTTCATATTCTGTAAGATTTCATTAAATTTGGCGGCACGTGTTTTCGACACTCATACAATATTTTTTAATTTTCTTTAGGAGTACCTACAATAATGAAAAGATAAATATTTTAAGTATGGCTTTTAAGTGGCAAAAAAGGATCAAAACAGGTGTATTTATATTTTTATAATACAAAAACATAACCAGGTTGATTCGAAAAGCACGCCTTGAGAACTAAAAATTTACGTTAGCAGTCTTAGCGCAAAAATAGATGCGAAGTTGGAGAAAAGTTGTAGAAAATTATCTAAATTTTTGGCTGAAAATGATGGGTGGTTTGAAGATATAGTATCGTTACCTTCTAAGTTTCTCAACCTGCTTCCATCCTCAAGTTCAATAGGTTTACGAGATTGTACAAGATCAGGTAGGCCTTGGAAGTCATTCGAAAATGTATTTCGAAAATCCAAAAGAGAAAAATCATAAATCTAGTTTCTACAAAAACTCAAGAAGAATTAACGGTCGCCACTGAAGTTAGTCTGAGATTATCCGGGAAAAGGGATGCAGCCAATCTAATGAAAGAGGTAGCTGCTGAGTCTCCTTACTGAGCTACTCGAATAAAAATAGCGAGACAAATTTTTGGAGTACCAGAGCCAAACTCTCTCTAGAAGCCGCCTTGACACTAATGGTCAATGCCAAATTGAGTACCCACCAGTATAACACACTGAGACAACAGTCGAGGGGTAAAAATTTAAATATTTATCCAGCTTACCATCTTGTCAAGAAAGCGAAAACAGAGTTGCACCCTTCGCAAGATTCGATTAATTACAAAAATTGAAAAAAGTTCTTTTTTACAAGGATTTTATCATTTTATTGAAGTTGTATTGAAGCAAATGAATTTTTCATAATCGATATAAGTTACTGTAATGATAGTTCAACTGTTTGCAAAAAATAAGTCAGAAATATTGAAAAAAAAAATGCAAACTTTGATATTGCATATCTCCATAACTACTGATATTAGATCATGGTTGCTTGAATATTTTAGACCAATAGCCGATTCGTAACAAAGTACTTTCAGGGTTTGCATTAATTACGTGACATGTTGTATATAAAACAAGCTTAATTTGTTTTCAACCGACTTTTGTTTTTTTCTTGCATGAAACTCTATGAATTTGAATAGATTTTAGTTATGTGTACATATAAAGAATATATTTATGAACATTCAGAAAAAGTTTCATAAAAATCTATTCAGTACATCCGGAGATAAAAATTAAATGAGTATACATTGTATTAAGTTCCGCTAGAATTGGAATATATCACAGTGTGCGCCGTAATCAAACTTTTCTAATGATTCCAATTTGAAAAAACCAATAAAATTTCCGAAAATCCGAAATTATACTATAATTATTAATTTTTTTTAACGAAAATTTGATAGATCTTCTTGATCGTCGCCACGAGTCTACTTGCCAAGTTTCAACTCGATTGGATCACGGGAAAAGGGTCAAAAATCGATCCAAAGTTTTTTTGACGGCAAGCCGGCAAGCAAGTAAGCAAGCAGACGCCACGAGTTAATATAAAGGGAGTAAAAATAAGAAAACCTCATTTAACGCCATTAACTCAGCCTGCAATTTAAACCTCACACTAAGCGAAATCGCGTAAATTGAAAGCTATAAATAATACCTACTCTAATTTGTCCATCGTCATATATGTATGTATTATATAGGTAGGTATATAGCGTATTTTAATATTCAGGTCTGCATGACGACTTAATCCATGCTCCCTCCAGTTTACTTCTTAACAATATCTTCATGTTTTTATCTGAGTACGGTGATTGTTCGGAGGAAAGACGATGGAATTCTCACCACCACGACGATTAATAGGTTAACGTTTAACCCATCCGCATTTCAATATTTTGAGAAAAATATGTGCACAGAATACTAATTAAATTATCACGGCATCCCCGATTTCTTATGTGTGAAGAAAAAATGTAACAGAAAAAAGAAACAGTAATAAATAATAATTCTAGCCGCCATATCGCCTTAGCGGCGATGGGCGGAAATATCCTTTGCTTATTTTCGTGCTGTACATTTTGCCCACACAAAGGCGCACTACTTTAAAACGGCTCGAGGATTACACCACCTGTAGGCATCAAAAATATATTCAAATTGAAAATTTTTTTTGACCTTACTATTAATGAATTGTTTACGGCATTGGAAGTTTTCATTAAAAAATTATTTTGAAATTTTCAAAATGGCGGAGTTGTGACCCGCCAAGGTCCTCCGTGACGCGCGCGGCTACTGGGGATAATTACGTCACTGGGGTTGGAATGAAATGAAAAGGTTGATTATTTTCTTGTTAGATGTTTGAAAAAAAAGATTTTTTGTGCAAATGAGATCAGAAAACCAAAAACAGATCCAAAAAATTGCAAATATACAAGCAAGCGGCGCATTTTAATAAAAAACCGTAGGTACGCTACATTGTAATAAGGTGTGTAAGTAAGTAAGTATGTGTGCAAAATTTGAACCAAAAATTGATTTTCAGATATCATCTCCAAAAGTATGAAAAAGCGAGTTTCGAGAAAAACCCGAAAGAATAATGAAATAAATTTAAAAATTCACCAACCACGTTAGCTTCAAATTGCTATAATTTTGCTATTTTAAGAGCTTTAAGATAGCAAAAAATTTTTTTTTTGAAAATGTTAAGGTGGTTTTATCCCTTAAAACATTCTAAAAGGCGGTTCCGATTGCTTCCATTAGGTACCCAACTATAACATTAACATAATTCATATTTTTTCTAGCTATAAATGTTGTAAATTAATGAAATTATTGTTTGAAATACATTCTCACCACCTTTTTTCACAGCCTTCTCTTTCTCTTTCTCCGAGAAACCATTAAATAAACGAAACAACGGAATTTCAAAACAATAATATCTTTCACTCGCGATTACTATTTATTTATAAACGATTTTATTATTATTATTATAGCTTGCGCCTCGTTATGTTTGCATTGAAACATGGGACATCTTAAATTATTACTTCCCCTATTCTAAGGATAAAGTGCAACAATCATTTCTTTGCCGCTGTATCCACTAGATCGGTCGAGACCTTGAGCCTTTCACACTGTAATACCAACTCCCGACAAAACTCTTTTATATATATCGCTCGTCTAATTTGTTCAACACTATATTCAGCGACTTGGATCTCTTCAATTCATCAATCTATGAATTTAAAACTCTTGGATATTCACCTCAGTCATAAAACTTTTTTTTCTCTTTTTTAATCCATTTTCTTTCTTTTGTCCAGACCTCATATCGACTGCCCCAACGAACGAGGCAAATAAATCAAATAAATCGATTTTTCAGGGGGACACTTTTAAGTTTCGAACCGGATTTCTAATTGTTTTTTGAATCTTCTCAAATTTTTTTTTGTGTGTGTATGTAATATTTAAGATGATCTTACTAGTAATTGAGATGTTTTATTATAATTTACATTCCTACCTACTTCGATATTACATGGAAGAAAAATAGTTAAGTGATTTACTAGTTTTGTAAAATTCATATTTTTATCTGTTAAATATTGCATTTGAGATACTGTTGTTTTTGCTGTAGGTAGGCAATCATGGCCTAAACCTAAAAATGGTACTAACTCAAATACCTAAAATATTGAGTTACTGCCTCGTTCGTTGGGGCAGTCGATATATGTATGCATATACAGATGTATTTATCAGATATCTTTATGCTATATATCTTTTTCTTCTTATCTCGTCCCCTTTTTACTAAGTAGATCTGTCCTTTCCTTTTCATTTCTGATTCCCCTTTTACCTTTAATTCAATGTTCGTAACTTAAAATTTTTCCCTTTTTTGTTTTTTTTGTATAACTGAAGTTATTGTTGCATTATGAATATATAACATGTTAACTCTGTGGAAACTTGTAAGATGGTCTCTATACTATTTAATAATCATGTAATAATAATTTTGTACGTAGGTACTGTTAGTTTCCCATGAATAAATAAAATAAAATAAAAATAAAATAAAACATTTAAGGGATAAATAAATACATGAAATCTATAATTCAGTACATTTGAAATTAGTAATCCTTGGTGACTGCATTCAAAACATTTATTTTTTGGATATTGCTGTCTTTCGTTTTATACCCCACATGGTTACATATAATATGCTTTTTTTTAAAGAAAATTGTCTAATGTCTATACATAATAGTCTGAAAATAAAGAGTAAATAGGATTGTTTAAGATATATAAAAACTATCCAGAACTACGTTGTGCCGCTTAAGGGGGGGGAGGTAAGGTTTTTAACTTTTTTTTTGCATTTTATTTTTAATTTTTTAAATGAATGTATAACATTGCAAGAATATTGTGTCAAAATTTCAAGTCAATCGGAGCAAAATTGACGAAATTATGAACATCTGAGCGATACACAGACTGGTTTTCTATACCTGCTCGGGCAGCTAAGAAACGCGCTCACCTGGGGACTACCGGACGTGCTATTGTATTGGAAGGGTTTTGCGTAGACAAGGACAAAGAGATACTGATAATGAAAGCTCTTTGCTGTGTGATCATGGCATCGACGATTATGTGTAAGTATAAAATAAGTGTAGAGTTTTATTTTGAATTTTACAGTGTGCAAAACTTTAAAACGTTTTCCCCACATCTCACGTTTTCAAAGTCGGTGTCCATCATAACTTCAAAACTACTACACCGACCCTTTTGAAATAATGAACACTATTTCTGTACATAATTTAGAGGTAACGCTGGAGACTTTTTTCCATATTTGTTATTAATTTTTATTTTTTAATAACAAATTAGTCGGTATTTTTCGCAAAAAATCGCGTTTTTTTCCCTTCAAAGTGTTCCAAAAAATTTAAAAATTGAAATTTCATAAAACCCTCCCGGCGTTACCTGGGAAACCTATTATCTAACGAATGAACTTTGATTTTTTGATTTCAGATGATCTAGTACCAAGTTATGATGGACACCGCAATTCTACTTTTTTCCAAGACACGTCCGAATAATTGCTGCCATTACCGTATTTTTTAATATTTCTTCTTGAAAATTTTACACAATATTTTTCAAATGTCATACTTTAATATACCATTGGTTTTAATAAAAAGATTTTAACTTTGTCGTCACAATAAATTCACAAAAACATGCCTTTTTTTGTACGAATTAACCTTACCCCCCCCCCCTTAATAAATTATAAAACACACAGTCAACAAACAATTACACGTGTTTTCGTGATGGCGATCTGACTTGTTCATCGGGCAAAAGCGCGCGAAATTTAACCGAATTTCGGCCGAAGTTCGGCACATATTTAAACGGAACATTCGGCCGAATCCGACATTCGGCCGAACCCACATTCGGTGCAACACCTTGCTTCCGTAATGATAGTTCTACTTTTTGTAAAAAATAATTCAGAAATATTGTAAAAAAATGCAAACTGTGATATTACATATCTCCATAACTATTGATATTAGGGTTGCTTGAACATTTTCGAATCATTATCAAGGCAGGAATGTACGTATTTTGTTTTGTACGATTTAAATGTTGTCTCATAAATAGATACCTAATTATTATTTTAAAAATATACATTTATTAAGAAATATTTCTTTGTAAACATCCTGTTACTCTAAATCGTCTCTATTAAAGGTTTGAACAGACAGTGCGTGGTACTGAAATTGATCTCATTTAAATCTATGAAATTAATCTCATTGTGTCGGACAAGGACCGACAGTTTCGGGTGAGTAATTAATTTTCTTGTGGAAAAATGAATGATTGCAGCCGCGAACATTATTAAAAAATAAACAGTTGTGTAGACTCGGTGTCACATTAATCATTTTTGTTTGCCAAGTGATCTTGATCGTTTTGTATGAACAGCTGATTGTAGCCATTCGGAACAACGCGCAAGTGGCGTGCAGCAAACAAGCCGTGCAATCCTGGGAACCAAACATTAATTCAATATTCTTTCTCTGATGAAATCCACAATCCGTGGCTACAGCTACACTTTTCACTCAGAATATTTTGAGTATGTCTAAAATTTTCAAGAACACAATGTATACAAAAATTTGATAGACGATCGACATCTCACGCAAACAAAACTCTATCGATCGATCGATAGAGTTTGGTTTGCGTGAGATGGCTTGATTTATTTCCAACTAGTTGTGACCCGTCAAGAATGACGGTGTCTTTACATGCTGGCTCCTAAAGAATAAGTATTTACTTATTTATAGCCGAAACTCATGAAATAGTAGGTAATAACGACTTTTATCAAAATATTTGAACATTTTATTTTGTATTTCCCTTCCCGGTAGTCAATGGTACTATTTTAAACCCTGGCATGCGTAAAACTAACCCGACAAGATAATTAAATAATTGATAATAAATAAATAAGACATCAATATAAAATGAAAAAAAATATTCCGGTACCGGGAATCAAACCAGGCCTCCTGGGTGTGAGCCCAATATCCTAGCCACTGATGGGACCTGATTGTGGAGAAAATATTTATAAAGCCAGTGTATGTATCCCAGTATCCTCTGTATCCCAGATAATATCACTGGAAGACGGCTCACACTGCGGTCAGCTAAATAGGAGGCACTCTGTAGACTGGTAGTACCAAGGAGACCTGGAGCCACCTGTAAAGCGCCCTTGAAGCGTCTCTTACGCAAAAATGGCGCTATATAAATTAACTTAACCTTTATGTAAAGAAAATATATTTTAGAAAATACACTTATATACGCTATATAATAATATTTTTTTAGGTAAAATGGTTCGTGTTTTTGCTAAGTTCCGTATGTAGCCTTTTTTGAAGAGCTCCGCACATACGGCGATGCAATTGGATGCTAGTCCGGGGTTCAAGCCCCATCTCCGGCCGTTTAATCTGTTTTTTTAAACGTGAATTCGAGAGAAATTACGGAGTTACACAAAGTTACGGGGACAGACAGACGGATTGACAACTAAATTATTATAATTAGGATACTTTCGCTAGCAGCAGGTACACAACCGGGACGAGCCGCCGATAATTCAATGACCTAATTTGGTCATGGCGCTAAATACCGAATGTTACGATTAGTGAACCGGCATAAAAACGCGTTTTCTTTAAATAGATCGCAGATCGGACATCGCAGCTTCCTGCGTCACGCGTCGTGACTCGTGTGTCACGCGAACTACTGCACTAAAATAATTGTGATCTGAAGTATCATTTAAAAACTTAACTAGGCCGATAGGGTCGACTTGTAGGGCGATTGAAATTGTTTTTAGTTGGAAAAAATTTAAAATTTGAACTATTTGTGTGAAAAAATACAAGCCCAAGTTAACAAGGCGGCGGCAATCTCTGGATAATAAGAATATGGTCATCAAGAGCAAGACGAGAATCTACAAAGCATGTAAGACCTATAATGGCACATGGCGCAGAAGCAAGGACAGGCACAATCAGGACAAAACAAATATTGAGAACTTCCGAGATGAAGACACTGAGGATGATAGCAGGCAGGACGTTGAGGGATCGTGTGAGGAACACCAGAATAAGAGAGATATGTGATGCTGAGGGCATTGTACGATAGAGTAGATAGCGAAGGAGGAACTGGTATGGTCATGTCCAGAGAATCGACAGCACCAGGCTCCCTTATGTCCCACTACGTAATCAGTCTCACGGAATCCACCCCACAGGAGGCGCAAATCTCTGATAAACAGACCACATAGGTCTAGTAAAAGGAAGATGAAGAAGAAGAAGAAATATTTGAAATTTAAACCTACAACTTGATATAACTTATGTATATCAAATTATAATGAATCAATTTAAAATTTACCTACCAACAGACATACTTATAGTCCGTCTAACTTATCTGAAGAATGGCCAAATTTGGAACTAACGACGCCATATTGGATTATCTACAGCTGACAGACCTTTGACAGACTTTGTTTACAGAGGGGTTCACGACTGTTTCGATAGTTTTTTAAGAAAATTTTAGATTGTCACCATGCCAAAAACCATTAAAAGCGGTGTTCGGGAAATAATCTTGAAAATGCACACGTTTTTTGAAGAGGAACAACGTCTAAAAGCCCCAATTATACCGTTTGATTTTGTTCATAGACTTATTGCCGCCACTTCAGGTTAGTGCTGCCATGCAGTTATAATGATTTTCCCATACTTAGTTTTTTATTTTACTATTATACAATTTCTTCAGGTATTTCTGAATCGGCAATTTACAACATAGTTAAAGAAGGTAAAGTGACCGTGGAAATGGGCATTAAAATATCTACACCCGGAAAAAAAGAACAAGGATAAGTGGAAAAATTTAATTAGAAGCCGTAAGATGAGAAAAGTTTTAGAACATATTTTATTCGATAATTTTTTACATAGAATTTTTATTATTTATACTTTTATTACATAATTCATTAACGAGTTCATTTGTATAAACATCTTTTTTCAAAAATAAACTTTTTTATTTATGCACATTAAAGACTGGTTGCATCAACTTACTTTATAGCAATAGTTCATTTAAAGCATAGATTTTTACGAGAGCGAGTTGTTTGATCGGTGGAAAATGCAAAATATCTATGCTTTGAACGAAAGATTACTATAAACCAAGTTGATACAATGGCCCTAAACCGATTGATATCCTTAGGTGTAACTGAGTTAAACATGGTGGTCATGATCATTAGGTATGAGACATCGAATAAAACCGGCTGTGCGGATCTTCCGCCGCGTTTCTTCTGTCGTGGAACATCGCTACATTTCTTTCCATACAATATGCGCTTATTAAACACACTACGCGGATGATCGGTCGATCTATTTGCTTTGCCGATTTGGCGCAACAGAAAAAACGCGGCGGAAGATCTGAGTAATGTGGCGCCGGCCTAAAAGAATTATTATTGTTTGTTTTTTTTTTCCTGAAAATTGTATTTTTCTTTGATTTTGAAAAAACGCCATTTTGTGACGTTGTGTTATTTACGAATGTATATTTTGATAAATTTATTTGTACGTTAGTTTACATTTTTTGTTTTTTATCGTGTCATATACTGCTTAATAACTTGTTTAAGAAAAAACGAATTTGCATAAAATTCCCTACAAATGAGATAATTTTTGGATTATGGGCAGTACCACAACGATTGGGACGCCCTCCTTTATTCTCCAGATAAGTTGGACGGACTATATATCAGAATGTGAAACAATGTATGTTGACGCTGTCAGGTTTATGTCAGGTTATTGAAACAACAAAGCAATGCTCCGCATAATTTCAGGATTATTCATCATACCGCGCAACAATCGATTAAAATGCGTAATCAAATACACCTTCCTTCTAGTCTTTAAACTATTGTACCCAAACATATCCTGGAGAAACTCGGTTGGAATAGTGCCAAGGGTAATTGCCAAATGCCCGTACCCTTTCATGTAGGGTTTTGATGAAAATGTGTGAATGTGGTGGAAACAAAAATGGTTAGCCTAGATAGAAGAGTGCGAGTTCTATCCCCTTTGCCTATTCCTGACGGGAAATGGAGTGATGATTTGTAAATTAATTAAATAATAATCTTTTAAAATAATTTATAGGATTTTAATTTACACATAACTAAACACACATTGAGTTATTTTGTGAGAGAAGCGGTCTTTCTGTCTACGATGATTTTTCCACTTATGCACATATATTCCTCTGGAAGATGAGTTGATTCAGAGTGTACTTTATTCTCATAATATATCCGAGATACTCGAGCTTTCTTATCTCAACACTCGTCAACACTTTTCAGCCTTTTCCCATAAGCCAGAGGACTTCAACATTCGTAACTCTATTCACCCAGGAAACTTTCAGAAGGCGGCTACGGAGCCACATCTCAAAGGCCTCGACTTTGCGGATGAACGCTTGGTTTAGTGTACGTATCCATGATGTACCTACCTGTATGGATACACATTTATGTCGGTGGCGGAGTGTCCCCACCCTGGCCGAGTAAGAAAGGAGCTCAGGTGGGGACTAGAGAGAAACTATTTAAAATTTGGGAAAATTGGGACAAATTGGGACAAAAATTGGGGAAATTCAAATTTATCTCAGGGAGGGGGTGGGTGTTCAGGAGGCTGGAGAAAGGTTATCTACGTTTTAGACAGGTTTAAGTGTAACTACAGTTATAAATAAAATAGACAGACCTTTAATTGCACGCACCTAAATAGCTGACTGAGTGACACATAAGTAACACGTGTGATTCATTACTTTTCCAATTAATTTGCAAAAGGTCTATTCCTGCCTGTTATTAGTTACAACGCATGTAATGGTGAATGTACTTTTCTTTTCATATAAACATATTATCAAAATTATAACTGAAGTGTAATTAAGTATACATTTTTATATATGTGTGTATATATATTTAAATTTTCTTGTGCGTAAACGAATAAAATACTTTACACATAAATGTCTCGCGTCTACAGAATGACATAAATCTCAGAGATTTAGTTGAAATATATCTCAATACCTTGTACACGTTTGGAGATTTCAGAGATCATTTTGAGATTGGTAAAAAGAAACACAAACTCAAACCGATTATATATTCCGAAAAGTTAGACAAACAGTTGGATTAAAATTTCTAATTAAAATGTATTCCGTTTTAACTGCTGCTGGATAGATTCTAATTCTAAACATCATGGCCCAAAAATATAAGACAGTGTCTTCAAGTTTGTGTTTACTGGGGTATTATGCCGTGTTGTTACGACCTTTCGGGTCGACGTTTCGGATCCCATTGAAGGGTCCATCATCAGGGCTGATGTGTTGATGATGGACCCTGCAATGGGATCCGAAACGTCGGTCCGAAAGGTCGTAACAACACGGCATAATACCCCAGTAAACACAAACTTGAAGACTCTGAGTAGCCGTGAAAACCTAAGAACATTCTTATATGAGACAGTGGTTTGGCTAGTCTGTAGAGCTATTTTAGGCCGCAGTAAATAAAATGGCGATGGCCAACGTCCGTTGAACAAATAAGACGCAGGAAGAAGGAGAAGAGAAGAATAGACTATCATTTCATCCAGCACGTTTGCAATGTCTGAATGGCACATGCGCTCCTGGTAATTAAACTGAAGGATAAAAATAGATATTGTTATTTCACAGTTCCTCATAATGTTCACCGGATGACGAGGGCACTTCCGCTCACCACGAGGTGCGCCATCGGCTGATAACGAGCGCTTCGTGTTCCTTGTTTACGTGGTGTGTCTGTCGAGGCAGTCGCGCCCACGGCAATGTGGAAGGAACAACCGGTCTGCGGTTTTCGCACGTAATGTTTATCTTGGAAATGAATAATCAAAAAGTATTTATACGCACCAACTAGTGACCTCAAACGCCGAACGGAAAAAAGTAATTCATTGACAAAAGAGATATTTCGCAATATGTATTTTTATATAAAGTAGGTATGTTCTGGGAACACAGTCGCATGATTTATCTTAATTAATTGATCATCCACCTGGGAACAAAATCCAGCAACTGTGTTCTCAGAACATACTCGTACCTACATATAAAAATATTGCTAAAATATATACTGGTGTATTGAAGGGAGACAAAAAATTTAAAATACTGATTTTCGAATTCTGGTGTACATACGAGTGTATATGTTAAATATCACATACACATTAAAAATAGTATTACTAAATCATTACTAACCACGAAATCTACGTACACTATGTAGTTCATGAGAAAAGACTGAAGATGTCTTTTGCATAGTCCCTTCAAATCTATGTACTTATGCTATGTAATGATGCAAGAAAATGAAAAAGAAACGTGCCGACAAGCTGCATAAGGCTTGGCACGATCCATAATAATACCGCACACCAATACCAAACAGCCACCGAAGTCTTCCCGGTTCTATAAATTTTGTGACGTTTGGCTCCTTAAATAGAGTATAGAGCTCATTGTTGGAACGTCTGCGCCAAAGTCCATTTTCTAGAACCGGTCCGTAGATACGCCTCAAAATTTTAATCATTCAGATACAAATCTCAAATAACTGAACCATGTGGAACCGGTTAAAATAACGGTTTGACCATTACTGTTGTCGGCGTTCTTTTCTATGGTCTCCGCTTAAATAGAAAACCCAAAGTGTTGTGATTGGAAGTTCCACCCCTCAGAATAGACAAAAATTTTAAAATGGTTTAAACCTTGCAGTGCTTATGGTCGATACCATGTTTATAGTCCGTCTAACTTATCTGAAGAATGGCCAAATTTGGAACTAACGACGCCATATTGGATTATCTACAGCTGATTGACAGCCTTTGTTTACAGAGGGGTTCACGACTGTTTCGATAGTTTTTTAAGAAAATTTTAGATTGTCACCATGCCAAAAACCATTAAAAGCGGTGTTAGGGAAATAATCTTGAAAATGCACACGTTTTTTGAAGAGGAACAATGTCTGAAAGCTTCAATTATACCGTTTGATTTTGTTCATAGACTTATTGCCGCCACTTCAGGTTAGTGCTGCCATGCAGTTATAATGATTTTCCCATACTTAATTTTTTATTTTACTATTATACAATTTCTTCAGGTTTTCTGAATCGGCAATTTACAAAATAGTTAAAGAAGGTAAAGCGGCCGTGGAAATGGGCATTAAAATATCTACACCCGGAAAAAAAAGAACAAGGATAAGTGGAAAAATTGATTTAGAAGCCGTAAGATGAGAAAAGTTTTAGAACATATTTTATTCGATAATTTTTTACATATAATTTTTATTATTTATACTTTTATTACATAATTCATTAACGAGTTCATTTGTATAAACATCTTTTTTCAAAATAAACTTTTTTATTTATGCACATTAAAGACTGGTTGCATCAACTTACTTTATAGCAATAGTTCATTTAAAGCATAGATCGAGTTGTTTGATCGGTGGAAAATGCAAAATATCTATGCTTTGAACGAAAGATTACTATAAACCAAGTTGATACAACGGCCCTAAACCGATTGATATCCTTAGGTGTTACTGAGTTAAACATGGTGGTCATGATCATTAGGTATGAGACACCGAATAAAACCGGCGCCACACTGCGTGGATCTTCCGCCGCGTCTCTTCTGTCGTGGAACATCGCTACATTTCTTTCCATACAATATGCGCTTATTAAACACATTACGCGAATGATCGGTCGATCTATTTGCTTTGCCGATTTGGCGCAACAGAAAAGACGCGGCGGAAGATCTGCGTAATGTGGCGCCGACCTAAAAGAATTATTACTGTTTTTTTTTCCTGAAAATTGTATTTTTCTTTGATTTTGAAAAAACGCCATTTTGTGACGTTGTGTATTTTACGAATATATATTTTGATAAATTTATTTGTACGTTAGTTTACATTTTTTTTTATCGTGTCGTATACTGCTTAATAACTTGTTTAAGAAAAAACGAATTTGCAAAAAATTCCCTACAAATGAGATAATTTTTAGACTATGGGCAGTACCACAACGATTGGGACGCCCTCCTTTATTCTCCAGATAAGTTGGACGGACTATAGTAGGTAGTGTGACATGTCGAGTGATAGGAATGTGTAGTAGAATAGATTTATAAAACATTTCATCATTATCATCTTGTCATTAAAAACCCAAGACGAGAAGCAGATATTTCATTTTGTGTTTTTATGACTACGTAGACTATGGTGCAATGTGCAATATCACTTTTCATCACGCAAAAAATTTAGAATAGTGTCACATAAATCATTTTAAGTCAAAATAGGTAAATGAATATTTTATTACACAAACACAGATTGTAATGTCGCACGTGAATGATGTCTGGGTGGTCTAAAGAGACACCTGTTTATTTGATATCGAAGCGACATGGATGTCGAACAGACAAAAACAGCAAACCAGTCGTTGTAATCTGGAGTTTGGCTAAAATATAAGCGTTTGATGAATAGGTATTATATAAAAATATTTACTAATACAGTAGAACCTCGATTATCCGGATCGTCAAAATAAACAATACGTCTTAAAAATATTTGCGATTTGCAGCTTCAAAAAGAAAAGCTAGCTTTGAGGCTGGACTGCAAATGCATATTTCGGCGTTTTTTTTACGAAAATGTGGGTTTTTATTATTAATTTATATCAGAATGTATACCTTAGACTGCATTTTTTAGGGCAATAACTTAGATAGAACCTTTGTTACTATATTAAAGCAATAAACAATAATTAAAAAATATAAGCATTAATCGACAGGCCGCGGCAAAAAAATCGTTTTTAGTGTCCTAGGTGGCGCTAATTTTTAACGAATATTTATATGTACGCACAATATGTTTTTTTATTCGTATAAAGTATACTACAGTATCTAGAATCCGTAATAAGGAAATAAAGAAACATTCAATATTAATAAAGTTAAAATGTGCAAGAAATTTTTACATTTTTTCTTGATTTTAGAACGATTTTTATGTATATAAAGAGATGATTTAAAACAGTATATTCTCTTTATTCCCGTATTTTAAGGATTTACTCACTTAATAAAAGTTAGTTTTTTTAAATAAAAACACCTTAATTAATATTTAAAAATAAAAACTCCAAAGTATGAAATGTGTCAATAAATGACGTACTTACAAAACACTAAATGTACTTGTCTTTTCCGGTCAATTATAATTTTTCGATTATCAGGATTTGTCCCTATCCGGACTACCTTCATCCCCAATTAGTTCGGATAATCGAGGTTCTACTGTATACTAATTAATTCATTCGAAGCGTCCAAATATTAAATTGAAGACAATATTTCCGCTATAATTTGACATATTGACATGAATAAATATGTCCCGTCTATTTTTTAATGGCAACAATATATAAAAAAACTTAATGCAGTCATTATGGATCACTAATACTTATAGAATGTACTGAATTCGAGTTTTTATATGAAATATAGGCTGAAAATTTATAGGAAATATGATTTTGGAAGGAATATATACGTAAAATCTACTACTAATCCTCGGTGACTGCATCCAAAAAATTTTTTCAATTGAAATTGCTGCCTTTGCTTTAATACCCGTTATTTTGGAATAAGGCTAAAAATAAACACGTGTACACGGCACTGTGACTTACCTCAGTTAAACCTCCGAGATTTGTTTAATCGAGACACGGGGCTATAAAGGCTGGCTGCGGGCCGGTTGTTTCAAGTTGGATTAAAGTAAAAGTTCGTTTAGAGCGTAGATTTTTGCGTTCTCCACCAACCAAACGACACGTTTCCGTAAAAATCACGCTTTAAGAGGCGCGCCGCGCACGGCCATAACAGACTATACGATTTAATTAATTCGAATTTTTGAGTATGAGGTATATTTTTTGAATATTTTTATATTAATGACAGTGAAATTTTCTTAGTACGCATGTACAATTTAATTAAAATAATCGATGTTTTAATGGTTTTATGGATACTACAATATAGGTAAAAAAACGTTTAATTTTTGTCTTTTTTAAAACGATATATTTAACTACTTGTCGAAAAATATTAATGTCTGAATAGCACCACTTCTTTTTCAATCAATTTGTAAATAAAATATATGGTCTTTATCAGGCGCGGTCGCTTCATACATGCTTTAGATGCTCCGCATCCCTTGTGTTCTAGAGTTAAAAAGCTTTAGACTTTTTGTTTCTAGCCGAATACAGCATTGCAGAAAATGAATTAGTTCAGTATTTTATAAAACAGTCGTAACACACACTACGACAAGGCGCGCGTACGGGGCGACTCGAAATACATATACATTCTCAACATAGAACATCTATGAATCACGTAAACACAGCCACCAGCAGCGATGGAATCTGTAACGAATTCCGTATCCACACAGAGTTCAAAAATTCGATTTTCGCGCATGCGCATTCATTTCTGCTTGTCGGGATCTTCGGATAGTGGATATAGTCCGTCCAACTTATCTGGAGAATAAAGGAGGGCGTCCCAATCGTTGTGGTGCTGCCCATAGTCTAAAAATTATCTCACTTTTAGGGAATTTTTTGCAAATTCGTTTTTTCTTAAACAATTTATTAAGCAGTATACGACACGATAAAAAGACAAAAAATGTAAAGTAATGTACAAATAAATTTACCAAAATATACATTCGCAAAATACACATCACCAAATGGCGTTTTTCAAAATCAAAGAAAAATACAATTTTCAGAAAAAAAAAACAAATAATAATTCTTTTAGGCCGGCGCCACATTACGCAGATATTCCGCCGCGTCTTTTCCGTTGCGCCAAATCGGCAAAGCAAATAGATCGATCGATCATCCGCGTAGTGTGTTTAATAAGCGCATATTGTATGGAAAGAAATGTAGTGATGTTCCGCGACAGAAGAGACGCGGCGGAAGATCCGCGCAGTGTGGCGCCGGTTTTATTCGGTGTCTCATACCTAATGATCTGACCTCCATGTTTAACTCAGTAACACCTAAGGATATCAATCGGTTTAGGGCCGTTTTATCAACTTGGTTTATAGTAATCTTTCGTTCAAAGCAGAGATATTTTGCGTTTTCCACCGATCAAACAACTCGCTCTCGTAAAAATCTATGCTTTAAATGAACTTTTGCTATAAAGTAAGTTGATGCAACCAGTCTTTAATGTGCATAAATAAAAAAGTTTATTTTTGAAAAAAATATGTTTATACAAATGAACACGTTAGTTTCCCCTTCTGCATTAACAATCATGAAGCACTGACCTTTAGATACTGGTTTGAATACACCTTCGACATCTTCACTTTGCCAACATTTGTCTGCTGTGTGTGAGGTATGTATATATGTTTCATCTAAATGTATGACTGGCCGCCGATTCAAAGAAGTTTCATTCTTCCTTAATTCATACAAGTATTTTGCTCTCATGGCACATATTAATTATATCATTGCGTTCTATAAGAACCTTACGGTTATTTTTAGTCTTCCGAAAACGAAAACCTAGCTTATGCAGTAATTTACGTTATATCTCACGATATCCTTGAAAATTTATGTTTTCTTTCAATACCTTTTGCAGTTTACTTAATGTAGGTAACTCTTTCTTAAAAAGTATAAAAATCGTGTACCTTTCGCCTGATGACTCCCAAATCAAAGTCATCAATATCAATTTTTCCACTTATCCTTTTTCTTTTTTTTCCGGGTGTAGATATTTTAATACCCATTTCCACGGCCGCTTACCTTCTTTAACTATTTTGTAAATTGCCGATTCAGAAATACCTGAAGAAATTGTATAATAGTAAAATAAAAAACTAAGTATGGGAAAATCATTATAACTGCATGGCAGCACTAACCTGAAGCGGCGGCAATTGGCGGCAATACATCTATGAACAAAATCAAACGGTATAATTGGGGCTTTTAGACGTTGTTCCTTTTCAAAAAACGTGTGCATTTTCAAGATTATTTCCCGAACACCGCTTTTAATGGTTTTTGGCATGGTGACAGTCTAAAATTTTCTTAAAAAACTATCGAACAGTCATGAACCCCTCTGTAAACAAAGTCTGTCAAAGGTCTGTCAGCTGTAGATAATCCAATATGGCGTCGTTAGTTCCAAATTTGGCCATTCTTCAGATAAGTTAGACGGACTATACGGTCTTGAAAACAGCATCCAACGGAGTCACCCGAGGACAGCCGAACGTAGCCGAGCAGTCACGGCTGAAGGGCAGAGACATATTTATTACGAAACGAGCGGATTTTTGAGGATTTTGTTTGTGTGACGTATTTGATGGGTAGAAATGGTGAATTTGAATACTTGAAACCGAATTATTGAAACATTGAGTGTCGTTCAATTATCTATTTAAATAATCATTAAAATTAAATTTGATTAAACGGTTTTAACACTCTTTCAAGAACTAGGAAAAGACACACGAGTGCTCTCAACAACATAATATTATCTTATCTTAACCACACTTGCAATTTTCCTCAGTGAATTTTCCACAATAAAAAGGACTAAAACGTACAACCGAAGCGCACTAGGCGAAAACAGACTTTCTTCCCTTGCTTTCATTTATATTGAGAAAACACTCCTGCTGTTTTAAAAAGAGAAGACAAAATTTCACAACGATTTTATAAAGAAAGAGCGTCGAATCGAGCTTAAGTTTAAATAAATGAAAACTCGGGTATGTAACGGATTTTTTAAAATAGGTACGAATGACGCATGAAATTGAATAGAAAATTGTTGAAGCATAGCTTAAAGGATTTATAAAGCTTATTTGACAGACTATTTTTGTTACTAGTTGCATGAGCTAATCTATATATGATGGTAGATATAAGCTTAGTATCCAGCATCCCTTCTATCAAAAGTCACCGACCGCCACTGGTCTTTATTTAAAAATATACGAGATTAGTGTACTAAAGATAACTCTATTGCATGAAAACTAAAATAGTGTTTCGGGGTTATAATTTTTTTGATGTTATAACAATATATTTCTTCATATTTTTTAAGGAAATGCTTCAAGAGTAAATGGATCTATCATGATAAAATTGATTAAAAGCCTGTTTGGCTATGGGTTTTGCAAAATGATTTAATAAGTTTACGTTAAATTTAGCAAAATCGAGAACAAATATGAAAATCGTGTACTGGGGCCTCTTAAACGAACTTTTATTTTAATCCAACTTGAAACAACCGGGCCTGAGGAAAACGGAAATAAAATATGAACCTTTACCAAACCACCCGCCTACTGCAGGTTCAAGGTGACGTAGCCACAACGGTTACCGTAACCGGGACGAGACGGGCCGAGTGACGCCAGAGAGCACGCGGCGCCACGTGGGGGCTGAGTCAGTCCCACTGTCACCGGGAGCTGGACTCCTCGGGGGCTTCCTGCGCCAGCGCGCGCCGCTTTGCACTTAACACCTAGGGCCAACATAATTAAAATGAATCCAACACGATGACGCACAGCTCACCAGATCACTGCCGCTGCTATATTTATAAGATGACTAGACCAGACCCACTACTCTATTGCTAGACATTTTTATCCTCTTCAGACTAATCATAATCGGTCCGTTAATTCATCTTTAACAACAAAATTTTAACAGTAGTTCTTAAAATATTTCAAATTTGGGATTCAACATACCACCAGTAATATCTATTGATGGTGAGCTTAACTAATCTGTATACAGCTACCTAAAGTATGATAAACTCATCGTCAAGCGCAGGCTTTAATGATGAAAGGAAAAGAGAACCATCTGCCTCCCCGTATGCTACCGAACCCGCAACATCCTCTACGAAAACTAACAGAACAAATGCATTTCACTTAATGAGGGTTCGATCTAATTCTCTTACATCCCTATCAACAGGAAAATAACAATAGCAATCAACTATCGGCGAACGGAAACAAGAACACCAACAAAAAGACAAAACAACAACAACACACCCTCCCCCAAGCCGACTGGTCCTCGTGGGGGAAAATGACCAAGACACTTTAACAAAATAAACAAAATAACTTCAGATATACATATAGCAACATTTAACTCAAGATCATTTGGACCAGAATAATAACAGAGTGGTATACAAGATACGGTAAAAGAAACAAAGGTGGACAAACGAAAAGATGGGAAGACGATCTAAAAAAGGTGGCTGGTCCAGAATGGATCAGAGTTGCGAAATATAGAGAAAAATGGAAATCTTTAGAAGCCTATGTCGAAAGACAAGCTGTTTCTAAAAATAACGACCCGAACGCTGAGAATTTCGAATAATTTAAATAATATAATATACAAAAAAATATTTTTAGTTAATAAGATTAGAATGTTTTATAAGTTTAACAGCAATAAAGGCTTATTTTATTTTAATTTTATTTATTTTAACTAATTTGTAAAAGGATACAATGCAAAACATTGATCTGAGAGATTTTTTCTGTGGACCTGTCTCCTAGAGGCGCACCGAGTCCGAGGAGGTTATACATTTTACAACCCGTTGGCGAAAGCAACAACCGAAGTCAAAAAATTCGGGAGAGCCAAAATAAAATTTTGGAATTTCGTTTGTTTATGAAATATCTCTAAAAGTCTTCGTTATTTTTATCTATTTTTTGCACCAGTAGTTTTGTTTTTTGCACAAGAACGTTAGGCCAAGTTGACTAATGTCGTTGTTTCTTGCCAAATTTTTCAAATAATTTCATTTCTCCTTTTTCAAAAAATTAAAAAATAGCTTTTTCCCAGCTAGACATATATGTAAAGAACAACTCTGCAAAATCGATTTTATTGACACATTCGTTTGTTCCTTTCGCCCACAGATTTTTTCCGCTCCTAATTAACCACAGGCTACCAAAAATGCGTAGACATGAACTAACGTCCATTCTTGGTGCACCATCAGGTCCCACGGCTGGTTCCAATAATCCTATGGCCTTGTTTAAAAAAATACCAAGAACCTGTAAATTTTGAATCAATTATGAAAAGGTCAAACTAAATACTCTTAAAAAGTATAATGTCTTAGTAAATAAGTCACATTTTATTACAAGAAGACGTTTTACACTTAAAAAACTCAGTTTTCTTTACTGGGAGATTTAATTATGCAAGAATAAATGCTTAAAAAACTGCAGTATAGTTATATCTTAAACATAAGCGAGAGGGGAACATTCTTCCATTATCCTCTTTCCTAAAGAACGGGTTTACTTCATCTCTGTAAATTTTTACACTCTGTGGCTACAACAGTTATCTTTTTTCTAAGTTTCTCGAGACTTTTTGAAGTTAAAAGTTAAAACTGTCTACACACGCAATATCGAGTAAATCGGCTATTAATAAGTTACACTGGCCATTAGCAAAATGGTGTCTAAAATATTGTAAACTAATTTCTACTTATCCTGCCATACTGAATACGCGTTAATTTACGAAAGTTATTTTTTAGCTCAGGTTTTCGTGATACGCGACATACTTATTTGTAATATTGCAATTCTAACCTCCCTTAACCAACAAAAAATATCAATGAAGTTATTATTCAAGTTATTTCTTAACAAAACGTGCGAATAATTTGTGGTGCAGTGATTTTTTTGACATACGAAGCGCATTGTTTCTACTTTGGATGCCAGTAGGGAATGCAATCCCGATCCCGCGAGATTTCGAGGCATTTTACGAGATCAATCCCGAACCGAAAAATCGGACGGGATGATCGGGATTGATCAACATTTTTTATGTTTTATATGTTTGATTGTGCATGTCTATCGATCTTTTAGTAAGTACTTAAAAATTATGTTCATGTCGCATTCAAATAATGAAAATTGCTTTGAATAATATTTACTATATTTTATCAACCAAGTAATAAAAACTATTACTAACTCTACTACATCGACTGATTGATGCTTGGAAAAACGCCTACAAAAACTTTAATGCAATGATTAATAATTTTTATTAAAATTGCTGATACAAAAATGCAAGGCGTTGTCTTTAATTGCTATTCAGTTCTATAAACAAACAAAAAAACACGAAAGTATTCGGGATCCCGATTCCTAGGGATCCCGCGGGATTGGAAATTCTAATCTCGAGGGATCCCGAAAGGGCAATTCCGACTCGGGATTGCATTCCCTAGATGCCAGGACAAAAGCTAGCGCCACATTCCAGCAGCAATCCTTGTGCTACACCGGTAGCGCTTCCAAGAAATCGCCAACAAGTAAAGACGCTGCCAGGCAGGTCATTATATCTCTGTTACTGTTACTAGAGATTTTGCGAGAAGCAAAAAGACGACATTCCTCAGCAGAATAAAAAAATGATGATTTTTATAATTTAACTAAAAGTTCTTAATTTTTTTTTTCAGAAATTTAAACTTATTTTGTAATTTTAGTACTAATTTTTTTCGTATTCAGCACAACAAAATTTAAAATGTGGAGTATCAAAGCGAAAGCAAGTAATATCTAAAAAAATAAATAAAATTTTGAATCCAATAATCACCGGGGATTAGGTAGGTACTAATTTTAAATGTATTGAATTATATATCTATTCTTTATAGGCTAAGTTTCTTATGAAATCTCTAATTCAGTACATTATAAATAAGTAATCCTCGATATTTGCATTTTTTTTTTGCTTTTATAACCCACAAGTAAAAGTTACCTACTTTACATTCAGAATATCATTTCAAAGTTAAGTATTTTTGTCCAGCGTGAAGAACTCTCGATTAAACTCACGGTGAAGTCATAATTGAGCCACGCGCGTTCGAACTCTGGACGAAAAATTATTAATTTATTCCACGAAGTTAGGAGATCGAATATAACACATTTAAAATGAAATAAGATTGCCGAAACGTGGATTATCTATAAACAGGGTTATTTGGAAAACATTAATTACCTCGCAGGACTATATGTTTGCCTTAATTGTGAGTTCAAAATGTTCAAGCTAGTTATGAAGATATGCGACATCAAAGTTTGCATTTTTTTTTTCAATATTTCTGACTTATATTTTGTACTAAAACGTTGGACTATCATTACAGTAACTTATATCGAATACGAAAAATTCATTCGTTTCAATACAAGTTAAATAAAATGATAAAAACCCTGGAAATTTTCCAATTGGAATTCGGAGGTTTTTATTATTTTATTTGACTTGCATTAAAGGGAATGAATTTGTCATATTCGATATACTTACTGTTACTGTAATAATAGTCCAACGTTTTACAAAATATAAGTCAGAAATATTGAAAAAAAATGCAAACTTTGATGTCGCATATCTCCATAACTATTGATATTAGGTCATATTAGCGTGAACATTTTCGACTCATAATCAAGGCAAGAAAGAATATAGTCCTGCGAGATTATTTTTTTTTCCAAATAACCCTGTATAAAAAACTTTCTATATAAAATTTATTCTATTTAAACCGGCCGAGAACGAGACACAAGCGTTATTTGTAAAAATTAATATATATTCATAGCAAAGGAGACAATTTAATTTCAACATTGCCTTTTCATGGAATTTTCGCAATTTAGATGTGAACATACATAATTCCGCTCGACGTTCGGCAACACGTGACAGGTGCTATAGATGTATCTATGCAGGGTTATTTGTAAAACATTAACCTCGCAGGACTATACTCCTGCCTTGATTATGAGTCGAAAATGTTCAAGCTATTATGACCTAATATCAATAGTTATGGAGATATGCGACATCAAAGTTTGCATTTTTTTTTCAATATTTCTGACTTATTTTTTGTAAAAAGTTGGACTGTCATTACAGTGACTTATATTGATTACGAAAAATTCATCAGTTTCAATACAAGTTAAATAAAATGATAAAAACTCTGAAAATTTTCCAATTGGAATTGGAAAGCTTTTATTATTTTATTTGACTTGTATTAAAGGAAATGAATTTTTCATATTCGATATAAGTTACTGTAATGATAGTTTAATGTTTTACAAAAAAGAAGTCAGAAATATTGGAAAAAAAATGCAAACTTCGATGTCGCATATCTCCATAACTATTGATATTAGTTCATAATAGCTTGAACATTTTCGACTCATAATCAAGGCGGGAATATAGTCCTGCGAGGTTATCAATGTTTTACAAATAACCCTGTATATGCACCATGATCATTGAGAATTGACTGGTGACGCGCCGTGAAATTGGCGTCAAATATTTATTTTGGAACTGGTAGTCTAGCTCTCAGTCTCATCAGAGGAGCAGGAAGGCAGAGCACTGCTCACACGATGATGAGAGAGATGGCGTTAGCGAGTCATCCTGTGGACACGCAGCTTTACACTGAAAACCGACAATACACCCTCTTTAGGCTCTACTTGCGCACTACGCGACATTTCTGTGGTTGTCGCATTTTACCTAATTATTGTGACACTTTTAAAATATGACGTAATGATTAAGATTTTTGTTGTAATGTTGCGTAATTATTGCGACATAGGTAATTGTGGCGTATGACCACTACACGTAAGGGCTCCATATGGATAGTGGCGGTTTTGCATCTTTACGCCACAATTATTCGTATATTAAACATAACTTTGTTTCTTAGCAAATGCACCAAGTTGTGGTGGGTGTGTTGCGTGTGTGTGAATAATCGGAATATAAAAAAAGCCGGAAGCTTAATCATAAAACAAGTGGACAGAAGTGAGTCATGACCTTCATAATTATATATTTTGGAGATCTTTAAGGCCCCCTATCAACACTGGAGATAAATAATACTTATTGAAAGTATGCGGGGACTTTGGACTAGACACTTTAGACGTTAGACTAGGTACGTGAAGCTTCGTAATGTAAATTTTTAATAGAAATCCTTCAAATTGCATCATCCTGCGGTACTATGGCCACTAAGATCATGCGAGCTGCAACTCAAACATTGTTTGTAAGAGCATTTAGAGCTGGATAATTATAGAATTGCATTTTAAAAGACAGTTCGTTCAGAATCGGAGGAATTTTAAGATTCTTGCAATATCTATTTTAAATATAATTTTAAAATGAATTATTAAACATGAAAACATATTTATGGATTCATACACATATAGGTACACAACAGTATGGTGGATTTATGGCGAAATGAATATAGTTATGGTTTCTACATCTCCAGATTTTTGTAAAGTTGAAGAAGGTAGGAAACAAATTCAAAATCAATTCTGAAGATTTTTCTTCCATAGCGGTCTCATAGGGTACGGATGTCCATGACTGCAGTCACAACATAGCGTCACCCATCCCTTAACATCGTTTTGTACACCAGTCGGCCGTATTCCGAAAATATCAATCTTTATCCCAACACTTAGTAGACGAGTAAATAACGATAATAAATAAATATACGAGATGCAGGTGTAGCTATAGGTCGGTGTTCGTCGTACTTAAATAAGATTTGAATATTTTCACGTATCTCTCTCAAAGTTAATACCTTTATTTGCGGTGTCCGATGTCTGCAAATCCTTTAGAAGAGGGATTAATTTCTCCAGCGCCTTCTTATGCGGGCAGTCTGGTCTGATAGAGCTTCGCTCTGCCGCAAACTTAACCTCACAATTCTCATGTTTCGACTAAAATTACATCAAATATGTAGGTTTAATTCTGCATTTAAAGCTTATAGAAAAAAGATTATTTCATATGCACTTATTAATTTCTTCTCCCACAGCGTCCTGATGTAAAATTGTGGCAAAATTGTCATTGTCGCGTTGGACCATAGAAAAGAGAAATATCGTTGGATTCGTATTTATTTTTGTCGTTTGTTGGATAATCGTCATGTACTTCTTTCTCCTTCTGAGCACACCGCCGACGCATTTTTAATTTTTTTTTTTCGCATCGATAAAGATTTTAAGATCCCAATTTCTGGATACGATTTATCTTGACATTAGCCGACCATCCAAGTCTTGTCTCAGTCTCGATTCAAGTGTTTTCAGGAGTGAGGGTTTTGTGAGTGTTGAGGGAGTCATCTACTCCTGCTACACATCCCACCCATTGCAGCTTTCTCGCGATCACCATCCTCGTGATATCCGGGGTGTTATGCGTTCCCGAAGTTTCTGATTCTTCAACCTCCTCCATTTCACGTTAGGTTAGGTTATTTCGTATTGGGCCGTAAATCTTGCGTAAGATTCGATTTGAAACAAGTTTGTGTACTTGGAAAGTATGTTCTATAGATGAAGGAAAGCTGAGAAAGATATCGAGAGGAGGGTAAACGGTGCATTTTTAGAGTTTCTAATAGAAATTTCTATCTAATCTAAGAAAAATCTAATAGAAAAGCGAGGCAAGACTAGCGTTACACAGTGGAATTCGGGTACCAAAACTTTATGGGAGTGAAGCCTGTAGCTGGCAATAGAGGAACGAAAGTACTTTAAATGCAGTGGAAATGAGATCACTTAGATTTATGTGCGGCAAAATCAATTATGATAGAGTTAAGAATGAATAAATTAAGAAATAAAGTAGTACTGATCTTAGCATGGTTAATGAAACTAGAAAAGAATCGCTCAGATGGTTTGGGCATGTAGAGTGAACGAATGAGAAAAGAATGGTAAGAAGGATGTACGGCGTAGGCGAGTGTTGACGGCGCCAGAAAGAGAGGCCGATCGCGGAAGACGCGGCTTGACCGGGTCAACCAGACACTGGAAGATGGTCCTGTTAGGAGCCTCAACAACCGGCGAGCTCGCAATCGAAGATGTATGAATGTGGCTGAGGCGAGAGTTGTCTTATCAGGACGGAAGAGTGTGGCGCTCCATCCTCTCTGCCTGATCCCGCGGGAAACGGCGTGATGGTGAGTAAGGTTTGATTTGCTTTCTATTTTTTTGGCTGCAACCTATTTTCTCGCGATAAAACGAGAGAAAAAGCTCCACAGCCGTAGATAGCACGCCCTAGAATACATGTTCTTTATGTTTTGTAACACTAACCTCCACAACAATGTCCGTAAACCAAAGTGAAAAGCGATTCCCGATTTTATCCTGCTCAACTAGTCGGGCTTTCTGTTGGGTAGGTATAATTATTCCTCATCACATCTGTTCCCAGGTATTTAAACTGTTTAACCAATTCATGTGCTTCGTCTGTTATGACAATAAAACTACAGATACACATGCTTATTTAGTGGCACGTGAGTACGCGCAGTATCGACCTTCTCTAGGCCTTGCTTATTAGTGGCATGTGTGTACGCACATTGCTAGTAACGAGCATGCCACTTAGCCATACAACCGCCGGTTGATTTATGAGCATAATAACTAATAAGCATGTGTATTGTACCTTAATATTGATGACGGCGTCTATCCTCGGCTCCATCTCGTTTGGCAGTGCTCGGAAATACATAATATAGTCTAGAAATCGATTTCTCAGAATGTTACAAAATTTCTTTGAAACTGCGCATAGTTTCATTATGTGTCACGTAGCGCGGAAAAAGTTTATTAATCGTTTCGTGCTTTAGGAAGAATGTCTGCCCACCGTGTGCTAATATATTTCTATAAATTGCCTACACACAAGAATCGTCACTGAAAATTATTTTTATTTATTATACAGGGTGTACCAGAGCTAGCAGCAGAAACTTGGCCGGTAGATTCCTAGCTATGTTATGAGTCTAAAATTTTCAAGCAACCATGGCCTAATATCAATAATTATGGAGATATGCAATATCAAAGTTTGCATTTTTTTTCAATATTTCTTACTTATTTTTTTTTTGCAAAAACTTGAACTATCATTACAGCAACTTATGTCGATTATGAAAAATTCATTCGCTTTAATACAAGTGGAATAAAATGATTAAAAACGTTGCAAAAATTGAAAAAAGTTATTTTATTTAAGTTGTATTAAAGCAAATGCATTTTTTATAATCGATATAAGTTACTGTAATGACGGTTCAACAAAAATGAAAAATTTGATATTGCATATTTCCATAACTATTGATATTAGGTCATGGTTGCTTGAACATTTTGGTCTCATAACATAGTCAGGAATCTATCGACCAGGTTTCTGCTGCTAGCTCTGGTACACCCTGTATAAAAAGTAACTGTACTTTGGATATTGTTGATACTAATAAATATCAATGGGATCCCATCCAAAATCAGTTAATTAAATTATACAGATTTTCTGAATAAATGTATGTACTTACTTACTTATATATATACATATTTAGACTTTGATTTAAAAAATAAAATAGTATTTTTTCCTTTAGTTCGGAGAATTAAGCGGTCATGTAGAAATGTTATGCTGTACAATAATCTCTCTAAGTATTTAAGAATACAAACAAGGAAGGTATCTATAAAATATATTTTTTAAATGAAATTCATGTTTTTGATCAATTTTATATCTTTATTCAGGATTCATTTGTTTGAAAAACATACATATTGTCACGAGGTGGTAGAAGCAGAAAGAATTGCGGTTTTTTCAGCTCCACCACC
The DNA here is from genome assembly GCA_016648135.1 of Agrypnia vestita. Taxonomy (NCBI): domain Eukaryota; kingdom Metazoa; phylum Arthropoda; class Insecta; order Trichoptera; family Phryganeidae; genus Agrypnia; species Agrypnia vestita. The sequence goes on from JADDOH010000536.1 coordinate 92,835, forward strand.
TTTTACACTAAAATGGAAAGTGCTAGGTACAAAGGTCTGGCACAATCTATCAGCATCGCGAAAGGACTAGAACACGAGTAGATATAATTACGGGGCATCATACATACTGCGCAGTCGAAGTTGTTTGACAGGCGATATAGAAGCGTGCGAATTGGGAACTGTGTAGAATATTCAAGTGACAAATTGAATAACGGTGCTCTGAATAAATTCGTGTCCACTGATTTAGTTTAATTAATAAAATTTTAATTATTTTCAAGTATATCAGCTATATCTAACACGATCCTGCGACAATATTAAAGGCAATAAATCAAAACGTTTCTAGTTTTAAAAACCAGGATCGAGTTTAAGTTAACTAAGAAGATGTGGGAAATTGGGGATCCAGATAAAGTCGACCTCTCTCTTGAAGATTTTATTTATTGACTTGTAACGATGAATTTATTTCGCTATAGGCAGCTTAAGTAGTAGTTAGTGATGGTTAAACTGTTATTTTAACGGTTATTTTCATGGCAGTTATTTGGTATTTGTATCTGATTGTATCGATGATTAATAACTAAGGTATAATTGTTGTCTGGCACCGATTGTTGCCTGTCGAATTGCAAAAAAACAGTTCCCAATTATCGACACAATCAGATACAAATCTCAAATAATAGTTAGTGCGTCACTAGCAGTAGTTACTTTTGAGCATAACCAGCAGGTTAAATGCTAAGTGAGCGCGCCAGGATGGCGCGTCCCTTTTTGTCCCCATTCACTCTCGCATTATTTCCTGTCTCTTTCATAGGTACATTCCGACGGACGTTCATCTTAATACAATACAGTAATCATCTTATAAAACATCTGTCAAAAATGGTATTTGATTAATCTGTGTAGGGGGTGCAATTCCGAGTCGGGATTGCCCTTTCGGGATCCCGAATATTTTTGTGTTTTTTATTTATTTATAGAGCTGAATAGCAATTAACGACAATGCCATGCATTTTCATATCAGCAATTTTAATGTTCATTATTAATCATTGCATTAAAGTTTTTGTAGGCGTTTTTCCAAGCATCAATCAGTCAATGTAGTAGAGTAAAAACAACTAACTAGTCGTAGTTTTTATTACTATGTTAGGTTAATAAAATACAACAAATATTATTCAAAGCTACTATCATTATTTGAATGTAACATGAACATAAGTTTTAAGTACTTACTAAAAGCTCTATAGACATACACAATTAAACATACAAAACATAAAAAATGCTGATCAATCCCGATAATCTCGTCCGATTTTTCGGTTCGGGATTGATCTCGTAAAATGCCTCGAGATCTCGCGGGAGGGATCCCGATCCCTTGAGATCGGGAGATCTCAAGGGATCGGGATTGCATTCCCTAATCTCGTGAACTTCCTCACCGACCAATATTTTTACAGTTTTTAATGATACTGGATATTTTCGACATACCGGAATTTTCAGATTCTGTCGCCACATTTAAATACATACATCAGTAGTCTGGAATACTCATTATTCTACGTACAGTGAGCGACTTGAAAATATCCACACAAATTTCTCAATATTTTAAATTTCCGTTCCCGTTTAGAATTCAACTCGTACACAAAAAGCGAGCGTTATATATAAAATCCCTCCTGTATCACATCGAAGATGCATACAAGATCTGTGTTATCTTTATAAAATCTTGAAAAACTTGGTTGACTCACCCTATTTATTAGAGCAAATAGGTTTAAGATGTCCTACATACTCAACGCGTTCAAATAATTTATTATACTCAAACTTTGGCAGGACTAACTTCAAAATACAATCTGTTAAAAAAATCTATTAAATTCTACAAATAACCGAGATATTTTTATCGACAATTTGCTTCTATTTAAAATGAAATCCGTAATCTCATTTATAATTATTGAAATAAATGTAATACTTCTTTAATTGAGTCCCATTCCCTCCCTCTTCCCACCCTTCCCATTTTATGCATTATCATAATCCAAATCTTTGAAATGATTATCATAATTTAAACTTTCATCACATTTTCTTTATCATTTTTTTACCAGCTTCGAAGAAACTTCACTGGTCATCGTAAATGAATATTTTTTCGATATTATATAATTTTTTTATTACATTGTACTGTATGTTTCCCAAAATAATATAATATAAAATAAAATAAATGCTTCTATGGAATATAGTCTATGTACCCATTAATCATTGTGTGTACCTACAAGTTTTGGTAACTTATTCATCTTCACATTGCACCAGCCTCTGCGATTTGACGCGTCTTAGGCCCGGTTGTTTCAAGTTCGATCAAAGTAAGCGTTCTTTTAAAGCATAGATTTTTACGTTCTCCACACCAATCAGACGATCCGTTTTCGTAAAAATCTATGCTTTGATCGACCGCTTACTTTGATCCAACTTGAAACAACCGGCCCTTAAAACGACTAGAACAGATGCACTCCATAACACGGCAAATATTTACAGTATTTTTTTTACGGACGCTCGTTGATTCACGATATGTTATGTATCGGTACGTTCAGGATTATTTAACGAGACTTCGCAACCGAGGATACGGAGAATCCCCGTGACTAACGTACCTATCCGGAGAAAACTTCCGAAGACAGTTCACATACCAAAGGACTTAGTTGCGAACCTGTTCGCGCACTCGGTAAGTTGGCGAGGTCGCGGGCAGACCACGTGTGAATGAATAATTGCAGACAGTTAGGTAACGACGATCGACTCATTTATAAAACGGCAGGTAGTTGGACAGATTCGGCAATCTAGACATCGAGTGTTGAAAGACGTAATTGCGTCGTTTGGGAACATTATTTTGGACGTTTTAGCCCCGGAATCAAAAGTCACGGTGTTCTGAAGCAATACGCATCCGAGACAATCTCGACTATATACATAAATTCAACATTGTCCAAAATCGAATCAACTTCAGATGAGCTGTATATTGCTACGCGGATGTGTCCAAATTGAAAATTTTTGAGTTGTTTGCGAAAAAAAATATAAATGGAGGTACTTACTAGGGATGGGCGTTGAATGGACGGACTAGTTGAAATCAACCGTTGACGTTGCATCGACGCGTCGACCGTTTACGTTTATCGCATGGACTAGTTGAATTCGTAGACGGTGGACAGCGGACGCCGCGGTCGGTGGACGATTCGAGATTAACGCAATGCAAAGCAACGAGCGAGAGCAAGACAAAACGTCTCCGTTTATTTCTCTCTCATCTCTCGCTGTCGACTTGTAGATGCCATAGACGTCATAGACGGCTCGACGGGTAATTTCATTTCAACTCTAAAGTACACTACCATAGAGTGCAGATCTGTGTACACGAACTATGACTAGAGATTTGAAATTTGAATACATGCGTAGGGCGAGATAGGCTTAATAAGCTATTATCTATTATTTTTTTACTTGATTTTTTGTGATGTCACGTGCAACGATTCGGTGAATTCCCAATTTTACGCTGTATAAAATAAAACAATTCTGTTTAATTATTTTATTTTTTATTGAACTATTATTAATTAACAGGCCGGCTAGATATTTTTCTAAAATCAATATTTTATTCGATCGATCTCGACTTCTTATATCTACCTGAAAAGGGATGCAAAAATTTAATTATTGTGTTATTTCCTTACTTTTCAACTTTAGCATATAAATGATAAACAAACTTGTAGGGAATAAAATTTTCTATACCTAACTATGGTCCTTATTCAGGAGTCCAACATTAATTATTATATATGTAATATAATCTTGAATTTAGGTTTAATTAATTTTTATTAAAAATTCCCTATTTTCAACTTTATAGATAAAAAAATAAATCTATTATAATTTTGTTTACACCACTTTTTATTGGTTTTTTACATGTTTCGGGAACAATGTTCCTTTTCTCAGATTGAGCCTTAAACTAAAGTTGACAAATAATACAGATATATTTATTTATTAATAATGTCACCACAAAGTGAAAGCCTGACTTTGAAAGATGTATTCTTCAATAAATTTCTATATAACATCTCAAATGTAAAGTATTTTTAAATTATGTATTTATTTATAAATTTATAGATAATAAATAAATGTAAAGTATTTTTTACCGCACCTCATAACTGGTGCCTTTATTACGCAAAATCATTGTTTCCTTCCATTTTATTTACTCACATTTTAATGCTTATACCCAATACTTTCACTGCTTATATATGTAGTTTATATTTATATTTTACTGCTAACACCTGATATTGCTGTGTATACCTACTTCTTTCTTTGTTATATATAGAAAGAAGTATATAAAACAATATGTAAAAGCCTATAATGTGCGTAAACAAATAAATGATAAAATATTTATTTTTACATATAAGCACAAGTAGCGGTTTTACTTTCCCCGAAACTATATTCCTTCGAACTGCTTTAAATTTTAAAAATTAACGTCATTAAAATAGCCAACGGTTGAGCCGTCGAGAAGCGTCGCGTTGAACCGTAGACAGTTGACCATCGTCCCGATGTTTAGATAGAACGTCCGCGACGTCCGCGTAACGAAGTTGACGCGTCAACTAGTTGATCTTCTCGTCGATGGATGGACGTGGACGGTCTTGTTTCGTCGACGGTAAATACGTCGACGACCCATCCCTAGTACCTACTGCTGTACAAATTATAGTTTTCGCAGGCTGCCATCCCCCAATAGGTACTAGTTAAAGCTCTAATCGAATCAAAAGATTATATAGTTATACGAGTCCGGAAATGGCAGCTTTCTTCTGTTAATTTTTTTTTACCATTTTGTTTTTCAAAATCATCACTTCTTTCGGAGTTTCGCCTCCGACTTTTACGTTTTGAACAAACTTTTTAATAGTCTACAATATAACTGCAAGGGCAAGGGCTTTCATTTTGAAATTGCCATAAATTTTGTGTTATTCAAGAAGGATGATACATACATTGCTGTAGAAGTGTCTAATCTAATAAAACCCTTAGGTCTGGTTGTTTAATCCATAGTAATGGCAATAGCTAACCAAAAAGCATAGGTTTTTACAAAAACGGGTTGATTGATTGGTGGTAAACGCAAAAATCTATACTTTTTTCTTAACTATTACTCTTACTCCTGATCAAAAAACCGGTCCTTATTGCTCTTAAGGGTTAATTAGGTTACTAATATGACCCAACTAAATTGTGGCATTTTTCTGGTTGTCTCAGAAAATTGATATTACCCTTATTAGAAATAATAATACGATTAAAATTTACTTTAAAATGTTGGAAAGACTTTTTTAATTCCGAGTAACGTTTATTTTGTCACTACCGATATTTTTATGATTTTGGAAGATCGGATCCCACACTATTCAATCTGAATTATACCTGCTTAATAGGCGAAACATTTAGTATTTGGGGTGTAACAGACCTGGTCCACAATATTTCACCGGTGGATATCCTCCAATTACTAGAATATCGGTTAATTTTATTAATTATCAGGTAAGGGATGAGACAATAAAAAACCGTAACTTACGCCTACATTTGCTTAATTCAAATCTACTTTTTTTCAACATACAAACAGTGACATATGTAGTTAAAAAATGAGTCCCACTGCAAAATTGTGCATAAGGTATTCGAATATTAAATACTATGAGGGTTTTTCTCGATAAATAGTAGGTTGATTGTGCTTAGTTAATTGCAGTTGATTGCGCATAATCAACTGGGTTTACGCTTATTATCATACCATTATCTTTTATCTAAAAAATAATCCGCCTGAGGGCTAATTTAAGAAGTGTATTATATAATAAAAAATCATTTGAAAGTGCTTTTATTTAACACTGTTTGTCTGTTGTGGTGGAATGTTGTAACTGATGTTTCTCCAACTTCCCGGCTAGCTAGAGCTCTGAAACTTTCAATGTTTACGTAAGGTGGATGACTGTACATGATCAAATCATTTTTGATATGACTTCTCATTATTTCGATTAAAATGAAAATATAAATAATCACATTACACACAAGCAAGAGCTGCAGAATTAGCTAAAGCATACGCCGTTGGAAAATTTGTTTTAAACTTTATAGCACCGTGTTTAATATTTGGAATACTGCATGGGTACCTAATGTTAAAATCGATTACAAATGCATGCTAAGTAAGCATACAAAAGCATGTCCTACTTCCCATCTTTTAACTCGTAGCGTCTGCTCGCTTGGTTGACGCAAAAACTTTGGATTGATTTTTAACCCTCTTCCCGCGATTCAATCGAGCTGAAACTTTGCGAGCACACTCGTGACGACGATCAAGAAGATCTAACAAATTTTCGTTAAATCAAATTAATAATTATAGTATAATTTTGGATTTTTCAAATTTTTAATGGTTTCTTCATACAAGTTGTACGGAGATTCCGACGCATAAGGTAGACCGAAAACGAGAAAGGGAGTATTGTAAAAACTTGGTTTTAATGGGTTACTTTTTTTTTGATGATTATTTTTCAATTTGCTGTTTTATATCAAGTATAATGCCACTTCCACTTTCAACTGCTCAATTACCGACTTTAAATTCAGAGCCATCTTTCGGTAAATTTGCGTGCCCTAGTACGTACCAACCCAAATCGGTTGGTCCAATTTTATGTTTATCTGCATACAAAACGCGCGAGGCTTATCTCTTAGTAACGACGACGAACCGATAAGGAGTTGTTGGTTCCTTTTCCTCGTGGGTGTGTTCTGTTTTCCTGGTGGACGCTGACCCCTCCCGGGCTGCCCCTCCCGCTGGAGGCCGCAAGGCCGCGGGGCCGCCGCTGCTGGCGATGAGTGGCCCCAGGACTGCACACTCATCTGCCAAGTCGCGGCGCGCTTCCTGCGACATGGCGATATTTCCTTATTTCATTCCGAAGTTTATTAATCACGAGCTGTCCGGAGCGTCGAAGGGGACTCCTGACGACACTACGCGAAAGTTATAAACATAACACAAGGGTGACTCAACTATCGTGACCCATTCAAATACCTTATTTCTCTGTATATATTATGTACCTGTCTGTAATTTTTTTGTTTATAATTAATACGGAAATAAATACATATCCCCAATAACAATAACTTCGTTATCCGTCCGTAACTTCCTAGAATTAGTGCCGAATATCAAGCCTACCTACTATTCGGCGAATACGAATACGAATAGTTCATCAAGGTTAAAAATAATACACCACTGTTCTTTTTTACTTCTTCTTCTTCATGTGCCCTGTCGGGTCCCCCCGATGTCGGCGATCACCTGGGAGAAAGTTTCCCTGTCCAGGGCGGTGCGGAACGCTTCCACGCTTCTTATCCCGGTCCACTCTCGGATGTTTCGAAGCCAGGAATGGTCCTTCCGACCCCTCTGCGACCCTCAATCTTCCCCTTCATGACGAACTGAAGGATGGAGTATTTTTCGCCTCTCATTATATGACCAAAATATGAAATTTTACGGAGCTTTACTATGTTGAGTAACTGTCTGTTTGTATTTGCTCTACGTAAAACTTCAATATTACTAGTCATGTCAGTCCAAGATATCCTTAACATTTTACGATGTATCCACATTTCGAACGCCTCTAGGCGATTTAGAGTCAACACCGTAAAGTAGAACTGACCATCTTTTTTACCAAGAGATTTAATAATTAAAATTTACCATCGGAAAATTTTTGTTCAAAGAGCACAATATTTCTTTTAACCGTTTGTATATTTCCAGGGGTCGAAAATAAATATCACTTATTTTCACGCTTATGAGAGGTTATGTTATTAGATTTAATTTGAAATTATCTTATAAGAGTTAACACTTTTACACAAAATGGAAACGGAACGAACAATAAGTATTATAAAACAAAATCCACATAAAATGAGCACCTAACCCTATTAATATCCCAACCAAACTAAACGAAATTGACAAATTGAGAACTCAACAAATCCATTCATTTAATAGGGAATCCCCGATAATAGAGTGCGTAGGTGTGTTTGGGTACACGGTGCGCAGCCAAACCGTAATTAATGCTACGTTCAGTTATAAATAGTTTTTTTTTAATATTCGGCGGTGGCGGTAAAAAGGATGATATTCGGCGAATACGAATATTCATATTCGCTGCATCACTACTTAGAATCAGATGATCCTATTCCGTTTTCAAAAAGTTTATTTAATAAAATAAAAACATTGACTTTAGGTATGCTTTTTTAATAAAATACTCTGGATTAGTTTTTTTAACATTTAAGTTTAATGAAAATTAAAACTAGTAAGTGCATCCATTATCATATCGAATATGACATTTATATTAATCATTTATCAAAATATACAATTCTTTACGTAACAATGTCCGTTACTAACGCTACCAGATGGCTTAAATAATAATGAGGTAAAAGAGGCAAAAAGCATAATGTATTACTATTTGATTCATCACTGACGTCATCCAGTCGGTACGTTATTGTAGATAACCATATTCTCACAGCCCAATTTATTGGGTTATGTGGGAAACATTAATAACCTCGCAGGACTGTTTTAATTATGAGTCAAAAATGTTCGAGCAACCACCTAATATCAATAGTATGGGAGTTATGCCATATCAAAGTTTGATTTTTTTTTCAATATTTCTGCATTATTTTTTACAAATCGTTGAGCTACCATTACAGTAACTTAAATCGATTAAGAAAAATTCATTCTTTTCAATACAAGTTAAATAAAATGATAAAAACCCTGCAGAAATTCCAATCGGAATGTTTCCCTACTGCAATTGGAAAGTTTTTATTATTTTATTTGACTTGTATTAAAGTGAATGAATTTTTCATATTCAATGTAAGTTACTGTAATGATGTAGTCCAACTTTTTGCAAAAAATATGTCAGAAATATTGAAAAAAAAATGCAAACGTAGATGTCGCATATCCCCATAACTTTGATATTAGGTCATGGCTGCTCGAACATGTTCGACTCATAATCAAGGCAAGAATATATTTCTACGAGGTCATTAATGTTTTCCAAATAACCCTGTATAGTAAATGTACATCATTTCAACGGGTATAGAACAACATTATATAGAACAACTTAAATATGAAGAATTGAGAAAAGGTGCGAACGGAATTATGTACATTAAAAAAATATATTTGTATATATTAATTATAATTCTTATTCCATTTTCTTTTATGATTTGGTTAGATAACACGCACCCTCGCTACTTTTATTTACTTTATTTTGCTTATCTCGATTTAATAAAGAACAAAAATAATATGCGCTATTCAAAAATAGCAATATTGGAATGTCAGATCTTTATCCCAATTTTGTCAGGTATGTATAGCATTGTATGGCCGCCATTTTTGATGTTTTATGTTTGACATGTTTGAAATTAATGAATTCAAAGCTCTAAAACGTAAACAAACGTTAAGTTATTCACAATTACGAGTAATAAGATTTCTAATTGATTGATTTCATTTCAAACCTGTCAAACATAAAACGTCAAAAAAATGGCGCCACAATGTTATACAATAACTGTAAAGATACAGAAATATCAATATTGTTTACTTCAGAATACGGATGAATGAACAAATTTTCTGCCCTGTGCGTCACATTTGAAACTTAACATCCGTTAATTTAAAATGCTCTGAATCAAGATTAGCTTGTAATTAAAGGAAAAGGTGATTTTTTTCTTATTTATTCCCTGTTATTAACTAATTTTAGGAAAAACTCTAAAAAGCCATTAGAAATTTCGCCGACACTAATAACAAATATTTCGTATAAAGTGTTCTTGTGTGCATTATACTAATATAAATACAACTATACCTACTGTATTTTTACTTACGGTACCTATTTGCCATGTTCTTTCTAAATATTATAAGTGTACTTGCTTATATTTGCTATATACTTACTTGTCTTGTATAATACAGGTTATGTACTTTATGTAATGCTTATTTAGAACTTGTAGTATTGCTATGTATCTTCTTATACATACTCATAGCTAGTGGCAAAATCTTTACAGGTGGATTCCTGCCTTGATATTCATTCGAAAATATTTATCGATATAAGTTACTGTAATGATGGTTCAACTTCTCGCAAAAAATAAGTCAGAAATATTTGAAAAAAATCCAAACTTTGATATTACATATCTCCAGAACAGGTCATGGTTGCTTGAACATTTTCGACTCATTTTCAAGGCAGGAATCCACCTGTAAAGTTTTTCCTACTAGTTATGAGACAGCCTGTATTATTTTGTTTATATTATTATAATTTGTTATAACTTTATAGGGTGCTATTTGCTTGCTATTAACTGTACTGTGCTGATATGTATTACTTTTCCTTTATTTTTTTTTGTAAAGGCCCTAAAGAGCGTTAAATATATATCTTTAAAATATATCTTGAATTAGCAATAACATATAGAACTTTGCAAAAAGTTTGCATTTTTTTTTCAATATTTCCGACTTTTTTTTGGAAAACGTTGGACTATCACTACACTAACTCATATCGATTACGAAAAATTAATTTGTTTCAATACAAGTTAAATAAAATGATAAAAACCCTGAAAAAATTCCAATTGGAATGTTTTCAAATTGGAATTCGAAGGTTTTTATTTTTTTATTTAATTTGTATTAAAGGGAATTAATTTTTCATTTTTGATATAAGTTACTGTAATGATAGTCCAACGTTGCACAAAAAATAAGTCAGAAATATTGAAAAAAAAATGCAAACTTTGATGTCGCATATCTCCTTAACTATTGACATAAGGTCATGATAGCTTGAACATTTTTGACTCGTAATCAAGGCAGGAATATAGTCCTGCGAGGTTATTAATGTTTTCCAAATAACCCTGTGTATGTACTTATATACCTACTGTATGCAAATGACGTACTGCCAATAGTGAAGCTGATCTGCAGTACCTACCTGGTGACCAGGATCTTCGATGTATGCGTTGACAGTAAACATCTAATAAGTGTTGGTAAATCGAAAGTCCTGGTACTCGAGAAAGACGAAAAAGCGACTTAGGCCCGGTTGTTTCAAGTTCGATCAAAGTAAGCGTTCTTTTAAAGCATAGATTTTTACGGTTTCCACCAATCAGACGATCCGTTTTCGTAAAAATCTATGCTTTGATCGATCGCTTACTTTGATCCAACTTGAAACAACCGGCCCTTAGGGCCGGTTTTTTGATCAGCGTTAATCGTAATAGTTTGGCAAAAAGCATAGATTTTTATCAATCATTTTGTCATCAATCAAACAATCCATTTTCGTAAAAATCTATGCTTTTTAGCGAGTTGTCAGTCACACTCGAGTGATGTTTCGGGTAAAGATTGCGGCGTATATTTTTATTTTAATTTTACGTATTTAATGCTTAAATAATAAATTGTCCATCCAGGAACCTTGCAGGAAAACGTAGATACAATTAGGGGGTTGACCACCTTTTAAAAAAAATCTTTTTTTCGCTTTATCTTATAGCTTGAATAATTTGAGTCATCAATCATTAAAACATTCCTTAAATTGATTGAGTTATAGCAATTCGAAGCAAGTGTGGTAGGTGAATTTTTTAACAAATTAAATAATTATTTTGCGTTTTTTTCGAAACCCCCTTTTTCAGACTTTTAGAGATGATATCTTAAAAACTTCTAGGCAGCTTCTAAAAAAGTTTTGTACAAATCTTACCAATAACATGTATCTACGACTTTTTTTAGATAACATACGCCTTTTTTTTAAGAAAAATTAAAATTATCTTCAAACTGATCTCAAATGCGTAAAAAAATCACACTTTGCGAGAGAGCTAATAACTCCGCCATTTTGAAATGTTCAAAATAATTTGTTAATAAAAATATTCACCAATGTATGCCTTAAACTAAAATAATAAAACAAATTTTATATGCGCAATAGTTACAACATATTTTGTATTTGTGTATTTTTATGCCTCAAGGTAGTGAAACCTCTTAAAGGGAAAAATATAGTTTGAACTTATTTCAGATAAAAATATTAGTACTTATGTTTTCAACGTGATTTAGTTTAATACCTAAATTAATATACGAGCGCGTCATCATTACGAATTCCCCGATGTATCGGAAGGATTCCCGGAACTATGCAATATCGTCAATACCGCAAGTCGCCGTGGAATGAATAACAATGCATTTTTAACCTGTATCCTTTATCCGGGATATCACTTCCCTCCGTCACACTCCATAGCCAGGAACGCCTTATAAGGAAGTAACCTACAATTTCTCTACGCTATAATTAAATACATGTGGATGTACGTACATATATATATCTAATGAAATTTGTACATCCGTGAAAGGGAATATTTCAGCAGAAATAATTTTGTGTCAATTGCCGGTTCAACTACACTACATTTTGTTTAAAATTACACAAATTAGATCAAATAAACTGAAAAAACTATTTAGTTTTTTCAGTTTATTTAGTGTTCACTGTTCACTGACGTCACATTCAAAAAACGACCGAACGCGGAGCTACACCTGGGAGACGTCCATCGGTGTCGGCTTCTTTGCCGGAAGAGGCGACCAAGGACAGAGTTGTCAAGAGGTAGGTACCAAGGACAGAGTTGTCAAGAGGTAGGTACCAAGGACAGAGTCCGAATATTGCGCGGGTTACATCTCGCGTGCCCAAGCTCAATACCCTCCTGGGGGGAAGCTCCCTGATTGCTGCATCTACAACTATATTAAATAGCGGGTCGCCCTGCCTGACACCGCATCGGACCGGTAGGTGCTCCGATATCCCTCCCCCCACTTGCAGCACCATTGATGCGTCTTTGTACAGGGCTTCGACATATGTAACAAAGCGTCTGGGGACTCCTAAACCGATTAACATCCCAATCAGTGCTTAGTGAGAGTCGCAGTCAAAGACTTTTGTCACGTCGGCTGAACAAAGATATAGAGTCTTTATCTTCTCGTTCGAATGGGCGAGGGAAGCCTGGAGTATAGCCAGGTATTACACCATCCCGTCTGAGTTGATAAAGGCCCTTTGGCGCTCGTTATGGTGGCCAGCTCTTTCTAGTACTGGCGCAGCACCACCCACGCGACCGAAATGGGCCTAAACGACATCCTCATCTTTCTTGGGGATAAACGCGGTCCTCGCCCGTGTCAGTTCTTTGGGTGTTTTACCCGCCATTAGGAGGAGGTAGAGCATAACTAGGATAACCGGTTGTGGGATTTTCCCCACTGCCTGGGGGTATATACACCCGGACTTTTGCGCTATGCGCCTCGTCCGGGGTAATGGGGTCCGACTTTAGGCCGCCAAGAGATTCATTTGTTGGAGGAGGGCCAGTGCTATTAGTGTATGAGACGATCGGTGCCCCAAAGATTGGCGCCCAAGCGTCCACAAAAGCCTTAAAGGGAGGGTATATTACCTTTCCTCCCTCGTCCTCCAGAATCTCCCTGGCGACTATGCCGGGTATTATTGTCCATTTATCCCACATCCGACGGTATACTCGTCGTCACTCACTCCGTTTAATCTGCTGCCTACTTCTCTCTAGTCTAGTCTCAGTGATGGTTAGTACGTTCGGATCATGGGGTGAGCGTCTCACAGACGGCGGTACCTTGCGAGTGGGGAAGACGTTTGAGAGCCACTTCGTTAAAGGCCTCTATATCCTCCCCCCTAGATAGGAACAGTGAATCGACGCACCGCTGACCCAGGACCGTTATAAGAGCAAAAGCTTCCTTCTCGGTCCTACTCAATCGTCGCCAGGTTGACATTCTTTTAAGCTAACACGAAGCCCTGCACCCCCATTCCGGTCGTATAAACATTTGTGGGGGGGCAGGTCTGCGTAACAAAAATTCACTGTCCCCGTCGTAGAAATTATTTTATTTAAAAAAGATACAAGTACATAGAGAGAATACAGAGTCAGAGATACATATCAAAAGTAAAATACATGAGAAATAACAGTGGAAGAGAAAGCAAATACATAATAAAAGTGATAAATAACAATAGAGAATAAAGTAATAATAACAGTAAATACATAGGAATCATATCGATGTGAAAGTACAATAGAAAGCAAAAGAAAACCCTCGGGAAGAAGGAGTAAGTCCATCTCGCGGTGGTGGCTGTATCCCATCTTTCTTGCCAGATTACATATGAAATTTCCCTCAGACGTTGACCCAAAGCCCGCATACGCTCAGTGTCTGAGGGCCTGATATGAACTATTCTTCACGTGAGTGAGAAAGGAACCCGACGTATCAAAGGTTACTCCCAGCCACTTCACACACTGTTCAAACTTTATGTTGTGAGAGCCCAGCCTAACATACAACCCATATCAGTTTCCCTAGTGCGAGATAACCCCCCATAGCTCAAAGTCGAAGTCCGCTCCCCCAGGTAACTGTCGATTAATCGAAACAGATACCGGGGGCATCGCCATAAGTCTCTGGGTGAGTGCACCGGGTCAAGACGGAGGTCAAAGGATATTAGTCGGTGATCACTGTCAATGACCCCCTCCCGCACCCCCCAACCACCAACAAGACCCAGAGCATTATTGGTACAGAGGGTGAGATCAATGTTGCTCTCCCCGCCTGCAGGGTCGCAGGAGGCGGTGGTCCAGAAACTTAAGTGTTTCCATTCATTGTTACAATGTTATTGTTAGTGTTAGTGACCACCCCAGCATACGAAGCCCTATTGATTTGGGTCTTCCCTACTTCATTTGTTTTTACAATGTTTTCCATAGAAGTTTTAAGTGCACCGAAGTCCTCCTCATAGAGTCTTTTATATGTGGCCGTTTCTCCACGCAGCCTCTCGCAATTTGGGGCTGCTTCCGTTGACTAGCAGTAGGGCTTAAACTCTCGCTCAGAGCTGAATTTCCTCATTCGTGTAACGAGTGTAACTCGTTCCAATGAAATCCTTTCATTATCGTGCTCTGGATGAGCTCGCCTTAGGTGTACATCCAAACCTCTTTCGGTTCCAATCAAGCGGTTGGGGACACAGTTCATGCATTGGATATGCTCCCAGACACGGACCGGCACCGCCTCCCCGGCGGGGGAATGCGGGCCGGACCCATGTGGGAGATCCAACGATTTAGGCGATCCCGGGGGCCTACCTGAACGCTCCGAGGTATATATGTCGATCCTATTCATCGTTGGCGTTTTCATGAAGAGGGTGGGGTCTATCTCCGTAGAAAGACGGCACTGATGAAAGCGATCGCCCTCCACTATTGCCTGCAGTGTTATTTAACCCGACGCCAGTTAGCCACTACTCGGTCTTGTAGCGGTCCAGTTCCCTTTTCTGGAAGCGTTAGTTGCACCACAAGACAGTCAAGCGGATTTGGCTATTTTGAAATTTTGAATCTCACCCAAGCAATAGAAAAACAAATTTTGAGAAAGTTCGAAATAATGAGTTTACATTTACATCCCGTGGTCAGCGCGGGTACCGAGATAGTTGGCTGGGCCTTCCGACTCTGTTCCCTACTGGCTAGCCAATTCCGGCCCTCTCCGGTCCGCCAATCCTTCTTCTCATTGCTCTCGCTGTGGATCTTGAGTGTGTCCTGAAGTTCATGTACGACCCCCACAAGACGCGCGTTGTACAACCTCGGAGCGTGCCGCGCGATATCCCAGGGAAGATAACTCCCTGGCGCTCTGCGCTGACCACACGCCCCGCTATGTCAGGGTGGCTGCCATGCAGATGACGTCACCCACTTGCCTACCAATCCTCCTCGCTACTTGGGCCTTCAGCTCGTCTTTATTGACTTTTCCTTTTTCTCCTCATGCACTCTTTCGAGGCCGTGCGAGGCGAATACCACCTGGGTGTCTATTATGAAGACACCGCGCTCGCCAGCCGCAACGATGTCGGGTTTCAGATTCCCCTGCGTGACCGTTATGTATAAGTGCTCCCTTTCTAGGCTGCGGCTAAGATGGCACACACAGCGTCGTGCCACATGATCCGCCGTGCGGATAAGTTTGGATGACGCGCGCTTCCGTCTTAGTTGCTTGACAACCACCGGTGCAGCATCGCACACGTTCATCCAGGCCTTGATGAACGTGTGCGATGCACTCCCTCTCTGCACTCTGCCTCTTGTGGTACGGATCCTGGTTGATATCGCATTAATGTGACTTGGTGATACGCTATGTTGTCCTTAGCTGGGATTCCGTTCGATGGGGAAAGGACCCAGTCCGTAGAGAGGCGTGATCCCCCCCCGAAAGCACTAGTTCCCTCCCGTCCACGGAATCGTGTAGCATTTTCTTATGATATCTTTTAACGTCCGCTGTGTTGCCAATATTGTTTTTCTGGTTTCTTCCCTCGTACCAGCGTTGTTGTTTTGGTTGTAGTGGCCGTTCGTATGCAGCTTATGCGAGGGGGTAGTTGCTTGTTCTTAGACGGCCTAGCCGGGCCTCCCCGTTACAAGAAATAGTCAGTGCGAAAGAGGGCAGGCCAAGCCCTCCATCGGTGACTGGGGCATGAAAGTATCCTACTGGCACGTCCTTCGGTATGCGTAGCCATGTGAGTAATGCAGCATGTATTTGTTTATCTAGTTTTTTCAGCAGAGTGATGCTGACTTTCCCAAACACCAAACTGTGGGCGAAAGTTGGGAGCAGGTAGTTTAAAAATACCCTGAGTCACTGCTGTGGCTTGAGCGGTCCTCTTGATCCGCTCAAGCTTTTTAGCTAATACTGTATTTTCATTAGCACTGCCTACTATACCATGTACTCCGAACTCGAGTCCCAGGTCGGCGTGGGTGGCGAAGGTTGTCCATTCATTCACATTGTAGTTGAACGGTGCCTCCACCACTTTAACCTTCTTTTCTCGACCCGAAGGCACGAGGGACAGGGTTCGGCTTTTGGTGGGATTGAAAAAAAGTCCATATGTTGAGATGGATGATGCAAATTGGTTTATCACCAACTGTAGGCCAGCGGCTGCAGAGGCGAATAGGCAAACGTCGTCCGCAAAGGCAAGAGCCGTGCATCGTCCGCGCCCAAGCTCGAACCCAACTTGGGCCGGAAGCTCCGTGACAGCTGCATCTATCACTGCATTGAAAAGCGGGGGAGATAGCGGATCGCCCTGCTTTACACCGCGTCGGACCGGTGTGGGTTGGAATGTCATCCCTCCCACCATTGAGGCGTCCTCGTATAGGGTCTCGATGTAGGTTACAAATCGTCTCGGAACTCCTAATGCGATTAACCCCCCACGAGTGCTGAGTGAGAAACGGAGTCAAAGGCTTTTGTGACATCAGCGGAACATAAATATAAGGTATAATTTATAGAAATTAACTTTGTATACACCACTTTCTTATTGTAAAAATTCAACATGTTTCAAAGCCAATGGCTTCTTGATCAGGATAACAAACGTACAAAATTAAATTTAAAAATCGAAGTATAGATAATCAAAATAATAAAAGGAAAAGGGCGCGAGAGTCACTCTCGAGAGGAGTGGATTCGCGCCCTTGGTATCGCTGCTCCATTTTTATTAACGTCTCGGAGTTTTATTAAATCGGAGTTTTAATAATTACAAAACAATAAAAACAAACTTAAAATCTAAGAAATGTCACTGTACAAAAAGTCATTTGTTCATAGTTCGTACTTGACTATAAATTATATCTGGAAACGATGTCGATTTTTCCTGGGTTTTCCGACCTGGGGAATTCAGTCCAGAAATCAATATTCGAACACGTCCAGAAATAAGAAAGTTAGTGTCCGGATTCCGAATTTTCCGGGGTTTTCTGAATTTGTATAGATTCGACCCAAAGTCGGAAAAACCCTTATTTTCCTCTTACCACTAGACTATCTGTTAGTCGGTAAGTTTCCTGTACATAAAGCGTTATACACAACCTAAAGCAGTATACCCCAAACGCAATATCTAATGGCCACTTAAAAATAAATAGGATATACAGTTTTACAGAAAACAGAATAAACAATTTCGGATTAAAAGAGTCGGAGCAACACCAGAAAGTACGTCCTGCGGTGCCGGCTTCTTTGCCGGAAGTGAAGAAAAGGTCAGAAGGGAAGCACCAAAGTGACTACTGTTTTCGGTGCAATATACGAGTAATCCCTTTGGGCAATCTATCCGCGTTGGAGCAAATCCACACTGGAAAGAAAGAAAACAGACCAATTAAACAATAATATTTTGTGTGCACATAATAGCAAATACATTCTTCACAAGAAGATAAATATTACGTTTTCGCGTGCCGGTATGACATGGTAATATAATATACCACAAACCAGGCACAATGGTTTCAGATTTTCAAAAGTCTTAAATGTTAAATGAAATAATGCTAAAATTGGCGAAACAGAATTGCTTTGTGTCCCGGTGAAGGAACGTTTCTTCGCTGCGTGATGGCGATTTGATGCTAAACGGTGTCGCGTCCAAACAGTCCACTTTGAAGCACGAATGTCGGAGCAGGATCCGCAATCTTCAGATTGCAGAACTGGCCGAGTTTTGTTTAATTTATTTTATTTTATTCAATCGCCATTTGTGATCTTTGACCTATCATGGTCCTATTATACTGGAGCCAGCGACTTCCAGACTTAACATTATCGTATCAAATCTGAAATATTTTCTATAGATGTACACTACGGTAGGTAGGTAGGTAAGAAGGTTTGTATATTATGACACTTGAATTCGGAGGAATTTTGGTAGATGACAAGTAATACAGGTAAATTTTTTTTTTATATAATATGTTCTTGTAGATATTTGATCACAGGCTCATAAAGCACGGATATTTAGCATTCCAAGCATTTTGAGATTAGTGCTTTTAGCCGCAGGGAATTGTCTATCATCATCATCATCATCTTACAGATTGAGGTACGGGAAACACAGACGCCCCACGAGAACAAAAAGGTACCCCTTGTTTATGTTTAACTAACTGTTTATGCTCGAACATCTTCTGCTTATGATTTCGTGAACGGTAAACGTGTTAACCTAGCTTATTGCTTCTTATCGAAAAGCTTAAATCCATGCTTTTCATTTCAAATCAGGTTTCTAATCGTTAAACACCAGATAAATTTTGTACAGT
Source organism: Agrypnia vestita (assembly GCA_016648135.1). Taxonomy (NCBI): domain Eukaryota; kingdom Metazoa; phylum Arthropoda; class Insecta; order Trichoptera; family Phryganeidae; genus Agrypnia; species Agrypnia vestita. The sequence continues at coordinate 111,684 of JADDOH010000536.1, forward strand.
TGTTCACAACGCCCTTTCCCGCACTTTCTTTCTTTAAATCCTCTAGGGATTTTTATAGTTTTGATATATAGTCCCTGCTTATGGGCTAATCAAATATATATGAAAAATATATAGTCATATTCTGTAAGGTGTAAAATGTGAGTTTCGAGTTCATCAATTGGCAATAATCTCACTTAAATAATACTTCCCTGGAAAGTGTAGGTATCACATTTATTTTTTTAAATATCATTTTTTCTTTATTTAAGCCGCTATGCAAATTATTATATGGGAAGAGAAGTTGATTTGTTATTTTTCTCCAAAATTAAAATTTGAATCGTCAGTACAGCAATGTTTTTAAGTAATTTCTGCAATGTATAAACTAACCTTCATTCACATTAAATTCAATTTTAATAGATTGAGTATTATTCCTCGTCCTCTCTTACACGCTTGCCACACTTCATACGCCTCTTGCATGCATCGTGAGACAGAATTCATGAACACCGGAAGATATAGGTAGAGTCGGAATTTGATCTAGATTTATCTGCAATCGAGATTTACCTTGTTTTTCATCTTTATCCTCACTTTTCCAGCTGTTTGGGATCAGGAATCCGTAGAGTCCGGTTGAACTATCGGTGATTGGGACCAGGGCCGAGATGGGACTTGTTCTCCTTTTGTCTATGGTCCAGTGTGCTCTTCGGTCTTCTGCAGGGAAACGTAGCCACTTGTAGCTTCTTTAACTTTTAAAGATTCCTCCTTTCATTGGGCATGTTTATACATAATCAATACGTGTTATATAAACAAAACATTATTCGTTATCGGCGCCACTGCTTGTTCCTGTCTCATTTCTGATTGTATCCAGTAGTGACGCCTGATGATCACCGGAAAATGCGCATCACCTGCACTTTCTTCACACTGCACGGTCGGCCTGTGTACAATCGATACAAGATGTTAAAAGAATAGTAGAATGCTAAAAGGTTAATCAATGCTAAAAGATTCTAGAATGTCAAAATATCGTAGAACGCCGGCCACATTAAACACAATCAATGTAGAAAATGAATATGCTCATAATGCGGAATGCTCTTTAATGCGGAATATTTTTAAGTATGTAGGTATTTAGACTATTTCTATGTTTTAGTTGGATATTGAAAGTGCGTTATCGTCCGTATGCCTTTTACATTTTTGGCTCCAAATATTCTCCGTAGAATGATACTTTAAAGACGGTCCCTATATACATTAAAAATATTTTTCCGATTTACTCTCTTAAAACATACAATTTACTCTATATTTTTTGATGAAGTTAAATAAAAAAAATTACGTGCCTAGCAAAGCACGCAGTAAAGGAAAAGTAAACCATTTTTTAACATTATCCGAAAATACAGAGAAAATCGGATGGTTTAAAACAGTAAAATGAAAATTGATTTTTTGCAGATTCGACAGTATACGTTGGGCCCATCGAAATATCTATTAAAACCTATGACTATCTACTAAAATACGCAGAGTTCAGATCTATTCCTGAGAAACGGTTTCAGCAGTGTTTGTTTGCATTATAAAATTAAAAAAATAATTACATTTTGTTCAAGTTGTTTTCCTCTTTGTCCTTCAATTTCATACACAAGTAGAATTATATATATATATTTTTTTTTTGCAGCTCAATAAAGATAAAAGTGACATATTTGAATACTTGATTTGATTAATATTCATAATTGTGTTTCGGAAAAAACCTGTCGCGCGGTCGAGCAGTGAGTGATTCATCTGTTTGACCTCAGCGGTGGCGCTAGCAGGTATACATGTATGTGATCGTCTGCTGCAGCAAGCACGTCCTAAAATAACTGATTTTATAATTCCGCCTCACCGTGTGAATATTTTTCCCGGGCCATAATTATTGCACTTTAATGTTGTTTGCTTGTTTCACTGTCGGTTGAAAGATTGCATTAAAAATGGGAAAATTTTATATACCTATCCATATAGGTACAGGTGTCACATAGCTGGTAGCAAAAACTTTACAAGTGGATTCCTGCCTTGTAATGAGTCGAAAATGTTCAAGCAACTATGATCTACTATCAATAGTTATGGAGATATGCAACATCATTTGTTTGCATTTTTATTTCAATATTTTTGAGTTATTTTTTCTAAAAAATTGAACTATCATTACAGTAACGTATATCAATTTTGTGTATGTTTCTTTTATTACTAAACGATTATCTTATGTGTTTTGGATTAGCAAATATGAGCATCGTTTAATTATTATAGAAACTTTGACCGGATTGACAGAACTTTCAATTGCTCTTGTGTAAAGTTCGAAAAAATCACTTTTGGCTTTTTACCCTCGATATGATAAAGCCCTTGCAAAAATTGGAAATAGAATTTTTTACAAGGTTTTTATCATTTTATTTGAGTTGTATACCATTCCATTGAAATAAAAATGCTAACTTTAATATTGCACATCTCCATAACCAATGATATTAGATCGTGGTTGCGTGAACATTTTCGACTCATTATCAAGGCAGGAACCCACCTCTAAAGTTTTTGCTACTAGCTATGAGACACCCTGTATCTGTAACGGTAGGAACATTCGAAGTTAAATAATTTTAGCATCAGAATATAGCATTTGACACTAAATTAAACTTTGCGGTACATACACTCTTCTTCGTCCTCTTACTGTCCCGACTCCTTGCCTCGGTAGGCTGTCTCCTTCTCAGGCTGCATCTTCTTCGGTTCGGGGGATCGCTTTCATCCAGGCCGCTTCTCTGCAGGATTTTGGAGAACTTTGTCGTACACACACGTTGAGTTATATTTATCACATTTAGTTCCTCTCGTCATCAGGTGTAAGTTATTAATTACACTTGATGATGAGAGGGACCTCTAATGTTGAAACTATAGTAGTGATAAATATAACTCACGGTGCGTGTATTCCAAAGTTTAATTTAGTTTATTGTAAATTAAAATTAAAATGTTATTTGAAACTACATCCATAAAGGACTCGCACAAGTGATTGCCGCGATGTATTTTTTTAAACGTGTGTGTAGTCTTACTGTAACACATTTTTAGCTATATTTTTACTCCTTTTCTTTTAACTCGTAGCGCCTGCTTGTCTACTTGTCGTATTGTCTGCTTATCTGACAAAAAAACTTTGGATCGATTTTTAACCCTTTTCCCGTGATCTAATCAAGCTGAAACTTTGCAAGTACACTCGTGACGACGATCAAGAAGATCTATCAAATTTTCGTTAAAAAATTAATAATTATAGTATAATTTCGGATTTTTAGAAATTTTAATAGTTTTTTCAAATTGGAATCATTACCAAAGTTTGATTACTAGCAATGGCGGCCCGATAACGTCGCGGAATATTTTCTAAATTTGAATTACTCCATCGGTAAACATAATACGTACTTCACTACGAATTTCTAAAATCTAAATTGACTGACAAATGTTTTTAGAATTTAATCTTCAAAGCTGTGTCCTATCAAAGCTCAAAACATCTGACATTTTAGAAATATATTAAATTACCTACTGTAAGTTTAGTGTTATGTTGTATGTTTTAATTCGTCTTTAATTGTTGTTATATTTTACAAAGAAAGGGAGTATAATAAAAACTTGGTTTTTATGGGTTACTTTTTTAAATATCCATTTTCGTTTTAAGTACCGACTAGTGAGCGATTAAATAAATGCGACATTTACGTGCGAGAATTGGGTGGAATGTTCTAGCGCGTGTTCCCAGGGATAATAAAGTGTTCACAGACGGGTGACAAATTGCGAAATGGTGCGATTTCAAAAATAATAAATTAATTAAGTGACTTTTTCCATTCAATAAATAAGTAATCACTAATTAATTTCCTGCGTTTTATTTACCGCCCAAAGCCGCGACCCAAGACAATATTATATTTTTCCTAATGCCTGGAGCAATTTTACAGTTAGTTATTTAGTTACTGTCCGTTTGTACGGATGACTCCTCCCGTTACGAAACCGCGCCCGCGCGCCTCCTACACTACCGAAGGTTTTATTAATTTATTTATGACATGTATGTAACGTCACGGTGTCACACTGTTGTCCCGCTAGATGACCGCTAAGAGCTACACCAGTCCCCCGCAGCCTGTTAAATCTGGCGTGATTATTATGCGGGATAAATTCGCTCAGTCCAGCTACGACGCGGGATATTCATTCATAAACAATTTAAATAAGGACGAACATCCCGTCTGAGTCAGCGTGTCGGCAGCGGCTGTCAGGTGCGCATCGCGAAACAACGAAAGCAAAATGCCGATGACCACGACCCGAGTGACATCGAAAGTAAAATGTCAAACCGCAATGTTATCGCTTCAAATATAACAAATGTTGTAACAGTCAGGTGCTATCTTTATTAGCATTTGAGGCCACACTGTCCCTGCGCCCATCTTATATTATCTAACACTGTTATAGTATAAAAATTATTATTAACCAAGTACACATTCGTTTATTAACATTAACCATTCGTTAGGAAGAAAACGATCTACCGCTAGTTATACGAAATACAACTCAACGTACCAAACAAACGAATCAGTAAGTTTACTCCAGCAAGACATGATGTATGTTGCAAATTAAAAGCCAAAACACATTATGATCTAAATCACTCCATGTATTAATTGTCCTAAACGGAATGTTTACATGCTTACCTATAAATGAATTGAATTAAAAATATGGATAGTTTTCTCCCAAAATGCAATCCAAATACGGTCCAATTTCGATAGATTTTTTGATTGTTTTGTGTATCAGTTAATAGTTTTCGCACTTGTCGATAGTAAATCGAATCCCGAGTTAAAATAGTTATCTCTGGATTCCAGGATTTGATTTTGATGATTCCGGCATCGAAATCGAATCCTGAATCCATGAATCCTGAATCTCGAATTCTAATGAAAATGCTATTTCGACGGTCGTTACGTATACTGTCGAATCTGCGAAAATCCAATTTTCTGTTCAGTATCATAAACCATCCGATTTACTCTATATTTTCGGATTATGTTAAAAAAGTTTAATTTACGTTTATTATATGCCTTGTTTGAAACGATTTTTTTTAACATTGTCCAAAAATATACATTAAATTGAATAATTTAAGATAAAACAAAAAAATAATTTTTGTAGATTCGGCAGTATACGTGGGGACCGTAGACTTGATAAATAAAGCTATTAAAGTAACATAAATAATAATGTAAATTTGACAAATAAAAATTCAAATGTGTTTCATCAATGTAATCTTGAAATCATTTTAGTAACCCAGCAATTTGTGATAAGCACGTAGACTCCATTTTCAAACAAATGCATTTATTTTTATATCAGATTTAAGGGTTTGCATGCATCTATCTCAGTATTTGCGGAGTCAGTCGATTTTCAAACTATTTTTTAGAAATTAATAGATAATTAATACTTACTCGTTATCACAACATTGTGAATAAATAATAATAAATCTCCAAAACACCTCGCTATTGCTGCAACCACGACTCAGCGTTGAAGATGACTTCTTATTATACTGCGGAACGCATTAGATGTTTCTGAAAAGAAATGATAATAATTTTGGTTCAGTTATGTACAGTGATTGCAAATCTAATCATTTCAACGTTTCATTAATACAAAATTATTTACAGTAGAAATAGTTCAACACGACAAAAGTGATATATTACAAGTCGATTGCTTACTCATGGCACTTCAAGAATGTGTTGTATATTGATTCATATCAATGTATGAGTGAGCAACATTTGTGAAAAAAATAGACAAATTTGTTTAGACCGCTTCACGCTAGAGAGTGATGCAACAAAACACTTGACGTTATTTACGACAGCTCATTAGCATGCTCTAACAACTGTACAGACTTGCTCGTTATTAGCTTGCTTTTTTAAGCATGCACATAAATGAGCATGCTCAAAGCTATCATGCTACATGCTACTACTGGCATGCTCTTATCATAGAGACGTTCTTGTTCAAAATGGAAACTTTGCAAATTGAAACAATAAATTCAAGTGAACCAATAAATCAAAATAGTTCCCGAGTTTCCATCCGCACATTTTTGATTTTAGTTTTTATAATTTTTATTGTAAGATTTGAATCATTCATGTCTTTTTAATAAAGTTTCATAAAAATTATTTCTTGCTATATTATTTTTACAGAGTGGTGACCGAGTATTCCACAGACTTTCGTGATTCCTATAATAAGTCATGAAAAGCAATGTTTTGTCATCTCCCCAACGCGCCATATTTGTTTCACCTGTCACGGACTGGGAAGATCGCACTGATAAACGATACTAGCCGCGAATGACATTAGCATGCTCATAAGCAAGCCTGTTCACACATGCTCAAAAGATACCCCTTCTCATGGTGAATGTGAAAGACTGGGTTGTATCTACGAGACCTACAGGGAATTTTAGTCTATTTAATAGTTCAGGACAGTCAACGTTGCCCGATACAATTTTTAGTAGGTACATCAAATCACCTATTTCCCGACGTTTGTATAATGGTAGGATGTGTTATTTTTTGCATGAATTTTGAATAATTGTCAGAAATGCAATTAAATTTGAAGTTGAGAAAGCCAATAAATGTATTTTGAATTTATTACAAGCGATTTACATACATCATATACTGTTTATACTCAAGTTCACTTCTGACGAGAGTGCAGTAAAGCACTTTCAACGTCTTTACACACTTAAAATCTTTAGATATTCTTATGATAAAACCTAAAGCCCCATAAGCCTTACTTATAATAGAATCGATAATCACATGCTACTATGTGGCAAGAGCTCAAAAAGCTCAATACTGCGCATGCTCACGTCCCACTAATGAGCATGACGTGTATCAGTAATTTTAAACAATCTGTAACGACATGGTCAGTAGGTAGGTACCTATTGTTTAAAATGTCAAGGGTGGTTTGCATTTTCCTTTATAATTAATAGAAAGTGTAATATAAGCAAACAATTTGGTGATGACGTGGCCGCCAGTAGGTATATGAGTATTGTTTAATTCGTGTCAAAAGATAACAAATATAGTATTTTGTTGGAACCAGAATATACATACAATGTTCACGTAAATCGATTTTTCCGATTAAATTTTTTCATTCTAATCAATTTCCAATGTATCAATGATATTAATTTTGTATTGTATTTAAATATTAATAACTAGCAGCTCCCAGTTTAGGAGAAGAAATCTGACTTAGGTAGGTACTGTGATCGTTTGATTGAAAGATCTCGATAGTTCTACCATAAAACCATGTTTATAAAATACAATGTGAGATACAATGTTTTTTCCTGGCTCGGGCAAAGTATGTATTTCGTCATTAATAATTTGATTTGTCGTATACTTTGCTCCCACGCTTTTTAACTAAGTGGTGTCGATTATTTTTTTATGATTTAAATGATAATTCATGTTCAGTAATTCACGTATATATGAAAAAGCACAAACAGATTTATTCAAAGAAAAAATATTTTATGGACGTAGTGCTGTCTATACCTATAAAACTCAACGTATGTCTGTCTTTCTCTACGAATCTAAGTCGTTCGACATATCTATCTATACACACTTATTGTTTATGTACTATAAACATGCTTATTATTTAGATACTAGATACATAGATACTTTTTGTTTAGATTCTAGGTAGTTACTTATCGTTTAGATGGATCATTTTCTTGTTTGGTACAAAATTCCAACAATAATAAACAACTCTGTCGCAACATGAATGTATTTTTAAAATAAATAAATATAATTTAAACCTCATTTCTTAACATTTTCTAAAACTTTTGAGATCGTATTATTATGAGTATTATTATGAGAAGGTATTATCAAACTTATATTATTAAACAAAACAAAAATTATCATTTTTAAATACCGCTACGTCACGCGTGGACAAACACGCAGTTTTTTTTATAAAAAAAATGACCTGATCTTTAAAAAAGAATGCCCCAGAAACTTTTTACTCATTGTCGTTATATGCGTAAAACAAAAGCACTATTTCCCCTCTCTCTTTACACCACCACCAACCGATATATTCTCAATTTTTCATAATTTTTCTTTCTTCGCACCTCTCTTTCCCTTTACACCAATCTTTCCCCCAGATATAAATGTAATGCATTCCAAATCAAGTATAATACCTTTTATTCCAAATTATAAAATTATACAATTCTCGCTCCCTCGACAATCCCCTTCCCCCCATCGTAAATTAAAAGGATTTTTTTTTTAATTTTTACGCTTCAACAGGCCAAGAGGCCCAATTACAGAAGCGAAACATATCACAAAACACCCAGGCTTAAGTAAATCACATAAATTAATTGTGATCTCACCGGGAATCGAACCCGGAACCCTCAGTGTGAGAAGCCAGTGTCGTGACCACTGGGCTATGAGGGATGCAATACAATAGTTTTTGTTGCTTAGTTGGTTATTGTTTATCGAGAAGTTAAGTTTTAGTAGCCCGAATGAGCATAGCTAAAGGAATATTTTATTGATATTAAATTAATTGCTTGCTTTGAAAGGGCTGTCATTGTACTTCAGTAAATATTTTATGTTGTCATGTTATTTTATGTTAATTATTTTTTCTCCATGTTTTTCTTCACACAGATACCGAACCATTGTCTTTTTTGGTAATAATTGTTTTCTCGTTATTTGTAATTAGTACTCTTTATTAATGTAAGTGAATTATTGATAATTTTTATATTAAAATGTTCTTTATAACTAATAGAATGTTAATTATTATGTAATCTATCATTTGGTATTGTTCCAAAAGTAAAATACAATCGTACACGTGAACAATCGCACAGATATGAACCAAGCAACTCTAGTTGCATTTTACAACCCTAAAGAAAAAAAATTCCACACTACTTACTCACCCGGACATCCAAACCAACCTCTCCTAGGATCAAATGGAAGCATAAAGACTTTGCAAAACAATGGCACCTTTCTCCACAAACTCTTTTTTATCTAAATCACTAACTCGGACAATGTCAGTTACAGACCGCTGGTTTTATATAAAAGTTGCCAAAATCGTATGAGCCATTTTTTAAATTTGTTTGGTACAGATTTATCTCCGTAATCTTGTTCAAAAGATACCATATTGAATATATGCAGTCATTAGTCATATACAGGGTTATTCGGCAAACATTAATAACCTAGCAAGACTATATTCCTGCCTTAATTATGAGTCGAAAATGTTCAAGCTATTATGACCTAAAATCAATAGTTATGGAGATATGCGACATCAAAGTTTGCTTTTTTTTCAATATTTCTGACGTCTTTTTTGTAAAACGTTAAACTATCATTACAGTAACTTATATCTAATATGAAAAATTTATTTCCGTTAATACAAGTCAAATAAAATAATAATAACTTTCCAATTCCAATTGGAAAATTTTCAGAGTTTTTATCATTTTATTTAACTTGTATTGAAACTGATGAATTTTTCGTAATCAATATAAGTCACTGTAATGACAGTCCAACGTTTTACAAAAAATAAATCAGAAATATTTTTAAAAAATGCAAACTTTGATGTCGCATATCTCCAAAACTAGAACATTTCTGACTCATAATCAAGGCAGGAATATAGTCCTGCTAGGTTATCAATGTTTTCCAAACAACCCTGTATACAAGATTTTTCCATAATAAGGTACATTTTTGCCACAAAAGTGCACGCTGAATTTCGTAGTGGCGGTTTTTTTAAATCTTCCAATTGGAATTTCTGCAGGGTTTTTTCATTTTATTTAACTTGTATTGATACGAATGAATTTTTCGTAATCGATATAAGTTACCTACTGTAAAGATACTATAAATATATGCTAGGGCTTGGCTATGACTGATGTTCCGTAATTTTTGACGGGTCACAGCTAGTATCTAATAGTTGTGACTCTGTATGCATCAATTAGCGCTGAAGATGTTTGAGTGCACTGCGGTAACAATATTCCCCGACTAGTGCCAGTGACTCACGGGATCTAGTTATAGTGGAATGAATAATCAAATTCGAATGAAATGCAAAACGACGACATCACTTAACAACGCTTACACTAATTAATTAAAATGTTGAAACGCGTTGTAAGCCATGAATAACGAAATAATAATATATATTCCCGTCCTAAAATTTTCATTCACATATTGTAATGAAAGAGGCTTGGCTTGAGGTATCGTAACATTTTTTTTTAGGGTAGAGTTGTTAGCCCTACGCCCAACCCTCAACCTGGAGGAGCAGGGTTTTCTGTTGGGGTTTTCCTTCCCTTAGCTGGCTGGTTTCCGTTTTATGGCGCCGGAATTTCGCCATTCGCCCTCTCTCTATCTGCTGTGATGTAATAATGGTGGTCATCACATTGCCCGGGGTTCGCGGGGTTTTCTGATGATGATGAAAGAAAGAATGGACTTTGGCGCAGACGTTACAACGATGAGCTCTATATTCTGTTTAAGGAGCCAAACGTCACAATATTTATAAAACTGGGAAGACTTCGGTGGCTGGGTCATGTGGAGAGAATGTCCGAGCATCGAGCACAAAATAAACTGCTGAACTCAAAGCCAATAGGGCGAAGGAGCTTGGGGAGGTCAAAATTGAGATGGAGTGACAACGTCCTCAAAGTCATCTCCGCCTTAGAGTTTCGGAACTGGAGAGAGCTGGCACTGGACCGAGATGAGTGGAGGAGGATTATTGAGGAGGTCAAGACCTACCAAGGGTTGTAGTGACAAGAGGGATGATGATGGTTGTGATGAAAGAAATAAACCGAATTACAAAGAAAAGTTGTGTATTTATAACGATATTTGATGCTGAAAAGATTTATCGCGGAGTCTTTTGCACATTATAATTTTATATATAATACTAGCTGTTCCTACCCAGGTGAAGGATTTAGTTAAAAATAAGCTATTTTCACTAAATTCTTAATAAAAAGTTTCCTTTATTTTGCAAAGTCTCTAATAAAAAATGTTTCCATTTAATCTACGCTAGAATGGATAGGACATCCGGGAAATGTCGCCTATGTTGCTTACCGTGTACTAAAGAATAAGAAGACAAAATTTGAGTCAGATCGGTCGAATGGTATAGATTTGCATTGAAAATATATCAGAGGGGAGGGGTAAAGGGCGAGGGGGGATATGTCGCCAATGTTACACGCTGGGTCTTAAGACCCAGCGGGTAACATTGAAAAATTATGAAAATATTCCAATTGGATTTTTTTGAAGGCTTTTATTATTTTATTTTACTTTTATTGAAACGAATGAATTTTTCGTAACCGATATAAATTACTGTAATGATACTTAAACGTTTTGTAAAAAAATGTCAGGAATATTGAAAAAAATATGCAAATTTGATATCGATATCTCCATAACTATTGATATTAGGTCATGATAGCTTCAACATTTTCGACTCATAATCAAGGCAGAAATATAGTCCTGCGAGGTTATTAAGGTTTTCCAAATAACCCTGCATATAGGTTTACAGATTTTCACGGCCTCAACTAAATCAATTCTATCAATTACCAAATAACTGACGCAGGAGACAGGGCGAAATGGAAAATCTATTCGATACGTGGATTTTATTGGGACGGTTAATAATTACTAAGTTCTTCATGTACATGTAATGCTAAATGCATAAATACAGAGAACTGTCTGTCTACACGTAATAGTCTGTGTAACGGTATGAAATCCGTTGTCGTAGGTAATCGTATCAACTTGTTCAAGCTGACCTCTATTAACATGAATAACACAATCAATCGAGATTGCGAAGCAGTTCATCGTTTTTAGTAATAACCAATGACAGTGATTATCAGTGACAAATGATAACTTATTATTATCAGTTATCAGTGACAATGACGTTATGAGATCTTGATCTGGAGAAAAACTCGCAGGTCCCCTGGTATCCATTTGGACTCGTCACGTACGCACAATCATCTAGAACCTTAGATACCCACAACTTTTCATTCTGAAAAGTTACACAAACACAAGATGAATATGTCTTTAATATTAGAGTAAGCAAAGATAAAAAAACTCTTATATATTTTAATGGACTATGTTATTTAGTTTTTTTACGGTGGAATTGGTGATAGTTGGATTGTGTAAAGTGATCACTTAAGCTAGCTCATAAGCCACGGACCACCCTATAAAGACTTCTATCCGCGTTTATCATACAGATAGCTTCGTCTCTGTGAGACTGTAATTTATCTAAAATTAATAATTATCCTGAACTTAACTCAATTATTAATATTTAACGTGAACGTCCTAGTGCAAAGATGTTTAGATTTCAACGAAGATGTGTATATGTGCTTTTTGAGCTATGAAAAAGCTTTTGATAAGGTCCAACATCCGAAACTTACACAACTACCAAAAGAGAAAGGAATCTATGGTCATGACATTCGCATCATCAAACACCTGTTCTAGAACCAAACAGCCAATACCAAAGTTGAGGGCACACTGAGTGAAGACGTCCAAATTAGTCGTGGTGTAAGACAAGAATGCCTCTCATCACCTCTTATCACCGGTGCTGTTTGTCTGTACTCCGAGTCAATATTCAGGGAAGCCCTACATGAAACTGGTCTAGGGATATTGGTGAATGGAAAACCATTAAGTATTATTACATTTGCGGACGATACAGTGCTATTTCATTATTACATTTCAAAATGAAGACTACAACACACACACCAGTTTGAAGAGTACAAAAGGTACACTACATTTGTAGTAAAAACTACACGAAGTGAAGTAACTACGAAGTTGTAGTACTAATGAAGTGAAGTAATGAAGTAATTGTAGTATTATGAAGTGAATTAATTATACTACAAAATTGTAGTACTAATGAAGTAATTATATTAAATTTGGTGACTAAAAAAAAAGGTCGCCGGAAAAAATATATTACAATATCGACATTTTTTGATAAAATAACATTTGGCGACCTAGAAAAAAGGTCGCCAACCAGATTTCTTCATTCAATCTCAAAATTTTTCAAACCATTGGGGAGAGGGGGGGTTGTTTCTATTTCCAAATATTTCTTCATTTATCTACATTGACTTCCCAGAAATTTCACATAAAAAATGTACTATTCGAAGTATATGCTAGTACTTTCGATAACTTTGAAGTGTGTGTACTTTGTAGTGTTCGCTTTGAAATGGAGTGTACTATTTGAAGTATATACTTTTAATAGTGTGTAGTTTGTAGTGTGCACTACACTTCAACAGGTGTGAAGTGTACACTTCAATGGAATGTAGTACTACATTGTAGTAGTGAGTACAGAGCGGACCCATCACTAATTTGCAGACAATGCCCAAGAACTTCAAACACTAGTAAAAGACGTGAATCCATTTTTACTCCCTTTTTAACTCGTAGCGTCTGCTTGCCTACTTATCGGCTTGTTTGCTTGTCTGCCGAAAAAACTTTGGATCGATTTTTAACCTTTTTTCCATGATCCAATCGAGCTGAAACTTTGCAGGCAGAATCGTGGCGACGATAAAAATTATCTAAGAAATTTTCGTTTAAAAAAATAATAATTATACTATAATTTTGGATTTTTCGAAATTTTAACGACTTATATATTGTTTAATTTTCGAGCCCGACGCGTGGAGTAGGCGCGAAACCTGTTTCAATGAGAACGGGAGTATATAAAAACTTGATTTTTATGGGTTAGTTTTTATTTAAATATTACGACAAAGCGATAAATCCTGTTTACGATTAAAATATGAAATTCCGCGAGCTGTGCAGCTACGGGATATAGTTGGCACCATTAGAGGCGCACAGTGATAATGATTCCTGTTAAAGACAAATGATTATGTTTCTACGAAGGCTACTGTAAATGTATAAATACACTCACGGCGCAGAGAGGAAGTTCACATTATTTTATTTGACCTTTGCATCTTTTAATACTTAATTATAATAAAGCGGTACAATTGTTATTGTGTTTAATAATATTATATTTTGAAAAATGACACACCCGCTTCTCAGAATAGACGCGAGTGATGCATCCCGCTGGTAGATACCTGGGAGCATGTCGTCTGCGAATAGCAACCAGCAGTGAACCCGGCGTTGTCAACAATGAAGTTTTCAGAATATTTTGAGTATATCTAAATTTTTCAAGAACGCAATACTGGATTATATCCCCAAGGGGACATCAATCAAGATACATTACAGATGTCCAATAGAGTCGAAGCTGCATTTTCATGCGGAAAAGTAGGTATAGAAGTCTTTTTTGGGTGTTCTATCGCATGGCTGGCTTAAGTGATCACTGTACACAATGTAACGTTCATCAATGCCACCCATGATAGACTACCACATCTACCAAATTTTTGGAAGTTGTATACTTGTATGTTTAACTTGCACAACTTGTTTCGCATGTGAGTTGTATTTTTACTACCGCCACCTGCAGTCGAAAGTGTCATTCCCGTAATCCAATACAGATGTCACTATTGATAATGAGGTATCTATATTTTAATTGGAGTTTTTAAAGCAATATCCTTTATATATTCAGGACTACTTATGAACACCCAAAAAAGACATCCACACCTACTTTCCCATATAAAAATAGGTATAGCTTCGTCTCTATGAGACATCCTTAATTCATGTTGAACATTGATGTTATCTGTACGCAACATTGGTTGACTCAAAAAATTCAACAAAATTTCTTCAAAACCTCGTGTGTTTGAAATTTATTAATAATGATTATTTATTGTTAACAATATTTTTATATATACGTTCTTTACTGAATTCTGAAACTGGTGGAACACAATTACTGGATTTTGTCCACTTTATACACGTTTTCTACATAAATAGCCTATTCCTATATAATAACTTCGTCTCTTTATGTATTAAGGAATATTTAAATATGGCAAGAAGCGACGAAAAATGGGTATACCAATAACGGAGATCCACAATAAATTTACATACAAAATCGTAATACAAAATGAAAGAGAAGCTATAAAAAATGTGGTGAGATTAGTTCGTTTAAAATCATTATTATATGACTTACACGCGGAGTTGTATGTATAAGATGTTCTTCTTGTGGAAACATGGGAGATCGCGGTCTAGACGATGCGTGAAGAGAGGAGACCACCTCCACTTCACTGAGATAGTAAAAATGTCTAAGCAGTACCCTTAAGAGTAACATTTGATAGACACGTGCTCTTATACGTATTTTATACTACGAAAGTTCGCTACTTCCAGAACAGACAGAACGGACTTTTCATCGAGGTGGAGAAAAAAAATGTCTGTCGTGCGTTTGTTCTAATCTGGCAATGTAATGTTATGCGTACTCTAAATGGCTATTATCAAAAGCATATTATTTTATCATCGAATCAGTTTCTTTTTTAATTTTTGTAGGTTCGAAGCATGCTTTGCAAATAATTTAGGTCTAATAGGGGGTCTATTACTTTGCTCTCATTTTCTACTCGAGTCTTGTGTAAACTGAATGTTTGCTTACAAAATGTTTTCCTACAAAATGTTATGAGAAAACACTGTATATTTACAGTAGAATGACATACAGACAACTCCATCTTGAAATTTTTCGTAGTTGTCTATGCTTGGCGAAAATCTTCGCGAAGTAGGAAATTGGTGAAATAAAGCAGATCTGTATATCGTTTATTCATGCTTACTTGCCATTCATTCCAAATTTTGCATCGCCACTCCACCAAAGTGAACATTGTCAGAACATTAGTCTCCCCAATTTTTTTGCATGGACGTTGAGAGAGACACATTAGAGGTGTGGTGCAGACCGTGTATTCCGCGAATACCCTGGACAGCTCACACGGCAAAAACTATTTTTCGAGGAATAAATGTTGCGCAACCATTATTTTCCACAGACATGTCACGTGACATACGAAGCTAGTGGTACAAGGAGTCGAAAGGACTCGTCCCCGCAGAAGATCACTTTTTTCAAATAGAGATGCGAACACGGAATTAGTCAATATTCTTACTATTTTCAAATCAAGATTAATCCTTGTTCTATTTAAATAACATTAACTTGCCGATCTCCTGGAATGGAACTCGAACTATCGAACACTGGATGACTAGACTAGTGTCTTAACCACCAGACCAACAAGCTACAAAGCAAATATAATTTACTGGATAGTTGAATAAAAGATAACTGTCGACTTTCAAATCATTGTAGGTACGTCTCCACCCTGACGTACATCCATCAACTTTGGATACTGACGCATGGCAGAGAGAAGTCGTTGAGATTCCAGGCTGCAGAATGAGGCTCGGAGGAGTAGTGAAGGTGACGTTAAGAGATCAAATCAGGGATCTCGGAGAAGAGTACTGCTTCTCCGAATAGAAACACCCTAGCTATGTTGACTCGGACATACACATCCTCCGCATGGGAAACAAAAGACTGGCTAAACAGATTTTTTGGTCAACGTCAGAAGGAAGAAGACCTGTAGGACGACGCAGGAGAACACGGGGTAGACAAATAGAGCGCTATAAGTGACCCAAGTAACCGACACAGCGCAGGACAATGTTAGGCCCGATTAGGATAAGGAAAGCCGCAATTGACTTCTGCTTTTCTGAGAAGAGAGAGAGTTATCAACCCTCATACCAGTGCCGGTGAGCGTCCCCTTTCTTGCACACGCGTCGTTATATAAGTAGAACTTTAAACACCTCCCACTTATTTTTTTTCGCTCGACAATATCTAAATATTAATTACGCCAAAAATGCTGCGGTCATTGGATGATTTGTGTTGCCAGTTAAAAAAAAAACAAATGGAGAAATCGTATAAAGTAGCGAGAAGTATGGATTGTTTTAAAATACATGCAGATAATATTTAATATGTAGAAGTATTATAAGTGTAAAATAAAAATGGTCACTTATAAAAATAATGTACCTAATACACGTTTATTAATTTTTAATATACATATTTTTGTTTCAAAATTGTTTGTAAATTTCGCCATATCTTTTTTTGGTTACTGGTCAACCCAGCTGCACAGTTCGGCGTGGTTCGACGCAATTGTCGTGACAGCTATGTTAGCGAAATATTTACGTTTTCTCTTTATACTATTTATCGCTTTAAAAAGCTAATTTTAGTTTGAAAAATGTTATACGATAGTGAATGAAATGAATCAAGTCGCAAATTTTACGGAATCACATGCAGTACATAATTATGTATGATATTTAACTGTCATATTCATGTCTTTCAGGTTAGAATTTCGTGTTTCGGAAATGTATGTCATGATATTATTATTGCGTGTGTTTAATACATCCACAGTGACAATATGTCGACTTTGTGCGACTTTCCATTATTATTGTTTTACGGTGAAATTGTGTTTGATAGATCCACAAAATACACGAAATCACACCAAAGACCGTAAAAATTATGATGTACCAGGCATACGTCAAGAGTAGAATAGAATACTTGATACCCTTCTGGGGGACCGGAAACAAAACTAACCTAAACAGACTCCAACGACAACAAAACAAAATACTAAAAATGGTCTATGAACTGAAATACCAGACACCAACTGAAACTGTATAGGTACCTTAGAGTATAATATACTCTAAGATAGGTACCATATAACACAGCAATTAAACATCGAAAGCATTACAAAAATCGAAACACTTAAAATCATTCACAGACTAGCAATTGGCGAAATACAAGACGAAGACATAAAATTACACAAAATACATGAAAAACATCAACACAACACTAGAATAGCTCAAAACAATCGCATAACACACGCCAAAACAAAAACAGGACAATCCCGACTAATTTGCAACGGATTAAAACTATACAACGACCTGCCACAACAGACCAAACAACTGACCACTGACAAATTCAAAACAGATGTGACAAAAATGTTAAAACTCGGCCAACTAAAAAAAAATACTTTTTATCTAAATCATACTATTATCATTTCTTATATTGAATCATGTAAAAATGTTGTCTATAAACCTTTTAGGTTTCCATTATATTTTATTGATTGTTTTATTTTGATAAATACGAAAAAAAATTGTTCAGAATTTTAAGAAAATTGGACCACGTTTTTTAATATAGCAAAAAGTGTTAATTTGACTCGGACGTCCCCACCGGCGCGTGCAGGTTTCGCATCTCATTACGAAACCAAAACAGGCTACTTTCATTGCCACATCGAGGTAAAGAGTGCGGCCTGACTCGGCCGAGCGACGAATGAATAATGATTCTAGAATTCCCAGAAGCATAGGATCAACATGATAGCCGTTTTATCCGCTAGACGCCTACCCACTTACCGCGTAAACTCCAATTACGCGCGCTGGAAACTGCTTCATTATACGTAATAATAACGAGTATTCAAATTACCAATCGTTGAATATTATTTTTAGATTGCCCCGCGTCATCGAAAGTATACTAACCTGTCTCGAGCGAGGACTTGTAAAAGAAGTTTTACCAGTTGTTTCTGTATGTCGATTTAAGGGCAATCGGTCCTTTGCCCGCGGGGACCAAAAGGCCAGATAGGCGCGGAGGAAGCTTCAAAAGTTTTTGGCCCAGCCCGGAAAGGATAGTAGGATATCGTCACAATGTTAAACGCGACCTGGAAAAGCTCTACAGGCCAAGCTATTGCCTCAGGTTCTTCAACCATGATGTTCTCCCACAGTACATTTCGAAGGTGTCGCTGCGCACATTATGATTGGAAAGACAGCTGCATAAACCACCATAATTTGAGTTACACGCCATCATCATCCTATGGAAATATGTAGAAGGCAATAGTGGCTGTTTCTGCAGAGATTATTGCCCAGAAAGTGACACGATGTTGCTACGATGTGTGAACACTGCAGTGATTATTGCCTAGAAAGTGACACGATGTTGCTACGATGTGTGAACACTGCAGTGATTATTGCCTAGAAAGTGACACGATGTTGCTACGATGTGTGAACACTGCAGTAATTATTGCCCAGAAAGTGACACGATGTTGCTACGATGTGTGAACACTGCAGTGATTATTGCCTAGAAAGTGACACGATGTTGCTACGATGTGTGAACACTGCAGTGATTATTGCCTAGAAACTGACACGATGTTGCTACGATGTGTGAACACTGCAGTGATTATTGCCCAGAAAGTGACACGATGTTGCTACGATGTGTGAA
Organism: Agrypnia vestita; assembly: GCA_016648135.1. NCBI lineage: Eukaryota > Metazoa > Arthropoda > Insecta > Trichoptera > Phryganeidae > Agrypnia > Agrypnia vestita. The sequence continues at coordinate 130,665 of JADDOH010000536.1, forward strand.
CACTGCAGTGATTATTGCCCAGAAAGTGACACGATGTTGCTACGATGTGTGAAACTGCCGTGATTATGCCGAGAAACTGACACGAGGTTGCGACGATTTGTGAACACACTGCAGTGGATTAATTGGCCCAGAAAGTGACACGATGTTGCTACGATGTGTGAACACTGCAGTGATTATTGCCTAGAAAGTGACACGATGTTGCTACGATGTGTGAACACTGCAGTAATTATTGCCCAGAAAGTGACACGATGTTGCTACGATGTGTGAACACTGCAGTGATTATTGCCTAGAAAGTGACACGATGTTGCTACGATGTGTGAACACTGCAGTGATTATTGCCTAGAAACTGACACGATGTTGCTACGATGTGTGAACACTGCAGTGATTATTGCCCAGAAAGTGACACGATGTTGCTACGATGTGTGAACACTGCAGTGATTATTGCCCAGAAAGTGACACGATGTTGCTACGATGTGTGAACACTGCAGTGATTATTGCCCAGAAAGTGACACGATGTTGCTACGATGTGTGAACACTGCAGTGATTATTGCCTAGAACGTGGAACACGATGTTGCTACGATGTGTGAACACTGGCAGTTATTATTGGCCCAGAAAGTGAACCCGATGTTTGCGACGATGTGTGAACACTGCAGTGATTATTGCCTAGAAAGTGACACGATGTTGCTACGATGTGTGAACACTGCAGTGATTATTGCCCAGAAAGTGACACGATGTTGCTACGATGTGTGAACACTGCAGTGATTATTGCCTAGAAAGTGACACGATGTTGCTACGATGTGTGAACACTGCAGTGATTATTGCCTAGAAAGTGACACGATGTTGCTACGATGTGTGAACACTGCAGTGATTATTGCCCAGAAAGTGACACGATGTTGCTACGATGTGTGAACACTGCAGTGATTATTGCCCAGAAAGTGACACGATGTTGCTACGATGTGTGAACACTGCAGTGATTATTGCCTAGAAAGTGACACGATGTTGCTACGATGTGTGAACACTGCAGTGATTATTGCCCAGAAAGTGACACGATGTTGCTACGATGTGTGAACACTGCAGTGATTATTGCCTAGAAAGTGACACGATGTTGCTACGATGTGTGAACACTGCAGTGATTATTGCCCAGAAAGTGACACGATGTTGCTACGATGTGTGAACACTGCAGTGATTATTGCCTAGAAAGTGACACGATGTTGCTACGATGTGTGAACACTGCAGTGATTATTGCCTAGAAAGTGACACGATGTTGCTACGATGTGTGAACACTGCAGTTATTATTGCCTAGAAAGTGACACGATGTTGCTACGATGTGTGAACACTGCAGTAATTATTGCCCAGTAAGTGACACGATGTTGCTACGATGTGTGAACACTGCAGTGATTATTGCCTAGAAAGTGACACGATGTTGCTACGATGTGTGAACACTGCAGCGAGCGCCTTGAGCACCCCGCTCTTGATACCGTGGTCCAATGTCCAGTTGACGATTTTTTTAAATGTTTAAAGTAGCTAATTCTACTTCGGTTAAAAGTTGCACACATGGTTGGATTTTTTTTAATGTTTACAGTACCTAATTCTACTTTGGTTAAAAGTTGTACATCTGGTTGGATTCAAATATCATAATCAAAAATAAATAAGCAAAATTTCTTCCGGCTAACAATGACATAGCTTTAATCTTTTCACCTAAGGCGGTACTGAGATTCATTTCATCTAATTCTCCGCGACTTATATAATCGTATAATATCATTACGTGGAAGCGAGCCATTACTGTTGTCATGATGTCTTTTAATGAGGATTGTAAAAAATAATAACATAGTGATGTTGATTGCAAGCGACTGGTACATCACCGCGGTTGAATTAACTACAAGTTATTACCGTTTCTATCTCTGATCCTCTTGATCGTAGAGCTCACCAACAATCGTAGCTTACCATCACGAAGAGGTGAAAGAGCCTGAAACTGTCCCGCCACACAACACATACTAGGTTTGATAAAAAAATACGCGGAAAGTATAAAAAAAAAAAATAACAAAAAAATTGTAACATTACATTTTTTTTGTTTGGTTTGTTTAATTGTCTCTGATGTATTTTAAGATTGGTGGCAGTCGCATATGATCCCGGGTCGTCTTGTTTTGGTCATAAAGTGAGAGTCTCGATGATTCGAGTATCGATAACTTTCTCATGCTGAGAATATATTTCCCAAATTCTAAAAAATAAGACATCTTATAATTTCCTGTTGGGCATTTTAAATACTATTCGATAGATAATTTAAACTGATCTGTTTATTAACATTTAGTTCCTATTATTTTTAAAGGAGAGTTTTCAAATAATACAAATTTCAATATTGTATTGTTTGCCACTTGTCTAAATTATTATTACATATTTATAACCAACAAAAGCATAATTTTTGTTGCACAATATTATGCAGGTAACGGATATTACGTACTTTGTAGGATTATAATTATGAAATGGATAAAGTAGGTTTAATTTTTGTACCACTAAAAAAAAATTGTAGCGCAAGGTGCCTTATTATAATCTTACATAAAATTCAACCTGATATAAAAGTACAGCGTTATTAATAATATCTTTATTATATAGAAATATATTATTTAGCTGTGCCCGCGCGGCTCCGCACGCGTAGATTTTTTTGGATCGTTTCTGTTTGGATCGTCATAGAACTTTCGCGAACCTTCTAGAACATTCTCCTTCCAGAACTTTCAAGAAATTTATCGAATGTACAGGAACCTTCTAGACACACCAACATATTCCGCCACTCAGCTTAGAACCTTCTAGAACTTTCGGGAATTTTCTAGAACCTACTACTTCCAGAACTTTCGAGATCAGGTTTTTCCGGAACCTTCTAGACTCACAGACACAGTCGGCGCGCCTATTTTGAAACAATTTGAAGCATTTGCGGCCTTCCCATAACCAAACAATGTGCTAGAAAGCAAATTTTCGTCACCCACTCCCACCCAAGCACAGCCACCCCCATCAAACTCGCATATTTTCGAAGTGACACCAAGGGCCATCCACCACCATAACCACTAGTGGGTGGTTGTGGCTGGTTGTGGAGAAAACTTGGCGGGCAGGGAAACACGGGTTTCTTTTTATATATATACCTATATTGATTGATTATCAATAAGTGCCAAAATTTCAATAAATATCATGTACTTACTGGAGGTAAATTTTCAGTTATATTATCATTTCCAAGTCACCTGCCTGTCTGGCTGCCCCCGGATTGGACCTTCTTTATTCCCGCGATCCCGGGATTGAGAAAACGCTCCGGGATTTTATTCCCTAATTGGCACTATTGGCAGCCATACTGGATGCTTACTTTATTGTTGGCTGTCCAACGGGTTACACGTGTCTCGGTGTGCTCGACGATTTTTTATATGTGGAAGAAATGGAACAAAGATATCGAAAACATCACCTCAGCCTCGATGAGATCTAAGGATGACGTTTTGTCAACATCGCAAAGGTAGAGACAGAATCGCTGAAGGAGCTAAACGCCATACCAAAAATTGTGTTCCGAAATGCTTCGAAGCTTGGAAAAAGCATTGGCACAAATGTATTATATTTGACGGAAACTACTTTAAAGGGGATAAAATTAATATTGATGAATAAATCAACGTCCCTACGTTTACAAAAAAAATTTGCTAAAATTCTATTTCCGTTTTACTATCTTAAACTATCCGATTTACTTTATATTTTCGGATAGTTTAAGATAGTATTACGCGAACATTTTCTATTTCTGGCGTCATCAACATTTGCGTCACACAACTTTCACACAATTCTTCCGTTCCACACGGAGACATGGCCACGCCACCTAATCGATATTGTTTTGAAAATCTACAAACATATTAAAAAATCTTTTTTCGCTACCGTTCTTACCTTTTCTATTAGAAATCTTGTAATAGAAATATAAATAACCAATAGCTAAATAATTTCCACTTGCCACTTGTAGAGCTGTAATAATGATCTTTCTAAGGTCCTTACAGCTCCTTTTCGACGCCGTTTATAAAATGTTAAAAAATATGACAACTTTTGATGTGTCCTCACACATTTGCGGTTGAAACGGAAAACAAAATAATAAAAAAAATAACAAGTCCTCGTGTCAGAGACAAAGGATACAAATAAAGACAATCCCTCAGTATAATCGACAAAATCGTCAGGTAAGGATTAATATTAAAGAATGTTAATATAATTATTTCGCGGGTCGGATGAATATTACTCTTTTTTGTAGTATTTTTGATGTGACACCAACACCATAACCACCGGTGGGTGGTTATGGCTGGTTGTGGAGAAAACTTGGCGGGTAGGGAAACATGGGCGTTTCTCGGGGAGATATATATATATAATATATATAGATAATAGAGAAGATAGAGATATATGAATGATAATGATTATATAATATATATATTATAGATGAATTATAGATATATATATATAATCAAATTATATATATTATATATAGTGATAAATATATATATATAACAAATCAGGCGCCCTGAAGAGGGACAACAGTGAGATATGTTCGAAAAAGTCACGCGACTTTCGAATGGTCCGACGACCAGAATTTGACGATGGGTAAACCCAAGGAGTTAGAAACTAAAATATGATAGTATGTATATATATATATATACATATTATATTTGTAATTGAATACCTTCTATGCATGGCGTTTGTGCGCGCGAGTCTAGTCTCGATGTCAAAATGAACATCGTATACACGAATTTATGTTTTTGTCTCCTACCAGTTTCAAGCTGGTCTCGAGGTCTCTCAGGACAGGAGGAAGATGTAGCCATGTAGCGTATCTCTCGGACATGACGCATGACGCACAAATTCCTCAATAATAATAAATAAATATAAATCGCAATATGCATCGTAGCATGGAATAGGAGATTATCCTCGGGCCGAATAAGACCCAGAACGGTGCATCTGACCAGAGGGGCTGGTGGGGGATGCCGTGACCCCCCCCCCCCCTCATGTGGGGGTACGTGAGAGGGGGGGGGTGTCTCAGCTGATTGAGGCCACTGTTTGTCAGTACTGACGGGAAAGAGCAAACAAGAAAGAATGTCTGAAATTGATCTAATGGTATTAAAAGAAATGTACTATTGTATTTTGCTATTACTTTGTGGTTATCATTATGAATATAATTAAACAATTTAACTTAGTTTATCATCACTTTATTTTTGTTAAATACCAACCGGTTTGGAAACAACGTTCCTTCATCAGGGTATACTTAATTCCGCATTAAATATTAAGTATACCCTGATGAAGGAACGTTGTTTCCGAAACCGGTTGGTTTTTACCAAAAATAAAGTGGTGATAAACTAAGTCAATTTGTTTAATTATAATAAATATTGCGATTATGCTACTAAACAGGTTATGTATTTAAGAAGGAAAATTGCGGCTACCTTATTAAGCTTCAAATAGCAAATAAGGAAAAATGCTCGCATTTATTCGCAGGTAATATGTATCCCGCTTTAATTGGCACTTATCGCTGCGTCAATTCAAACACATTTCCATAAATATGCATGTCTCTATAAATAAACCGGAATATGCGAAGGTGTCGCTGCATTTGGAAAACCCGACAGAGTTTCCGACTAGCGACCGCACGGAGAACTCAGACATCCGCGCCCCAGCCAGCGCTCATCTTCACAATAATCGCAGGTCGCGGTTAATCGCTAATGTCTATATTTAGTGATGCCAATTGAAGGAAACGCCTCGTCCTTGGTTAACAGATAATACAATGTCAAAATTACCTACACATCAGCGTGTTTACTGTGGGTTTTGTTTTTATTTTTAGCCCGTACTTACGTGTTTATAAAATTCCTTATATATAAATAGATTACTTGTCTAAGACCACTAATGAGTTTAAGACTACACAACTAGTTTCGACAACTACCGATGTTGTCATCAACGGGTGATGATATAAACTGAAGCATAAGAGTAAAATTAATTATAAGGTACTGATAGAGGTGGGTGGAGTTATGTTTGGGGGGAGGGGGTTAGCTGGGGGTGGGGTTTGAGTTAACGGGAATAAAGTAAGGAGCGGTGAAGAATTTTGAAATATCATGTTATTGATTAGAGTTTTATTAGAATATATTTTTTTTTGTATTTCTAAATTTTCGAGATTGTTCATTATTTGGCCTTTGTATTTAACAGGGTTCAATTTATATCATCACCCGTTGATGACAACATCGGTAGTTGTCGAAACTAGTTGTGTAGTCTTAAACTCATTAGTGGTCTTAGACAAGTAATCTATTTATATATAATTATAATGTCATTCCACAAAGTTAACGCCAATGCAATAAATAATATAAAATTCCTTGCGTGCTCGTAAACGCTGCAATTAATTAATAGTTTAATTTGCATATTATATATTTACTTTAATTACTGTATTGTCACTATCCACACGAATCTGGAATCGACTGGGCTGTTCTCGTACTCACTAGAAATATGGAGAAACTAGTCGAACAGTTTCGAACATTCGACAAACGAACATGTTTTGTATAAAAGGCGAGCGAGAGCGTGCGCGAATTATTGTTATTGTCACTTTACTCCCCTTGTTTCAGGGCTCCCCTTGTTGTAAAAAACAGGCTCCGATAGAACTCGGTGACCTTGTGTGATAAATAAAAGTTTAAATAGTTTTTAGTGTTTCATTTGACTCCCACATCCACGATCCCGTGACAATGTGTACATTTGTAACCTTGTAAATCTGTGGGGTTTTCTAGAACAGGCGAAAAGCGTAGTGGATAATGCACAGGGTGTATAAATAAATAAAATATACCTACACTTAGGGTTGCCACCTTTTTTGTGCAAATAAAGAACATTGGTTATTAAATGTACAAAAAAAGTATATTGTGTCAAAATAAAGTACGATTTATTTTACTTTTTTATTTTGCTTAAACATATTTTTCTTTACTATTAGCAATATTTAACAAATAATTATCATTACTAAACAACTGCACAGCATGTTTGCAGTCTATATTATTTAAGTTAAAGTAAATAAGTCATTCATTTTTATCAGATTCAGAGACGCTTTGTTTCTTTCGTCTCGCCATTTGCTATGCATCACAGAAAAAACTCTAAAAAAACAATTAATCGCATTTTAACTGCACTCGATCCGCCATACACAAAACAAACAAGAATTTTTTACAATGACATTGACTATGCTGACATTTGAGGTTAGGTTGTATTAAAAAACGAGCGTTTATGTGGCGACCGCCACAGGGTATATCGTCAATTATCGAACCTATTTGGCAACAATCGATAACGTCATCGACCCCGGTAACTCTCTCGTTCCGTTTTACGCAAAAATTTCTACGATCAACTTTTTTTTGTATGTTATAAGTAAAATGAATCCCAGAGAAATCATATCATGTGAAATAACCTACTCTCTAACCTACCCTACCTACACTCCATGTACACGCTGTATACATTTGAATTATATCCTCGCGCCCCTGAATTATTCTAAATAAAATAAAACTATGAATCGTATTACCATAGCTCATAAACTATTATACTAGCGTAGCACAAGTGTAACAAACACTATGTATAACTATAGCTCTACAATGTTTGGTGCAACACTTATTGCCAAATCCACGAACGCATCTCAATAAAAAAAATCTCCAATGTAAAATTATCTAAGACGACTTGCTTGGATTATAAAAATCATTCAATAGGAGATAAATCGGAAATTGTGTCGAGGAAAGTAATAAAGCGTAATTAGTATACTTTGTACACGCGGTATTTCTGCACGAGTCCATTAATATTTTTTTTATATATGAATAAGTAGCGTCTAGAACATTAAACAGTGGCGTTGTATGAATATATCGCGCACACAAACTAGGGAACTTTGTTATTTATTATTGCCTTTTCAGAGCTAGACTAAAACCTGTTCCAAGAATAAATAGAAACGTAATGATAAGTACTTTATAGTTAAAAAAGGATTTGAGTGCACTTATATATATACGAGTACATATACATATACATATATGTATAGAGAGTTATTTGGAAAACATTAATAATCTCGCAGGACTATATTCATGCCTTGATTATGAGTCGAATATATTCAAGCAGTCATATATTCAATAGTTATGGAGTTATGCAATATCAAAGTTTGCATCGTTTTAAAATATTTCTGACTTATTTTTTACAAAACGTTGAACTATCATTACAGTAAGTTATATCGATTACGAAAAATTCATTCGTTTCAATACAAGTTAAATAAAATGATAAAAAGGTTTTTATTATTTTATTTGACTTGTATTAATGTTAACGAATTTTTCATATTCGATATAAGTTACTGTAATGATTGTCCAACATTTTACAAAAAATAAGTCGGAAATATTGAAAAAAAATGCAAACTTAGATGTCGTATATCTTCATAACTATTGATATTAGGTCACGGTGGCTTGAACATTTTCAACTCAAAATCAAGGCAGAAATATAGCCGTGCGAGGTAATTAATGTTTTCCAAATAACCCTTTATACACACGTGTACCTACATCCCATACGCGTCCTCGTATTGCAGTGGGCATTTCACTGGCTTATCGATTCCAGGGTTCCGGGCTAGATTCCCGGGTTACAATGCACCAAGCCTTATTTTCAAGCTTTGATAGTTTTGTGATGTATTTCACTACAGCTATGGTGCCCGCGGCCTATTGCAGCGTTAATTAAAAGTGAAACAAAATGCGCCGATTTAAGTTGTGTTTAAGTTTGGGGGAAGGCAGGATATATATACCGTTTTTTTGGTTGAAGGGGTTATTAGCTTAGAAACATTGGGTGGATGAACCCATTCTAGATTACCGAAAATAAGAAGCACAAGTAAAAGTACATACAATACGTCAGTCAGCACACGCGGTGCCGCGTCATCGGGCGAGTGTTGTGCAATAAGGAAACTGTCCTAAAACGATTTCTCATCGAGGATTATAACTAATTAAGAATGTACCTACTCAATTCGAGATTTTATAGGAAAAATGGCTTATAAATTTATAGAAAACACGATTTTGGAAGGGATAGATTTATAAAATATAGAATTAAGTGCATTCTAAATTAGTTATCCTCAAGAATGTGGCTCCACGCTGAATGTGTGCCTTACATTACTAACACTGCGGAGTGAATATATGCAGGGTTACTTGGAAAACATTAATAACTTCGCAGAACTGTATTCCTGTTTTAATTATGAATATTCCAGTAATCATGACCCAATGTCAAGGTATGGAAATGTGCGACATCTAACTTTGAATTTTTTTCAACATTTTTGATTTTTTTTTACAAAACGTTGAACTATCATTACAGTAACTTATATCGATTACGAAAAATTCTTTAGTTTCAAATACAAGTGAAGTAAAATGATAAAAACCCTGCAGAAACTCCAATTGGAATTGAAAGGTTTTTATTATTTTATTCGACTTGTATTAAAGGGAATGAATTTTCAACATTCAGCATAAGTTTCTATAATGATAGTCCAACGTTTTATACTAACTTATATGTCGCACATTTCCATAACTATGGATCAATTGGGTCATGATTGCTGGAATAGTATTCATAATTTAAGCAGGAATATCGTTCTGCGAAGTTATTAATGTTTTCCAAATAACCCTGCATATATTCACTTCGCAGTGTTAGTAATGTAAGGCATACACTCAGCGTGGAGCCGCTTCTCTAGTTTCCATAGAGGGAAGCAGAGAGGATAGAACGCCACATTCTTCTGTCCTGGCACAACACTTTTGCTTCATCCACATTCACACCTCTTCTCATGAACGCTCTTCGGTTGTTGAGGCTTCTAACAGGGCTATTCTCCAATATTTTATTTATCTGGTCATGCCAGGTCTCCCTCCAGGTCTGTTTCTATTGACTTCAACACTCTCCTCTTAAATTTTCCTCACCCATCCGTTCCACTAGGCCAAATCATCTCAGCGATACATTCTTTATACTAATTATTACGCTGCAGTCAGCATTACATTAACTTCTAATTCGTTCATTCTCTACTCTATCGTACAAAGATCTTCCACACTTACCTACATCTATAAATATTAAACAAATTCAAAGACATCATAAAAATATTCAGTATTTTTATTAGATCTTTCCTGAGATGTGATCGTCCAAAGTTTCCGCTATTCGAAGGCCGAATTTAGCGCCTCTCGGATCTGAAGGACGAATTCTAGGACGCGATCATCGCCCATTTATGTCACCAACCAAAAATTTATTTTCGCAAATCAACGTTTAATTGAAAACGAATGTAAAATCAGAAGCAAGAGCATTCATTGATGAGGGGAATCCCAGACCAAGAACTTGGCGCGACGCCTGGCCGGCCGCTTCTCACACTCCATTCGAAAGAGCATTGCAGTCATTTGTCCACCAGTTGATCCGCGGGATTCCCACTACCTTCACATAATTATGTATGGACATACAAACAGGTTCGCTTACGTATTGGGCGTTATCCTAACAATCAAGTCTAAACCTCTATTATAAAGCATGTTACATTTTTACAATTTTAAAGTGATGAATAAATATTATGCAAAATAAGTTATGTAAAATATTATGTAAAATAAGTATGTAAAATATATTATGTAAAATAAAAAAAAATAAAAAAAGATACGATGCATCAGTAACCTCTGAGAGCAAATCAAAAAAATTAAAATTTTCTTAAACTCAGACTTAAATTCATAAATCATTTAAACCTATATATAGCTTTTTTCAAAATAACTCCTAATCTTTCATTATCAATTTACCTTTTTACTGTATTAATAAATAACTTGTATACACTATGTACCTATATATTATAACAAGGAATAAGAACTGTGGCTCCCTCATCAGACTCAAGAGCTTCTCTTCACTGATGAGATCTACATGACTACCAAGTATTTGTAAAAAATGTTTAATATGTTATGTTAAATATGTTATATATAAGAACTGTATTTGTACCATAAATTAAATAAATAAAAAAAGTACCTATGTACTGATGTTATTTCATAAGTTGGTTGAAATCAGTTTGCTTCATACAAATCTACTATTTTTTTTATCAAAAGCGTCCGTATATTTAATATTTCTTCAATCATGGTAGAAATATCGGAATTAGACACATCGGTATGAAAAATCGGTCTTTACATTTCTAATAGAAACTTTACGCGTACATAAATAAGTACATCCCTTTTATTTTATCTTAGGATATTATAACAAAGATGTTTTCCTGAGAACGAGGGGACATACGGTTTAAAATAACAATAATTATCATTGGGTAATGTAATCATTATGTAACCTCGCAGCCCAGTGGGTATGACACTGCCCTCTCACAGCGAGGGTTCCGGGTTCGATTTCCGGCGAGGTCACAATTAATCTACGTGACTTACTCAAGCCTGGGTGTTTCGTGATGTGTTTCGCTTCTGTAATTAGGCCTCTTGGTCTGTTGAAGTGTAAATAAAATAAAATAGTAAAGTAAACCGGGATACATACATATCTCGAACACATGTATCATTGTACTCCTACTTGGTACCTATATGAGTTCCTAATAAGAAAAATATTCATAATAAAAATCTCCCTGGGAAATCGGAGCTCTCACGTGACAGAGGTTTGCTGACCATTTCACTACCAAGGGATCTGTTAGAAAAATACTGACTTTGACGATAAATAATAAAAATAATAAATTTAAAACATCAAAAAACCCGACTGCGTAAAAAGATAAATTTAAATAAAAATTGAAAAGAAAGAAGCAAGCCCAGTACCTAGTCTAGAATTCTGTAAAGTAATATTGAATAACTACACCTTTGAAAAAGCTTCATGATCGATACACTCCTAAAACAAATAATAAATTCTAATAAAATGGAACATTGCGACTTTAATAGTCGGTATGGTAAGGAAGTTTCTAAGATAGCAGTGTAATGGCTGAAAGTCTGTTTTAGTTTTATAAAGATTTTGGAAGCGAATGGTAAGGGCGCGTCGTTGCGTCCAGAAAACAGAATCATCACAACCAATAACAATAATATTGAAATAGTAAATGAACAAAGAAAACCAAACAGTAAAATAGGAATGAGCTGGGCTGCTTTTGGTAAACTCAAATATATTTTCGAGAACAAAGAGATCCCAATTAGCCTAAAAAGAGCCTTTGAATCATGCATACTGCCAGTGATGACGCATGGAGTGGAGACAATTTACAAAGCCTTTACAAAGAAAAGTGTGGAAAAGCTCAAATGCACGCAACGATCCACGAAGAGATCCATGCTTGTAGTAAGCCTAAGAGATAGAATAAGAAATGACGAAATCAGGCGCAGAACTAGAGTAGTGGATATCACGGATCGTGTAGCGAAGCTAAAATGTCAATGGGCAGGGCATGTTGCAAGGCAGGATGCTACAAGATGGACCCCCAGATTTCTGAAGCGGAGAACTTGGAAGAATAAAAGAAGCATCGGAAGACCTCAAAATATATTGGCCGAGGACATGACCTCTGTGGGGGGGAAAGAAATGGCTACAATTAGCAAATAACAAGGAAGGATGGAAGGGTATGGAAGAGGCCTGTATCCAGCAGTGGAGAGATGAAGGCTGAAGAAGAAGAATGTGGTGACGGCGTGTTGTTACCATTCGGCGCCGCGGCGGTAAAAGATCGGTAACGACGATAAAGTGAAAACAAAATATTTGGATTTTCTTACGCAGTTCTTTATACAAATCTAACAGGGCGACTCGTCGAAAACACATTTTTGTTAAAAAAATCAACGTAACGTTTAATATTAAAAAAAAAAATAGAGTTAAAAATAAAATTTCTCCGCCCTAGTTCAGCAGACCACTCGAGCGGTCATCATAATATTGAGAAAACTTCAAGTGTTCTTAATTTAGAAAAAATGCTCCATAGAAGTAAATAGCGGCGAGCTTCCAACGCTCGTACCTACGCGGCACGACGATTTATTCATTTTTTCCATACTCAAACTGTAAACACAGACGAATCAATGTGGGAAATGTTGTTGATATTCAAATTTAAACACACGCGTGAATTTCGTACTGATAGAGCCAGCTATTTGGGAAATTTCTTAGTTAGAATATATGCCTGCGCACGCGTAGACATCTGTAAGTAAAGTTCAAAGTGTTGATTTTTACGAAAATGCATTGTCTGATGTGTGGAAAACATCTATACTTTGAATGAAAGATTACTAAAATTCAAATTGATAGAATCGGCCCAGAGAGACTGACGGTCACCGCATCGGGTACAGACACCACGCTGAGCGATTAACTTAAACGCCGTTACGGATGTTATAAGATCGTCGGCATTTATTTGTATATTTTACTTGAAATTAGGCGACTGAAACATTCCGAGCTTCGACAGTCACACCTTGACGGAATATTTCATCGGGGGAAATATACGTCATAACTGTTTAAACACAGCGCAAGTTCGGGATCATTACGGAAGGCGAAACGTCCAAACTCGACATCTCCGCTCGCCAATATCGGATTGGACATATTCTCAATTATTAATCATTTTATTTCGCGATATGTTTACCGCAACATTTGGCTAAAGTAACATTTTATTTTTATGTCGGTATATATTTGATATTTCGTGGCCACTGCAGGTTACGGCGGGTACTGTACTTATTTATTGTGCAACCGCGTGTGTTTCGGAACAGCGCGGACGGACTCTCGCGACACGCGTCACGGGAAGTGATGGCAGCAAGAGTCTGACCGCGAAGTTACTCATCTCCGGGGGCTGTCCCGCGCCGCAGTATGCGAACCGAGTTACTCGCACTCGAATTTGAATAATTTAAACAATTTCATCCGCTCGTGACGTCCGTCACGGCCGGTATTAATGCGGATAGCGCTCGCTCCGCCGGCACAGTCGCTCCCGCACAGCCGAGCCGCCGCCACCTCACCGCGCAGCGCCCGGTCCTCAGAGTTCTCGACACACTTTCGTCGTTCTCCGCCGCGCCTTACCCGACCTCGGCCGTCAATCCGCGATCGTCGAACCGACGTATCCCCGCTCACCGCAGATATCCCCCGCCGCCCGCAGCATGGACGCGACGCTGCTGCTCTGCGTGCTGGTCTGCGCCGCCGGCGCGATGGCCGCCGACAAGAGCGAGTTCCAGAAGCACCTGGACAGGGTGTGGAGCTTCGGCTGCGGAGAGCCGCAGAAGCGCAGCATCCCGGTGAGCAGCCTGAAGACGCTGCCGGCGGACGAGCGCTACTACCCCGTGGTGACGGTGCTGCACCGCTGCGACAACCAGACGGGCATGTGCGCGCAGGGGGAGGGCTACGGCTGCGGGCCCGCCACGGCGGAGGAGGTGGACCTGGTGTTCCGGGTGGAGAAGGCGCTGCCCAAGCCGCGCGCCCGCCGGGGGGAGTCCCGGGTGCGCTACGAGACGGTGCGCGCCACCAACCACACCCTCTGCGAGTGCCAGCAGCTCTCGGACCTGCCCAAATGATCCCGATCGGGTTTCCGACGAAACCGACAGTTTTCTCTTTGACTAGTCAAATCGGCGATCGCGACCGATACCCTCTGAACGTGTCGATCGACCGTTTTCGAACACTTTAGTGAATGGAAGTGTAGTGCGGCAAATAAGGACAGTTTTAGAGGCAAAGTACGGTGTTGCAAATCCCCGTGTGTTTTTCATCTCAATCTCTAAGAGTAAACAGCGATCCGCCGCGCCCGCGGGGCATCTTGAACTAACCCGTTTCTTGGATAGCAATTTCTCGTATTTTAGACCTCGAGTAGAGAAGACAAAAACATCGACATTGTGTTTAATCTTCGAAAGCGATATAAGACTGCTGTACATTTGCGACAGATATTGGTATTATAATAATTATTATCTAGATGTACGTTATTTATTCCGCCGCTTTTTAGAATATTTACCCATTACTGTAAATATTATTGTGCATTCGACGTTTACACTTCTCCAACTAGGCTGCTAGGGTAGAAGGATTATTTGTATATAGTTTAGATTGTACCGTCCACGACGAGAGTACGATCTGAAATCGCGTTGTTCAATCAGGAGGTGTTGTGTGTTTTCAGCGACTGCTACGGATATTTAGTTGTTAGTAATTTATTTTAGCGTGTATTCGGAGAAGAAGCAGGGAGACTCGCTCCCGAGTGGTGGTGATTACTTGTGATAACCGGAGCGCTCTCCCGCCGGCCGATAAGATAGTTACTACATTTCGTTTCAAATTAGTCAACTAATGCCGCAGTATTATTATTTAATTGTTACGTGAGTAAACTGTTATTATAAACTGATCGTAAAGCATTTATTTACTTAGTTGTAAGTATACACATTTTTGTAAAAATTGTTCGTATAAACATCAGCAAATATAAAGGTTGCCACTATTATCTGTCTTTTATTTCTTTTCATGTGACCTCGTTTGTGAAACAGTGGCGCATTACGTCTGACTGACAACATTCTACATTTCTACACAAATGTCACGATTTTAGGTAACGGGCTTACCTGGTACGAGATCATTGCTTCTTGAAAAGTATGCGCGACCTCCATTTACCAAATACGGTGTCCTATGCGCAGGTCAGCGAGCAGCACTCGATTATTTTATTCATTGAAATTTTTAAACACCTACAGGTAGATGCAATGTAAGTATTGCTAAAACCGCACAGTCATGCGGGGCTGCGCGAGACATTTATAATGATCAGGAACTCGAGGTGAAAAGTGAATGAGAGGAAAAAAAATTAAAGCTTTTAAGGTTACTTTATGAACAGTAGAGCAATTTTTATTCTATTGTAACTCACGTTCACGCTATTATGTGTTGATGAGATAAAACTTGTGTACGAATATTGAGATTTTGATCTGAAGATAAACTCGGGAGATCCGCTTGAGGTTTTTATTCTAAAGGCATGTTCTATGAAAATAGGATAACTTGTCGGTCTCCTGGAATGTGGTTCGAAGCGCCGACCACCAGATCACCAGTTCATCAAGCTAGCTACTCTAAAATTGAGGAAAAGGGTTACAAACCCGTGCACCAAACCTCCAATATGTGCACAAAAAAGTCACCTTCAACTATTTTTTCTGAAAATATATTATATAGATATACATGAAGCATTCAATTACAAATATTTATCCTTTTTTAACTGCTTTTTGAGGATTCAAATTTATCCAACTTACAAACAGAATATCAATGCAGCAAATTGACTGAAATTTGACGTACAAGCAGTCTGAAATGAAGCCCGAGTCGGCGAATCTCTCAAGACTTGGTGCGTATATGGTGACCTACAAAAGCTATAAACTATATATTTTATCTCTTAGAGTTGTCTCGAGAATCTCTAGATTAAAATCTCATCCGTGAACGCGGGTCATAACAATTCTGGAGTCAGATAGTAAAATTGCTGACAGTGTTATCAGACAATTTACTACCATAATATAATATTTACTTGATTGTTTATTATTCATCAGTTAATAACCATTCATCGCTCCTTTTTTCACTAGATTTTTGTATTAAATTTTTTTTAACAACTCAACGGTTTAATATGCAAATATTTTAGTACAAACATGTTCGGTGGCGACTTGATGGTTTTCTGTTTAAAAGTAGCATTATTACGATACTTGGATGAATTTTTTGCTGAATAATTAATATAATAACGTTGACTTTGACCTTTTGACTCCGGCGCGCGGCGGTGAAGCGCACGCGCTATTCCGGAATATACCCGAATACGGAAATGCATATAACATTAAAAAGATGTCGGTACGGCTTTAATCGGCTTTTTGGATTATCGTGCAAAACCCACTTTTCATCAACTTTCATCAAAACTCTTTCTTTTGTACTTGGACGGCGGGGAAACGGCATTGGCGTAGCTCCCTGTCGTCAGCTGTCTGAAAATTTCCCGGGTATTTGCGAATGGATATAGATACAGATACATATGCTTATTAGTGGCATGCTAATGAGCATGCCACTAATAAACAACTGTACACACTTGCTCCCTATTAGCATGCTTATTTTAAGCATGCTCATAAATAAGCATGCTCAAAGCTAACAATCAAACATACATGCTTATTAGTGGCATGCTCTTGTCATAGAATAGAGACGCTCTTGTTCAAAATGGAAACTTTGCAAACTGAAGTAGAAAATTCAAGTGAACCAATAAATCAGAACCCCGAGTTTCCATCCGCACATTTTTGACTTTAGTTTTTAAAATTTTTATTGTAAGATTTGAATCATCCATGCCTTTTAATAAAGTTTCATAAAAATTATTTCTTACTATATTATTTTTACACAACGGTGACCGAGTATTCCCCAGACATTCGTGACTCCTATAATAAGTCAAGAAAAATAATGTTTTATCATCTCCCCAACGCGCCATATTTGTTTCATCTGTCGCGGACTGAGAAGATCGCATTGATAATACTAGCCGCGAAGCCCGCGAATGACATAAGCATGCTCATAATAAGCAAGCCTGTTTACACATGCTCAAAAGATACCCCTTCTCATGGTGAATGACATCAACCGGCGGTTCATTTTTGAGCACGCCACTAATGACCATGCTTATTACTAGCAATGTGCGTACACACATGCCACTAATAAGCAAGGCCTAAAGAAGGTCATTACTGCGCATGCTCACGTACCACCAATAAGCATGTGTATCAGTACCTTATTGCTTCTTGGATTACCGAGTCTGAGCGCATTTGATATTTGAACAGGAGCCTAACCTAACCTAACCTAACCGTACACCCGAAAAAAATCACGGGACATAATAATTTCAGGAATTTGAAACTGAAAATTCATGAATAGAAAACTAACCTATTACGCTTAATTACGAACAACAGACAGACGGACATTCTAAATTGGGATAGTTGATTGATTTTATATAGAATTAATTTGTACATCTAATATAGTGGTAGGCAATATATGTAAATCCTCAAGAGCTGTAATATTCCTTATTACTTTTGAAATGACATCACAGTTTTTATGTCGCCTGGCAGTCGATTGTTTAGGCCTTAACAAGTTGAGGAGTCCCCTGGTTAGTGTTTGTCACGAAGTTTATTATATTTGACTGTTCTCTAATGTGTGCTGGCTGATCCGTTTTCAGAATTTGTAATAAATGTTGGTGAACGACGAGCCTGCTGCCTTTCTTTGTCTAATAATAATCTCACCATTATTCAGACACCACTCCGACCTGTTGTACATAATAATAATAACAAATAATATCCCGATCCAAAGAAACATTACTACCTACACCAGAAAACGAAAAGGAAGTAAACATTGTATCTGAAAATTGTCTCGTATCCAATGTATAATATATATATTAACTGTCTGTACTCCGCAAAATTCTGAGAACAGAAGTCTGCAATTAGTATATCATATGTACTAAAATAAATTATTTTTCTAACTCTGTGATAGATAAGTTATGGTTTGAATATCTCACAGAGCTTGGCTTAAAAAGTTTTTTAAATCTTTTGTTTACCCACCGATAGTTGATTGAAAAGCATCGTAGAAAATCGTGTTTCTAAATAATCATATCTCAAATTTAATGAAAAACATCGCAAATTATACACTAATAGATTTGCATACAAATAAAAATTTCAATATATATATATATAAAGGATAAGGATGATATGTAAAAAAATAGGGGGTAAATAAATTATTTTGTGATGGTTGTAATCATTTTTATATATGTAAGTTGGTAGAACTTCGTGAAATTTTGATGTTAGTATTAAGGAGCACTTAAGATGTTTAATTTGAATCTTCTAATCATGAAATGGAAACAAATTATTATTTAGATAATAAGGGTTTGCAAATTATACATACAAATGACATATGATTACAGTTAGATAAATTATAAATTTTATAAATTAAGAAAAGTGTTAATAAGCACATTAAATATTCTTACTCCCCACAACAGTTCTTAATTAGTTATTCAGCTTCCATATATTTATTTTTTATTTTTGTTAATATCCCTACTTGGAATTTAAATATTTAATATACACTGTATCCTGAAGAAGGGACCATGGACCCCGAACCATGTTAATAATTCAATTAATGTGGTAGTGGTTTTTATACCGAATGTTTTCTCTTTATTAATATAAATAACGTTGCCACAAAGTTATTTAGCTGTTATTGAATAAATTAATTAGTCGTTTGAGCTTTTAAAGATTTTACGCATTTATTAATAAAACAGAGACTTCGATAAAAAGTATAAGTTTCCTTTAAATAATGCTGCATATTTCCTTTACCTTTTAGAGCGTGTTTTACAATGGGTAATAATGGACTAGTTCTCAGTACATTCAAAAACAATTCTACATGTCCGCATTTACATCAAAAAGTAGATATGAAAAGGACATGGTTCCGCAAGCTGTCAATTTGAT
Organism: Agrypnia vestita; assembly: GCA_016648135.1. Lineage (NCBI taxonomy): Eukaryota > Metazoa > Arthropoda > Insecta > Trichoptera > Phryganeidae > Agrypnia > Agrypnia vestita. The sequence goes on from JADDOH010000536.1 coordinate 149,963, forward strand.
GAACTCACGTCTGAGCCTTCGATAACAGCTGTTTATTTCCACTCGTGTGATTATTCAAAGCACCACCAAGCTGGTCTCCCGCCATTTCTCCACCTCGCGAGGTCTCAATGTACAACGGGGAAAGTAAAACAATTAACAGGTTGGATCTTTGGAATTGAGCGGATGTTCCAAATTTCGTCATACGGATCCCAATCCTCCTCGAATGCGGAGATCCATGTCACCACCACTCCGTCAAGAAACTTTCTAAAATCTCCAGTCAATGATCGATAAAAAAAGTACGTGCACCTCGGACTATGGTTTAGGTTTAAGAATACTCTAGAAGTATCTACATTAAAATTTATAATAAAATTAAATACTTACTTTAAAAAAACTAGTTTCGTTTGGTCTGAACTTCATCAGGACAATATAATACAGACTGTTAATTTCAGTCTATTTATATTAGGTATATGGTTCTGATAAAGGTTGAGGCCAACCAAAACTAGTTGACGAATATAGAAATAAAGTAAAAAAGTAAATATTTTATTTTATTTTAAGTTTTAATGTAATGTCAAGCCACAAAGTATTTTCTTGCTTTGAAAATTTAAAAATAATATTCCTTATAAGAATTTTCATGTTTCGAGGGCAGTTGAGAAAATAAATTATATTTCTGTATCGTTTGACTGGGGAACCCAATGTTGCGAGGTGCCCAGTTTGTTTCCTCTTCTTCATTAGTCATCTTGAGACAATATTATACATAATTCCTTCGCCGTTGTTTCTTTCAACACATTTTAAAATCGGATCCCACTGACCCCTCCAAGAACTTAGGTGTCAGTTCCAGTGATATGTAGCGCGCAAGCTTATATGATTATTATATATTACGCCAGGATCAAATAAAGATAATGCAGAGAACAATTTAAGAATGCTATCAACAGTAGAGATTTTGCCTGGTAGATGCCGTTATCAAAACGTGCGTTTTGGATTGGTGAGTTGTAGATATTGTGTACACATGACATGTAAATAAGAAGTGCGAGTAAAGTTCATTACCTGCTCAGACATTCACAAGTTGAAACAATACGTTTTCAATGTCTTACTTACGGTGTAACGAGTTGTGTATGAGTGAGTATAACGAGTTTTACAATTCTATTGATTCTACTTGATTGAAACGTGATTAAGTGATGAGTGATAAGCGATCTCACACTAACCATTGACCTATACTAGTTTGCGAGTAGAATTCGGAAAAACATTTTTAACAGGAAGAAGTAGGTATATCTACATTTTCGAGTAGATGCGAGATTGTTTGGTAATAAGCGTAGGCTTTTGTAGGCCCCGTGTACACGTCTCTTGCTTATTTTACGTCAAACTTCAGTCAATTCATTGACCGCTGATGTTCCGTTCGTCAGTTGGATGAGTGAAAATCTCCCCAGAAGCGGAAAAAGTGTTGATAATTCAACGCCTTGTCTGTCGTAGATATATTATTCTTCAAATTAAACAGTTGTAGGTATCGATGATTTTACGCGAGGTGTATGCGTACATCCCGTTGTCAAATCGAACGTTGTGTATGCGGGTTTGAGCTTTCTACCAATTCGGACTTAACTCCAGATCAAGAGATGTGCGCGGCACAGAAATTAATCTCAACTAAATTGAAATGAAATACTTTCGTACCCACATCCTTTTCTGCTCTTACGATTCGATAAACTCGTTAGAATAAATAGATACGCAGCACTAATCATCATAACCCTTTTGGGCGACATTTCCGCGACAAGTGATATGTGAGTCCCGGTGTGTACACTTGCCGGCAAACTTCTTGAAATGTTTTGGCGTAGTGGGGGAATGCGCAGAAGACAAATTTTGGATCTCGTTGGTGGAATGGTACATGCGCAAACTTCCCCCCACTTCGCCGAAAACTTTCAAGATGTTTGCCGGCAAGTGTATACGTCAAATGACCGCGTCATTGTCCCCGAAACATGAGCGTGGATGTTGATGCGACACGCCGCGCGGTATGTCGCGCTATTTATCCCCTAGTGAATACATGGCTTTATGAGACGTCAAAATATTACGTTTTCTTATAAGATGGCGATGAATTTGGTAGAATTTTGCTATCACTGTATGAGAAATGTAATAAAAATATTTTATAACATTTTCAAAGCATTATAGTTTATTAAAACTCAAATTTGAGTGGGGTCCCGTCTCTACCCCGCCCCGGGCTCCGAAGGTTGATTTGCGCCGTGCCAGAACTTCGTTTTTTTAGGTAACGAATTATATTTTCGACACTAAAAGATCGGTCGGTGCTGGTTTGTACGGAACAAATTGACCGTGCCGACGAGGAAACTGTCTAGAATAAATGTTGTACACGCCGTACACAAAATGAATATGTTTATTGACAGCCAAGCCGGCCGCTGATAAACCGGGAATGGAAATCCGTGAACCGTGAAGGCACTCGGTGGGCCGCCGACAGCGCGACTTTCATACTCATTTCTTCAAAATACTCCCATTACTCGTCACTTTACACTCGTACGCCTCAAACAGATCCGAATCTTTTTTTGCCGCATAAAATATTTTGAAAAATCTACTAGGCACGTCCCGCAATGGAAGTCTCCTACTTTTTCCAATGAATGGAAATGAAAATTTGAGTAAAATTGAACAAAAGTCTGAGAGTAAAATTAAGATATATCAAAAACTAACAAAGTTATAGAATATTAAATTTGCATTTTGCGTTAATAATTTTGCGCATGACGTCACAGGTGAGTTCCTTATAACCTTCGATCTACATATATTTTAATTCCATTAAGTTAAATAATGAAGTATTACGAGTATATTATCGACATCATTAAAAAATATTCATAAAAAAAACTAACCCATAAATACGTTTTTATTATACTCCCTTTCTAATTGAAACAGGTTTCGCGCCTATATAAATATATAAATCGTTAAAATTTCAAAAAATCCAAAATTATGCTATAATTATTAAATTTTTTAAACTAGAATTTATTTTTCAATGTTTGGAAGTGTACTTACTCTGATAAAATATTCTATCAAATTAAATTATATCGCGTGGTTTTTTTTTTGTCTTAATTTTATGCCTTTCATAAAATGTCATCTAACTTGATAAATTAAATTAAATTAAACATTCAGAAAATAGATAAAGTAAAAATTGTCCCAAGAATGAGAAAATTTCATTCCGAATTCCCAAAAATAAGAAAAAGAAAAAAAAATAGGACTCGAAGAAACTACAAATCATCGTTGCGTTGTAAAACGATAAGGCCTGCCCCACACGTACCTAACTATAAATCGATACGATTTGTGTAAATCAATCTACGAAGATTATCTCGTTTGCACAGTCGATTTTTGAATTTTCTATTCGATAGATCGTTGTCGATTGCGTTTTCGCAGTTTATATATAAAAAAGAGCTAAATAAAATGAAAAAATCTGATAAAGAACTGCCGATCTACGCACATATCGGCGGCATGTGGCTATCCGAATTAACTGTGTAGTTTGAAATCGTTACGTGTGTAGCGAGCTTTAGGACGGCGGCTTGCAAATAAATGCTAATACAGTAGGTCATTAATTATATCTATAATATATATATATATATATATATATACATAAAAAGAAACCCGTGTTTCCCTACTCGCCAAGTTTTCTCCTCAACTAGCCACAACCACCCACCGGTGGTTATGGTGGTGGATAGCCCTTGGTGTCACATCGAAAATATGCGAGTTTGGTAGGGGTGGCTGTGCGTGGGTGGGAGTGGGTGAAGAAAATGTGCTTTCTAGCACATTGTTTTGTTATGGGAAGGCCGCTAATGCTTCAGATTATTTCAAAATAGGCGCGCCGACTGTATCGGTAAGTCTAGAAGGTTTCGGAAAAACCTGCTCTAGAAATTTCTGGAAAGAGAAGGTTCTAGAAAATTCCCGAAAGTTCTATAAGGTTCTAAATTGAGTGGCGGAATGTGTCGGTGTGTCTAGAAGGTTCCTGTATATTCAATAAATTTCTTGAAAGTTCTGGATGGAGAATGTTCCAGAAGGTCCGCAAAAGTTCTATGACGATCTAAACAGAGTACAATAAATCTACGCGTGCCAAGCCGCGCGGGCACAGCTAGTTTAATTAAAATAAGAATTAAATTCCTTGCTAAGCAGGCCGCTACAATGCTCTTCGGTCTCTATAGTAGGTAGGCACTGAAAGATCTGTCAGTTAATTTTTTATTATTCTCGGGGAGTTATAAATATAATACTTTCATAATTCGTACGATGCAACTGACGTACAGGCAAGGTTACATACAATATTTCTCAAAGACCTATAGAAACGATAAATAATCTACCTCCCTTCATGTCCCCTTGAAAGTACCTTGATCAATTACATTTAAATATCATGTCCGATACGGCTTTTACGTGATGACCTTTCACATAGACAAATACCGGCGTTTTTTAATATGCACTTCTTTTCCAGGTCCCGGTCGATTTATTCTAATTAATATGGTTTTCTACATGTTTTTTTTACTATTTAATGACGAAAAAATTAATCGGTTACAAAAACCTGGAAATTTACCGAAGTTACTGCAAGCGATGTTTATTTTATCCCGAGCCGGAATGTAAAGGTGTACCAGAGCTAGCAGCAGAAACTTGACTGGTTGATTCCAGACTATGTTATGAGTCTAAAATGTTCAAGCAACCATGACCTAATATCAATAGTTATGGAAATATGCAATATCATAATTTGCATTTTTTTCTATATTTCTTACTTATTTGTAGCAAAAAGTTGAACTATCATTGCAGTAACTTATCTCGATTATGAAAAATTCATTTGCTTTAATATAAGTCGAATAAAATGATAAAAACCTCTTAAAAATTAAAAAAGTTATTTTTTTACAAGATTTTTATCATTTTATTTAAGTTGTATTGAAGCAAATGAATTGTTCATAATCGATATAAGTTACTGTAATGATACTTCAACTTTTTGCAAAAAATAAGTTGAAATATTGAAAAAAAAGTGCAAACTTTGGTATTGCATATCTCCATAAATATTGATATTAGGTCATGGTTTCTTAAACATTTTAGACTCATAACATAGTCAGGAAGCTACCGGCCAAGTTTCTGCTGCTAGCTCTGGTACACCTTGTATAGTAACACAGAACATGTGCTGTTTAAATAATAGCATTTAAAGTACATTGAACAACGATGAAATGCATTGCCTTTGACAACAAGAAATAACACTTTTCTAGATGACACTACAGAATTAGGGAAGCTGGGAAAGGTGACCTGTGCCTGCAGACGATGGCAATGGTGAGCTCCCTGGCTCCGAGATGCAGACCGGCCGGACAGTAGTGCCATCACACCGCTCTGTACTAGCTACTACAACGAGTGCTACATTATATTCAAGTGTACACTTCATACGTTAGTAAGTGAACTGCATACTGCAAAACTACGCGCTTCAAACTACACACTACATATTTCAAACTGCATACTACAAACTTCAAAACACAATCTCCCCGTCATCGGAAATAATTGATGTGGATAAAACGGCCGAAACATCCCCTCCTTCCCCTATGAATTTCAAAATTTTGGGACCGAATGATGAAATCTCTCGAAACTGAAACAGTTTTTTTTTTTGCAAATTTCCATAACGTTTATGGAAATTTGCAAAAAAAAATCGTTAAATGTAGGTTTTTAAACGCATTATTACTGACAGTATTATTATTTTTATTACTGACAATCTGGACCCTGATACGGAGATCAAATGCAGAATAGAGACAGCCCGTGCATCTTTTAATAAGATGAAAAGTTTACTCTGTAATGACGACTTAAACTTGAAGCTCAGACAGAGGTTGATCAAATGCTATGTATGGTCAGTTCTACTTTACGGTGTTGAAGCATGGACGCTGAAGGTGACTACTCTAAATCGCCTAGAGCCGTTCGAAATGTGGATACATCGTAAAATGTTAAGGATATCTTGGACTGACATGACTAGTCATATTGAAGTTTTACGTAAAGCAAATGCAAATAGACAGTCACTTAACACAGTAAAGCTCCGTAAACTTTCATACTTTGGTCTTATAATGAGAGATGAAAAGTAATCCATCCTTCATCTCGTCATGAAGGGGAAGATTGAGGGTCGTAGAGGGGTCGGAAGGAGGCGACATTCCTGGCTTCGAAACATCCGAGAGTGGACCGGGATAAGAAGCGTGGAAGAGCTGTTCCGCACTGCCCTGGACAGGGAAACTTTCTCTCAGATGATCGCCGACGTCGGGGGGACCCGACAGGGTACAAGAAGAAGAAGAAGAAACGTATGAAATGTAAATACGCTTATTTACGACGACGTCATCATCGATGTTTTTTTTGTGATAGATCAAAATTTGTGATAGATCAAAATTTCTCGTTTGTCGCATAGTGAAAATAAGAGTTTAATTTTAATCAGTCTTATTCGCGATTAATAATATGAACATAAATCGTGCTCCAAATATGTTAGTCATTTTTTCCGTATATGACATAGTTATGAATACATGTCTTTGTTCTTACTGATATACGCTTTATAATTGTTTTTACTTAATTTGTGATTTATGTACAGTTTGATAATGTGTTTTAAATTTCATATGTATGTATGTATACATATGTATACATTTTTAAACGATCATGGAAGCAGATATTATTCACATTTATAATGTACACTGTTATCTAGATATATATAAGTTTCTTATTTTATTATAATAGGTGTAAACCGTAGAAATAAAATAAATAAATATATGCAAAAATATGTATTTACAGGGTGTCTCGTAGTTAGTAGCAAAAACTTCGGGAGGGATCTTCTTCAATATGTGAAATATCAAGAATTAAGGACATAAGCGACATCAAAGTTTGCATTTTCTCTTCAACGTTTTTGACCTATCTTCTGTAAATCGTTGTACAATCAAATAAAATAATTAAAACCCCGCAGACAGTTGAAAAAATAATTTATTTGTCATTTTATTTGTATCAAAGCGAATGAATTTTTAATATTCGATATAAGTTGCATTCACGATACTCCAAAATTTTTTTGAAAAAGAATTATCGTTCATAGATCGGCGAGTCTGTATATTTGGATATTTGCCTACACTATATATACTACAGCTATATATTACACAGCTTTTGTCGAAGACACAAACCTATGTAAATAAGGTCTGATTGCATACTTATGTACGTCCCGGTTCCACCATTTATTACAAAACATTTTGACTACAAACTATATTTTTAACTTTTACAATATCGGTGCATAATTTTTAACTTAAATTGTCGCCAATATTTGAGAATACAAATGTAAACTTTCCGATGTAAAGTTTTGGCTCACCCATTCACTGAGAAATAACATTTGACTTAAAATAAACACTTTGAATACGTCGACGGTAATCACGAAATTTACTTTTATCTTTTCCCGTGATAATTTTTTTTATATTTTGAAGTCAAGTCGTTTTTAATGAAACATTTTCGAGCGAGTATTTTATTACCTTCCATTGACAAATGTAGCATTAGTCACTCAAACACCGGACACAACTTAATTTATCCAAGTGACCCATATAAAATTGAAGTTTAAAAAAATGTTGATAATTTAAAAATAAAAACTAATTTAAAAATACTTCTTAATAACATCACACGTACCTATTCTCAACTATTGTTATTTAATAAAATACTTTTCTAATGACACGTGTTCACGGAATGAGACAGACGGCCGAATTCTGAAAATAACAAAATTGTTATTTGCTTTTGGTACCCTAAAACTAGTGATGCAACGAATACCTACTACTTTCACGAATACGAATACGAATATCAAACCTACTATTTGGCGAATACGAATACGAATACGAATATCAAACCCATTATTCGGCGAATACGAATAATTCAACAAGGTAATAAATAATACACCACTGTTCTTTTTTTACTATGAGATTTAATAATTAAAATTTACCACCGGCAAGTTTTTGTTAAAAAAGCACAACATTTCTTTATCCGTTTGTACATTCCCAGCGGTCGAAAATAATCTTTCTGAGGCGACAGAAGACGGCTTTAATGAAAATTACTTCTGGGACAGTTTTTTCAGCTTAGGGAAATTTATATCTTCACGCCAAAAAAGTAATGGATCAGCAAAAGGTGAGATATGTATCTACTTCAATCCTATTTTCTGAATTTTCTGTGAAAAAAAGAGGTTTAATATCTTGGTATTACGAGAGGTCATGTTATTATTATGTCATATAATTTGAAATTATTTTATTAGAGTTAATACTTTTACACACAACGGAAATAAAATGGAACGAACAATACGTATTACAAAACAAAAACTACATGGAATGAGCACCTAACCTTTTTAAAAACCCAATAATACCAGATGAAAGAACTCAAAAACTCAAAAACTGTGAAAAAAGAAACAAGTAACAATTGACAGCTTGAGTTCCATAACAAAAAGAATTTGAGAAATCAACAAATCCATTCATTCAATGTAAGGGAATCCCCGATAATAGAGGTGTGTTCGGATACACGTTGCACAGTAAAACCGTAATTTGCGTTGCATTCATTTATAAATAGTTTGTTTTTAATATGATATTCGTGGCGAGTACGAATATTCGTGATGATATTCGGCGAATCAGAATATTCGGTAAAAGTTTACTATTCGGCGAATATGAATATTCGTATTCGTATTCGTGCATCACTGCCTAAAACTCAAAGACAGAGAAACGTCCACATCTGTCAAATATCAGTATGTCGTATGACGAAAATACATTTTAACACTTTGAATAAATAAATTAGTGCATAGAACAAACTGATTTCTACTAACTTTTATTTTACACAATATTCATCAAAATATTTTAGATAAAACTCTAGATTGCAGTTACCGATTTGCGTGATGATATAAATATCACTTCAACATTAAATAAACAGGTAATTTTTAGAACACCCAGACATCGCGGAGGACCGACATTATAATCCATGTACGTGTAACGAAATATTGATGTACCTACCTTTTAATTTTAAAATGATTTATATGCCATTAAAAGACAACTGTTGGGTGTTGAAAAGTGATATTTTTCAATAAAAGTTATATATATATATATATATATACATATAGAAATAAAAACACTAGATGCAATTTGTGCAAGGGTAGATTTACGACTACTTTCCAAAGATCTCATCTAAAATTAAATCGTAAATTTAAATTAATTAAGTAGTTACACGGGCATAGTAATGATAAAATAATAATAAATACCTCCCGACTTGTGCATTTTAAGTGTTGGGGTAACAATCACCATAACAATCTTGTTATTTCCAGAATATGAATATAAAATGACCCATTTCCAAAAGATGATTATAAAATTCGGAACAGTTATTGCTGCTTAACTCTAACAACAAAATTTCTACATGTTTTTCCTGTGTAAAAATAATTACAACCATTACAAATCAATTTATAAACATATTGGTATTTTCGTATTGATTTTGATATTGAACGTATATCAAGGAAAGGATGGTTAAGAAAATATATGAGGCGAGTGTTGAAGGCAACAGGAATAGAGGCAGGCCGCGAAGACCGGGCATGATCAGATACTACAAGAATTTGAGGATGGCCTTGTTAAAAGCCTCAACAATCGCAGAACTTGTATGAGAAAATGTATGAATGTAGCCGAAGCAAAAGTGGTGTGCCAAGACATAAGAATATGGTATTCTATCCTCTCCGCCTACCAGCGTGATGGTTAGTTTGTTGGTTTCTATTTTCAACAAATAAGTGATGAAAACAAAATATATTCTTATTAATCATAATAAATTTAATCAGTGTTTACAAAATAGTCTCAAAAAATGAAAACGTTTTCTATGTGTGGTTTTCTGGGATATTCTGCCGTGTATATGTGACCTCTTTGGCCGAAGTTTCGGATCCCGTTGCAGGGTCCAGGAAAAAGTGATATGAAAATCAATGTAATCCAGCGTAAAATTTCTGCCTCTCATACGATAATGCGTGCTCATTCTTCATTTTGCAGATGGATTTCAATTTTTTTTTCTCACTTGCAGGCTGTACGCATCAGACCCCTGCATCATGTGATGCGTGGAAGGAAATTTGGCGTAATGGGATTTTCCAACCTTCTCTCAAATAAGCAAGCAAGCTGTTCACACAACACACAACAACACAACACAAAAAAAAATAAAAGTATTGAGCATGTAATAAAATTTGTTTTAGTACAAAACTGACGTTCACCACTAGCCTTGCTTCGTGTGACATTTAAGTCACGGTCAAGCTTATTTACATAAGTCATGGTTTATATAATATTTCCTATAACCCTATTGTATCTTTTTTATGTTAGTGTTTAGCGAATGCTTAGAACAAGTGAACGAGTTTGTGTATTTGGGAAGTATGTTTAGTAGAGACGGCAAGGCTGAGAAAGGAGAGTAACTGCGGGAAACAAAGTTAATGGTGCACTAAATGCAATTATGGCCAATAAGAATCTGTCAAAAGAAGCAAGACTAGCGGTACATAATGGCGTTCTAGTGCCAACCCTTATGTATGGAAGTGAAGCCTGGAATTGGCAAAAGAGGAATGAAAGTAGACTGAATTCGGTTGAAATGCGGTCACTAAGACGCTTGTGTGAAAATCTTTGGTCGATAGAGTGAGGAATAAACAAATTAGAAGTCAATGCAATGCTGGCTGTAGTGTGGTAGATAGAATAAAGAAAGGAGTGCTGAGATGGTTTGGTCATGTGGAACGTATGAACGAGGAAAGGATTGTTAAGAAAATATATGAGGCGAATGTTGAAGGCAACAGGAATAGAGGGCGTCCGCGAAAGACCTTGCACGATCAGGTACTACAAGTATTTGAGGATGGCCCTGTTAAAAGCCGCAACAACCGTAGAACGTGTATGAGAAGATGTATGAATGTGGCCGAAGCAAAAGTGGTGTGCCAGGATAGAAGAGTGTGGCGTTCAATCCTCTCTGCCTACCCCTGTAGAGAAACGGCGTGATGGTTAGTTAGTTAGTTAGTTATGTTAGTGAAAATGAAGAAGATTTTTTTTTCAAAACCTCTGCAATGTTCATTTCTCCATTTTCGCCTGTAACCTTGAATAAAACTGACCAAGATGGTGGCAGGTAATAATAAAGCTTCACACGGACGAGGTTATTATAAACAAGACCGCCATAATCCAAAATGTCAATAGTAAATAGCATTTTAAGTTTTTTGTCTCAACATTAATTAAAACTTAGTCGAATCAAACCACCTGAATAGCGTATACATAGCATTTTTTTTTTGAATTCATTATTTAAAACCATATTTAAATTATGGCATATCGTTCTTGATATTTTGAAAATATTACATACCTATCCAAATTGTAATAATTTCGTTGTCTGTCCGTCCGTTCATCGTAACTTCGTGTATCATCCGTAACTTCCTTATGGTATAAAAACTTTTTTTTAAATAAAAAAATAGGAACCGACATGCAAAAGTACTGCTAGTTAGTCAATAAAGCCACAATTCGTATAACTTAGAAATAGTACAAGCTAGAGATATGGAAGTCTTACGTTAACATAAATACTGACCAGGCAGTTGATTCGGCGTTCGCATGTAATAATCGACATTTTTCGGTTTGTAAAAAAAATATATGTAAAATTGAACGACCCTGCTAACAACATTGGATAATCCGCATATAGTAGACAGGATATGGACGCAAGTCTTCCGTATCAAAATAAATCCATCCATCGCGGTATTGTAGGCAATTGTTTTTCCGAATTTGTAAACCATATATAATAAAAACTAACCATTCGTTCGATTCACACACGCTCAAATTATTAAACCAAGATTAAATTATTAATGAATAATCTTGAAAATTTTGAAATTCAAAAAAATTTAAATTCTGGAAAAACTTAAGTAATAACATATTATTCAAAAACTTCTCTCCCTTTCTCTCTTTGTTTTCATTAAACCAAACTCCACCCCTGGCTACACCCTCCCCCACATTGATACTTAAGATATTTTAGTTTATATTCTCACCTGTAGATGAGAACACTTGTAATTCTCGAAACTAGTCGTGAATAACTTAAACTCAAAAGTGCTCTTATTTATATATAAAAATAAATACAAATAATTAGTAACAAGTACCCCAAAACCCGAGCTTTCAATTTCAAAGATTCCAATTTTAATTAACCCTTTAAATCGTGTATTTTAAATATTTTATTAACCCTTTAAGTCGTGTATTTAAAATCAATCTGTTATGTATGGAAGATAATTCCCAGCATTTTACAGACAATTAAACCTTATAGTTGTGTACTGAAACCCGCCATTAAATAGTATGTCAATAAAAAATTTTAAACCTCTGACATTTAAAGGCATTTAAAGATGCATTACAGTAAATGTACTTATATTATTTGGTTATTTGAAAAACATTAATAACCTCGCAGGACTGTATTCCTGCCTTGATTATAATGAGTCGAAAATGTTCAAGCTATCATAACCTAATATCAACAGTTATGGAGATATGCGACATCAAAAATTCATTCCCTTTAATACAAGTCAAAAAAATAATAAAAACCTTCGGATTCCATTTTTTTCCAATTGGAGTTTCTTCGAGGTTTTTATTATTTTATTTAAATTTTATTGAAACGAATGAATTTTTCGTAACCGATATAAATTAATGTAATGATACTTCAACGTTTTGTAAAAAAATGTCAGAAATATTGAAAAAAAAATGCAAAGCTTGATGTCGCATATCTCCATAACTATTGATATTAGGTCATGATAGTTAGAACATTTTCGACTCGACTCAAGGCAGGAATATGGTCCTGCGAGGTTATTAATGTTTTCCAAATAACTCCGTATTGTATAGAGATAGGAGATAGGAGAACACGACTGCTATGGTAGAAAATGCACGACCGTATTCTGAAATAAAAAATATTTCTATATCTGTATCTTGACAGTTATTGCACGACATTGTAATACCGCCAATTTTGAAGTTTGAATTTGATAAGTTTCAAATTAATGAATTCAATCAATTAGAAAACTCATTATTCATAATTGTGAATAACTCAAGGTTTAAAACCAAATTAATTAATTAATTAGAAAGACATACAGAATAATCAAATGCACGAAAAAGTATTTGGCTGCTACCGGGATTCGACCTACGGATCTTCTCCTTACAAGCCGCTATAGCGTAATTGGATAACGCACCTGCCCCGGAAATGAGGAGATCCGTGGTTCGAATCCCGGTAGCAGCCAAATATTTTTTCGTGGATTTGATTTTTCTGTATGTCTTTCTAATTGGTTAATTAATTTGGTTTTAAATTTCACAGAACTTTGTTCTGAAAAAATTGCAATTTCACAATAAGAATGTATTCTTGAATATAACTTAAGGTTTTTTTACGTTCAAGAGCTTTCTGTTTGATTGAATTCATTAATTTCAAACCTGTCAAACTTAAAACGTCAATATTAGCGGCATTAAAATGTTATACAAAAGCTGTCAAGGTACAGAAATATCAATATTGCTTATTTCAGAACACGGCCGACTGCTTGAGACGGCAAATTTGTCAATGAATCGTTGATGATGATGATACGTAGAAGAAGAATTTTTATTTACACATATGCAAACTTAATTGTTAAGTTTGCGCTCTTTTACATTAAAAGTAACTTTAATATGAAAGTCAAGGAACATCATAGAGATGCGTCATTAGCTAGGTGTATCAGAATCATTCGCGCTTTTGATAAACATTTGGGATTATTTATCTCGCATTTTATGTAAACAAGGGGAGTCATAAATTGAACAACATAAGCAAACAACTGAGCAAAGTATGTAAAAAATCCAAAATATCAACCAACTAAATTTAGCCACTAGTTAGTTCCATTCTTAGAACGTATCAAACACAATAATTTCGTTGTCTGTCTCCGTGTAACGTCCGAATAAAAACGAACGGCTAAAAAATCGAAAATAAACGGCCGGTGTTGGGGCATGCACCCCGGGCCAGCAAACCCAAACCGGCCACTCAACGCATGTTGCAACGGCCGCCCCCCGTGGACCGCCAAATAGATAGAATAAATATATGCCAGGGCTTAGCAAAGACGCGACCCAATATTCCGTCATTTTTGAAGGGTTGCAGCTAGTACTGTGTTGATCATGTCGATCGATGGAGCACTTTGGACGGTTAAGCGGGCTGCTCACACGCCTGCCGCAGGGGCAATCTAGGGACCAAGGCGGTCTCGCGCTCCTGCCGCCCTGCCGCAGGGCCGATCTAGGAAGTTTCCCCTGCTTGCCTACACACATCACAATTTAAGGGTCATCCCCACTTTTACACCCTAGATTGCCCCTGCGGCAGGCGTGTGAGTGGCCTGCTTTATCTTGAACGGAGCGCTTGGGCGCTCTCAAGTGCCTCGAGACACGCCAAAAGGCCCACGGACATTTTGTCCAACCATAAATGTCCACAACAAGAGGCTCACGCGACATAAGATCCAACGACATAGTGACAGCAAACCAAATTTCAAAATATTTTTTTATATAAAAGAACTTTAAATAAATGAATGACATGATAAATATTGCATATAACCTTTCGCGAATTGCAACAATAAATACAAATAGCTTCTTCAAAAAGAGCAAAATAATTTCGTGATGACATTATTTTTATAATTAATAACAATACCTATACCTTGTTTTCACCACTTATTTTAACGTATACTAAAAATTAGAAATAAAAAAATCTATGTACCTATACACAATAATAAAATAAAAATAAAAATAAGTATACGGGAGATGAATAAATAATTATGTACCTACTGATATTAAAATAAATTGAAAAAATAACTATTTGCAAAAAGACCTGGTTATTTATAATATTCAATTTACTACAAAAACTTTTTCTTATTTCAAAATTTCGATTCCCGGCGGGATCATAATTTAATCTGTGTGATTTATTACAGCCTGGGTGTTTTGTGATGTATTTCGCTTCTGTAATTGGGCCTCCCGGCCTGTTAAAGCGTAAAAAGAAAAGAAAAAAGAAAAAGAAAAATGTATAATTTATCTAACTGTAACCCTGTATAATGTACTTCTTCTGAAATACAGCCTTTACATAGCCCATTTCGAAAGAATCCATCGATCCGACTTCCACATTCATCCATCCAACATATTGTATATTACTAAAATGAAAAATATGTATGTACCTACTATGATTGCAAAATGAGTATATTTTGTATATAAAATTTGTAAACCCTTATTAATATCGCAATAATGATCAAGGGACCATTGGCCCCAAAACATGTTGGTATTTTCAATAAATAAGTGGTGAAAACAAAGTATATTCTTATTAAATTAGGTTAGGCTAGGTTAAACATAATTCAGTGCGTGCCTTCAGCACAGTTATATAAGATCCTATGTCCCTTTGTTTGCTAGGACAGTTACAAATATGTAGGTACCTACTGCATTTTTGCTTAATAGGATAGAATTCGCGAAATGTCATAATTTTATTTGTTCTTTTTTATCACAGTTTTTGCTACTTTTTTAAAAATGATTTCGTTACCATTATTGATATCATTTTAAAAATACAGGTAAACTTAAAAATAATTATATTTTAAAAATATAACTCCATATTTCCAGTGTCAACCATTTTAAGAATAGGCTGGATATTCAAAAGAGAGACAGTGATATGGGCCTATCAGCTCAAGCTGCCTGCCCATTATCAATAATAATAATAATAATAATAATAATATTTTCGGTTTTTTCTCAAGAAATACAGCGTTTAGATAGCCCATTTCGAAAAAATGCATTAATCTGACTTCTTACTACTACTTATTACTAGAATGAAAAATATGTAGAGATGATTGCGAAATGTGTCATCGTTCATTGGGTTAATGTAAAAATAATACGAAAACACCCCAACACAATAGGATTCCACTTTTAGTGACAGATGTTTCGAAAAGTACAACATTAATAGTAACGTAGCAATGGAATTAAACATATATTTAAAAATATGCGCGGTAATTCCTCTAAATTAAATAAACAATTAGAAAATACGAATGTTTCCGAACGAGTGTTTAAACTATGGAGAAAAAAATTGTAAAATATAAAGTCATATCAGAGATCAAGAAAAAACAAGAGCATAATTACCATCTATGAAATCGCTTTGGTACCTGGGAAGCTGCTCAGGACGAGCACCTAACCTAAAAAAATAAAACACTTCTTAATATATACATTCTACACGTTTTGTATTTAAATTCAACGTGTATTGTTCATTTTCACCGTAGTATCTAACACCTCGACACAAAAACACTTGTTTTTTCGTAATATCACGTCTAGACGCCATCACAGCGCTAATCTAAATAAACATCGCACGACTCGCTATGTGAAGACCACGAAATACGCAAAATACACTAACCGATAAGTACACTTTGGCAATCACAGCAAAAGTGTACTTGCATACACATTAATTACTTTATTATTTTAATACTCTGTTCGCCACAAGATACGTGCAAACTGTGTATTCTACGTAATCGTTACTGAACACACTCTTCAGATAAAATTAATATTGGTTTTACCTTCCTTAATTTATTGTTACAAGAATGTATTTTTTTCTCTATTTGTCATGGCCATCACTAATTAGGTATTATTAGCCATTACAAATGCGTAGGTAGGTACCTACACATATAATAAAATTAAAGACTGTTCTATTTTCGACCGAAATCGAAACTTATTTAGACGTGTTAAAAAAAACTGAAATTGAATGTGTTTTTCCTAGTCTTCATTAATTTAATTCTTTCATTCATCGTAGACTTCATACGGTTAAATTAAATTAAATACATGAATACTCAATAGTGAACAAATATTGAGATATACTTTTTACAACCACTTGTAACTAAACTTGTTTTACTGATCAAATTAGAGAAAATTTTAATAGCCTTTAAATAAACGCAAAATTCGTTTCGGCTTAGCGGCTGATTTTTGTCTGAAACCGAAACCGCGGCCGAACCTAGTTGACCAAAACTGGCTGAAACGAAAACCAAAACTTCGGGTGATCACTAATAATAATAACATAATGCAATGTAATAAGTTGATATAAAAATAAACAATTAAAATTAATAACCATTCGAGCATTTCTGATTATTTTGTATATAGAGTTGAAACCCTTCGTTTTATACCGCTTTTCTATATTTAACGTTAGAACTTTTTCGGAAACATCTTACCTACAAATAATAAAATTTAACTAAAATCAAAAACATCATCAGATAGTAAATAAGAGTATTGAAAGGAAAGGCAGGTAGGGGTGTGGATGGAGTTAAAATGGGTAAGAGGGGGGTATGCAATAAGTGGTATTTGGATATTTATTATTTTCTAATTACCATACTTCTTATTAAAATTTCAAAAGTCTCCATGTAAAAGTTCTCAATTATTATTGCCAAAGGAACGGCCTTATATTCTTTGGCCTTTTTTTGCTTTTTCATATGTTCAAACATTTTTCGTATTCTTCTTCCGTCACAATCCTCCACAATAAAATGCGTCACAATCCTCGTGACTCAACTTACACATTCTGCTTTTTTCTTCTAGGGGTAAATTTGTTTTACTATTCGAGATACCTATATTTTTAAATATTTATTTTTTATAGAAGGCGAGATTAAATTTAAGATCATTACAGAATACATTAATCATTAATTTTGTGTGTATAAAATATGTGAAACGTGGCGTATAATTTAAATATATACAACTTCCAAAAAATTAGTATACATGGTTTTCTATCATGGGTGGAAATGGCGAACGTTACATTGTGTAAAGTGATCACTTAAGCCAGCCGTACGATAGGTCGTAAGCCCTATGTACACCCAAAATGACTTCTATACCTACTTTCGCATTAAAATACAGTTTTGTCTCTGTGAGACATCTATAATATACACTGATTGATAATGATGTGTCCCTGTGAAAAAAATCCAGTATTGTTCCACAAAAATTTGGACATACTCAAAATATTCTGTGAGACTATTCTAAGATTATTATTAAATATTCTTAGAGTTTATTTAGTTTAATTTTTTTCTTAGTTTAATTTTGCTTAAAAATGACCCAAATAATTCTTGCAAGAATTTGGGTTTCAATCAATTAAGCTGCCGCCAATGCAATCTTGACAAAATCGTCACTGAAAGAAAAACGTTGGACACACCTTGATCGCCTTCTGGGTGAATTATTCCAAGAATTTGGGACTACCAGAGCAATAAGAATGCTTCTAGTGCTCCACCGGGCACTAAATGTTGTTCGTTATATCCGTGGAACACACTCGTCATAACCGGGGACAATTCTATGTAAATTCTTTGAAAATTCAATCGTTTGGGTTTTTGCTCGATACAGCCGTGATCTCGTTGTAAGCGCGCTGGTTTTAACCAAGTTTGACTGTATATTCAATTAGTTCTGTGGGGTTCTATGTCGGAGAGTTTCAGAGAACTGCATGTGAGCAACCTTGCCACCGATACGAGATGTTATAACACTCAGAAAAATAACAAATCTGAATAAATTTAAAATTGAAACCAAAAAACATACAAACACTTAGGTACTAGAGACACATATATTATATGATGATGAAATTGTTTGAAAATGTCAGTTTCATAACAAATTGCACCTTCCACCAATATTATCATCAAATGAAAACAGAATTCAAGGCTGCTACTGCTTCTTACTAATATTATATTTATTTGTATTTAATCATTGTTATACCTACATTCAATTCTATTTTGTACTACTTAGATTAATGCATTTTTATACCTATTTCATATCTGTTATACTACTCCTCTACACAAGAGTCTCTGACTCTCATAGAGATAGTTGAATAATTTGTATATTTTATCTTATGTATTATTCTTTTTGTCAGTCAGTCAATCAATTTCCCATCTTTATTTTGTAACTACCATGCGATGTGATGTGGAGGAAATAATAAGGAAAAAGTAGCAAGAAAAGCCATTTGAAGACCCACATGCTGTAACTCCTTCAATGCAACATTAGTTAACTGTGACTCATTTAAGTGTCTAGGCTCACTCGTTCACAGAGACGGAGGATGTGCAGCGGATATTGACCATAGAATAGGTGTGGGATGGATGAAATTTAGATCCGTAACAGGAATCTTGTGTGAAAAATATACCACACCACTGTTAGACCCGCGATAGTGTATGGCTCCGAATGCTGCTCTATGTACAACTTCCACTCTAGGCAAGTTGAAGCAGCAGAAATGCGAATGCTTAGATGGTCGGCAGGAATAACACTAAAAGATAGGATTAAAAGTTCACGCTTTCGTGGTAGCCTGGATGTCACGGACATAAACAGTAAGCTGGGGGAATGACAACTGAGATGGTATAGTCATATAAGACGAAGACCACCAGACCACACGATAAACTAGGCAATGACTATGGATGGTTTAATGCTCCGAAATGCTACAGAGGAGCGGCCTGGACGAAAGATTGAGAAGGAGAAGAGCTGACCCCAGCAGCCTATCTGGGCAAGGAGTTGGGACAGCGAAAGGAAGAAGATGTGATGTAATGTGAAGGAGTCGCACTAGGGATAGTGTAGATGAGGCGGTTCAACCGCTGGCTTTTTGTCCAAGAAAAAGTATTTTAAATATTCAAACAATTTTAAATAATTTCATTTAAACAATTCAAATTATATTAATACTCACATAATAATAAAATAAGTCTCTGAAGAACTAGTTCTGTATTTATACGTAATTTTAAATAATTAGATACGTAATTTAGAAAAAAGTACTTAAATAACGTAATTTTGAAAGAAAACTGATGCATTACTTTACTGTAAAGTGTAAATTTCCTTTCAAATCCTGCGATTTAGGTGACCCTTTTGTTCTGAAAACTTATCAAACAAAAGGGCAGGCCGGCGCCACACTGCACGTATCTTCCGCCGCCTCTTTTCCATCGCGTAAATCATCCGCATAGTGTGTTTGATAAGCGCATATTGTATGAAGGCGTTCCGCGACAGAAGAGACCTGGCGAAAGACGCGCGTAGCATGGCGCCGGTCTTAATCATGACCTAACAATATCGAAGTTTGGATTTTTTTCTCTCAATATTTCTGACTTATTTTTTGAAAACGTTGAACTATCATTACAGTAACTTATATCGATTACGAAAAATTCATTCGTTTGAATGGAAGGAATTTTTCATATTTTTTTCAAGTTTTTCATAGTTACAATGATAGTCCAACGTTTTACAAAAAAATCAGAAATATTGAAAAAAAATGCAAACTTTGATGTTGCCTATCTCCATAACTATTGATATTATGTCATGGTTGCTCGAACCTTTTCGACTTATAATCAAGTCAGGAATATATCCCTGCGAGGTTATTAATGTTTTCCAAATAACCCTTTATAATATGTTTATTAAGTTCAGCTAAATGTAAAAATTATTACTCAAAACCCATTTATATTTTTATTTAATTCATTTTCTGATACATTTATTTTTTTGGCTCCTAGATGCACGTCAACAATGCCCCCTTTTAAATATACGAATAAAAAAATCATTTAGCATTAGTGACTAATATTAATATTATCAAAAAATTGTATTGTAATATTTTTTATTATTTTTTCTAGTATTAAAAATAAATAAATCAATGAACAATTTTTTAACATAAATCTAAGTAATAAAAAACGTTTTTTTCTTTCAATAATTTATTTGTACAATGCTTACAAGACATGCATATATTTTTAACAGAATGATCAGAAAAGAATACACCGTAAAATCTGTTTAAACGTGATTCACAAATTATTAAAAAATAATCTAGGGTAAACATTTACAAATTTATGAGAACATTACGGAATACGGAGTCAAAAGATGGAAAATAGACGTGGTACTGATTTCATGTCAATTATTCATACACACATAACAATATTGACACTCAGGAACGTGCCTTGGGGCTATTTGAGTGGTAATATCCAACAATATCTAACAATAAATAAAATTATAAATGTACATTAAAAATTTTACAACTTTGGATCACACATAATTAAGCTGTAATGAAGGATCTTACATGATTGTATGTAATTTTGTGTAAATTTGCTTTTCATAAATAAATAAAAAAGCAAAAATGGCATTCCCCGTACAAAAGTTTTGTAGGTCAAAGTGGGATGGGTCTATGAGTGCGCAATACTTATGCATATACGGAGTGTCCGTAGCTAGTAGCAAAAAATTCGGAGGAATCTTCATTCAATTTTGGATGTAAAATATTCTTTACACTTTGGGTGAAATGTCAGTTACGGAGATAAACGACATTTAAACTTTTTTTTCTGTAAAACGTTGGACTACTATACAGTAACTTTATATGGAACATTAAAAATTCATTCTTTTTAATACAAGTCAAATAAAATGACAAAAACCTCACAAAAAATATATTTTCCAAATTACTGTAAGGTTTCAGTTTATTTCACTTTTATCAAGACGAATGTTTTTTTAAAGTTCAATCAATACTTTCAAGGCAGTCTAATCTTTTACGAAATATAATCCAGAAATATTGAAAAAATGCAAACTGTGATGTCGTTTATTTCTGTAACTGTCGACATGTCATCAGTGTAAAAACTAAAGTGTTATAAATATTTTCTATCCAAAATTGAATAAAGAAGACTGACTTCCCCAAAGTTTTTGCTAGCTGGGAAAAATTTTATATTAGGCATTAATGGGTTATAATTAACCAAAGTAATGGGTTACAACCAAGAAAGATAAATATGATATAAATAAATAAATAACAACCTTCCGTAGTTCCTTCACGCGCCTCCTCTATACAAAAGCTACTCTAAAAATGACTCACCGCACATAAATGCTGTGCACACAAAATATAATGATTACATTTTATTTTCTATTCTTAATACAATTTCCTTTTAATCTCCTATTACATAATATTATATCTCTGACGCAGGAATACATAGCTTTACATAGTTTTACACTATAAGAGATTTTTTATAAATATGTGTGTATCATTTATCATATAAGCATTGATTAAACAACTGGATTTATTTTTGCTCTACACGTCCATGAATACTGTTTGATAATATCGGAAACAATAAATATAAACATAAAATGATACGGTTTGATTTTTTCTTCAGTCCGGTGCAAAAATTAATGTTCGGTTCGTCAGTTGGGTGAATTGGAATCACCGTATAAACTGAACATAATAAATGTTGGTATTTTGAAACATTCTGATTGTCTGGCTTCCGAACAAATAAATAGTGGTATATATTTATGGTTTTAAGAAACGTTCGTGCATATATCGAGAATTTGTAGTTTTATCTCTTTATATTAATCTCATGCTATAGTTTATTTCCAGATCAAAATCTCAATACTTGTATTTGGTATTCTCATCTAGATCTCTGAGATACATCTCATTCCGTGGACGCGGGTCATTATAATTTATTGGCTTCCGTGTTAATGGTTTTGTGAGCTGAAAATTGTTGCCCATTTTTCACACAATCTTTTAACAGGCAGGTTCGGACTAAAAGTGATAATTAAGCTTATTTTAATATTCTTATAATTATAACTGGTGTGATCTCCAAATTCTAATAATATCTAATAAAATAAATATCAGTCTTGGTAGCTGAGAATGACAATGTTAAAGGTATATGAAACAACTTCTGAATGTCACTGGGAGAACACCTCTTACAGCCAAGCAGTATCAACGAGGGAATTTTCTCATAAAACATCGATTGAGATACAAATCATTGCAGTGAATGATCGCCGTGAAATCTTGTAACGATCAATCATCTATCAACTGCAAATACTTTATTCGACTGCACCCTTTGACATTCTTCTTGACGTATTTAACAATTAATTAACATATTGTTATTCGTACAAAGTAAAGCTACCGAATAAAAAGTAAGAAAGTAATAAGTAAGAACTTGAAAACTAAACCTAACACAGTCAGCGGAACAGTCAGTGATGACTGGAATGTCGTAGTTGCTATCGTACATTGGTTTTTCTTACTTTACAGAAGAGTGATTGAAGAATAGTCATTTGATAAATTCTTGATAATACTTGATGCTTGCCTTTTAAATAAAACATCTGCAAATGCAGCAAAAGCATGTTTCCTCGCAAATTACGAGATACATACTGCGCGTGAGGAAGACGTTGAAGTAACGCTGAAAGTGAATTGCAGTTCAGTCTTTTTTGTTGAAGCTGGCCTCTTCTTCTTCTTCCTGGCTGCCTAAACTCATTGCCTATGTAGGTAACTTGTCGGCGTCGGCTCTTCTCGTTCTCATTTTCTTCGGTTCTGGGTGTCGCTTTTATCCAGGCCGTTTCCCATTGAGTCATCCGGGAGTTCTTTGTTAAAGCTGGTCTGTTTCATAATCTTATTGACTCTACAAAAATCTGGCGGATCTTGGCTTCCTCGAGATCTTCTCTCCATTTCTCTGCGGTCATTGTTGCTCCATCTTAACGTTGACCTTCCCAAGCTCTAGCATCCCGATGGTCGTTATTGACAATTTTTTTTTAAAACCATCCCAAAGATACGCGACAAAATTTTCCAGCGCACATTCATTGTTTTTAATCACTTTCCACGTGTAAGCACTAGTTAGTAGTTTTCCTCTCCACTGTCTGAAGGGTCCCACACTCTGATCAGCTACGCGTCGGAAGCTAGAGGTCCTCGTCCAGGGAAGGCGCGCACTGGCAGCTGGTGTGGTTCTCCGCGGAGACGGTGACGAGCCTGACGGTGGAGTGCACGAGATCCTTGATCCTGAAGTGCCGCTGGACCTGCTGGACGCCCCCGGGCGCGGGCCGGCAGCCGTGGCCGCTGTTGAAGCAGCAGCCGCTCTGCTCGCAGCGGTGGAGCAGCGTGCAGGCGGGGCTGGCCACCTCGGAGCTGGATATGTTTTGACCTGCGACACAATTTAGAAACGTTACTATCTTAAAAAGACAAGCCTTTTAAAACACAAAAATCACGATTTTTTTTATAATTTAAAACTATTTGACAAATAAAATATTTAAATATTTATTTATTAAGTAAAACTTCGTTCTAACCAGAATCATTAGCGGTATTTTTATTTATATTATTTTATTTATAAAAAAATATATATCGGATTGATGCGTAATTATTCGCCGTTTTTTTAATTGTTATAATATTTATTTATTCATTTGTGCGCGTATGGTGCATATAGTACCATTAAAAAAATAATAAAAACAAAGAGACAAGCTTACAGTTTAAAGAATATTACAAAAGTACAAAAGAAAGCGTAGGTACGAAATACTAATCACAAAGGCTGTAGGTACACATTTTAATTAAAAAAACAAATTAAATAAAAATAAACACAGAAAATTAATTTAATAAAATACTATATGATGTAAAAAATTAAAAAGTTAACAAATCTATAAGTAAAACAGTAAAATATTAATAGACTTTAATATAAAAAATGTCACTGTTTCAGAATCGACTACGTGTTTCTTTTGAAAGTACTTAAAGTGTCATGGAATACATCCATATAATCTGTGTAGTCTCGGCTAACTAACTAACAATATGTGGTATTTTGTTCTCGAATTATCGTATTAGAATGTATCTTTTGAATCGTTCACAAGAGAAAAAAATTTAACCATAAACTCAACAATCTCTGTACACATTATCTAAAATTTTCATTCGGGAGCGTGATCAAGCGTGCCATACGCTGCTCCCCATTTACTTGGAAGACGATCCATTCCGCGGCCGAAGAGCGTCCCGTGCCTTGTCCTAGCGATGCAACTTTCGCTCTCTTCTTAAAATTCCGAAGATCGACCCTTTCCTGACTTGTCTGAGCTGCTGTCACCAGCTTCGAAGCGAACAAACCACTCTCGATGTGCCCATTCGCTAATCGTTCCTTCGCAGAAATTAATAAATTTCTTTGAGATGCCTCGAAATGACTAATTGTGTATAATTTTCAATGCGCATTTTAATTTCCTAACCCTACTAAAGAATTATATTACGATAAATGTCAATTAAACGTCAAATTCAAACAAAATACATCGTGGAAAAGACGTGGCAGAGAATCATGCATCAACCTGATAGTTTAATCGAATTGCTTAATTGAATGATTCATTCGCGCAGACCTGTTTTGTTGCGCTGGCCGATGGCAGCCATTGACACGATCCATTACCATCTTTTGATCACAACGTGTCCTTCGCGCTGGACGGGCTATTAAATGAAGCACCATTCGCCGTTGCTGCACAGGCGTACCAGGTACACAAAACATTCCGTAAAAATATGACAAACTGAGTCAATAGATTTATCAAATTTTAAAGAAACACGGACAGAAGCCATGGCCTCGAAATGAAATGTACCGACCGAATGGACTAGAACGACCGAGGCAACATATTCTATTAGGGAAGAATGGTTGAAGAAACATCTGTTCTGCAGCGGAACATATCCTCTGGGATTGTGCTCTGTTGAGGGATGCTAGAGAGGACTTGAACGAAGGTATAAACCAAAACGCTTGAGACAGGTCGGCATCCCACAAATGTCGACCTGGTGAGAAATGATTCAACTTTAGACAACTTAAAGACTTTGTTGGAACTTGGGTGTCCCGCTGGGAGATCCTACGGGGCCCTGCTCCGTAGTTTTTCCTGAACCAGTGTTTGAACCGTCGGTGATGATTTCTTTGGTCACGAATCTTTTATGTTTTTATTATTTTTTTTCTTTATGTCTTTTTCCCTCCACGGAGGGGTTGTGTTTTCTACGTCCTGCGCCTTGTTTGGGTGATGTATTTTATTTAAATTTTATTATTGGTATTAGGTATTGTGATGTTATTTTTGAAATAAAGATTAATATGCGCGGGACAATGAAGGTTTTGCGCGACCGACTCGCCCGGTTTTCATCTCTGCGTGTTGTATTGACAAAGGCCGAGCGAGGAGGTCACTTTAGCATAAAATAATGCCAACCAGGCGGCGAACTTGCTGGGCCGATATGGACGCTTTTGGGCATAGAACGGCTCAGGGTATGTGGTGGGTCCTCTTCATTGTTCTGCAGCGGAGGAGAAATGCAAATTTGGAGAACGAGACCACCACACAAGGTCAATGCGAACTAAAAAGAAAGAAAGTTTCAAATGAATTTTTAGGAGGAGATAAAATCGTCTAGGTTGAAACAACATTGAAGCCCAGGTGGACGCGTCTACACACGAGATTTTGATGAGACTATGTTCCCATGAGTCTCGGAGACTCCAGCATCGCCAGTTGCTTTGTACCTCAATTTACGCTTGTCGTGCGTCAAATTTCAGTTCATTCGTTTGCCCAACTTCTCAGAATAAATTCGTATCGGTATTATTAATTCATCGGTATCAGAACCATAGATCTAGGTAACGTATCGAGTCAAATCTGACACCGTTCACGCGCGTCTTACACTTCTCAACCTCTGAGTTTATATATTCAGATTAAAATTCCAGCATTATGTAAGATTCAGTCAGTTGCGTACTGGAACGCGCCACCAACCAACCATGGTAAGAATAGCTACTAATGCACTGATATTAATTATACTCTGTGTTTTATATTTACACAATGGTATCCATATTGCATATCCCTGTAGTATCTACCACAACTGCCCAGGATCATTATACATTTAGAGGTATGAAATGGTTTAATGAATTACCTGTTAAAATGAGAATTGAAAAAATTATGAGACCTTTAAAAAAACATTAAAATAAACCCTCATAATTAATTAAAATTTTCTCTTTACTATATTCATTTTAAACTGTTTGCTTATTGTTAGTTTATTTTAAAATTGTTTTTCCCACATAAATAACCTTTTTCTTCTTATATATATTTATGTACTATTTAATTTACTTTACTTTATGAATTAATTATCTCATATTATGTAACTTTTTTCTTCTTAATTTATGTACTATAAAAAATATATATATATATATATAAAAGCGTAACTCCCTCTCCAAACACAAGAGTTAGTCTCTTTTTGGAGAGATACAACGATAAAAAATTTATGTACCTTAATTTTTTTTATGTATCAAATATGTAAATATATAAAAAATTTATTTAATAAAAAAAAATTATACCAAAAAATGCAAAGTTATGAAACGTTGACTCCACAAGATACTATTATTTATCTCAACTAAATCAATATATAAAACTTATCTCATTGTCTTTCATACCACAGACACGGATTATATTTAACATACAATTAGTGTCACACGACAGATCGTATAAAACTTGTAACTTTCCCCAAGGAACGGAATTTATTGCAAGGTGTATTTTTGTGGCACCCGCACGATTAATTTATTGCATTAAAAAGGTTGCCATCCCTACCGCCAATTTGTTTCAGTTGTCACCGTCCTGTTTTCTTTTTCACAACTTGGAATTCCGACAACCTAAATGTGATTTTATCTCGGAAGTTGAAAGACCACAAAAACGCTTCAACCCTGATTTGAGAGAAAATGCAGGCATCGCAGTTGGGATTTGATTGACTGGAGAAGTCAATACCTAACCTTGATTCTTTGCATATTTTGATTACATAACCAGGTACAGTCTCTAGGTTGAGCATCATCCGGCGCAGAGTCTAATA
The DNA here is from genome assembly GCA_016648135.1 of Agrypnia vestita. Lineage (NCBI taxonomy): Eukaryota > Metazoa > Arthropoda > Insecta > Trichoptera > Phryganeidae > Agrypnia > Agrypnia vestita. The sequence continues at coordinate 177,407 of JADDOH010000536.1, forward strand.
TGAATTGGGTTTTGGAATTGTTTTAGATTTCTACCCGCAGAACATGTCCTCAGACACTATCTATTATACATCCGAGTATGAATAAAAGTTCATTTAGCCTTAAGTGACGCGCATCCGGAATACGGTTCATGATTCCTGCTATTTTTTCTATTTACTTACTCACGGGCGTTTTAGAAATAATAAGTTTTATCACACTTAGTCCTGATACCAGACGAATCATGAATCAAGTGTTGACTCTGAATTCGGGCCTGAGAGAGGCCACTATCCGTTAAAAAGATATGATGCATTGAGGATTTTAGATCATCGAAGACATATTTATATTACATTTACGTTTTATACAGAGCTAGCAGCAGAAACTTGGCAGGTAGATTCCTGACTATGTTATGAGTCTAAAATGTTCAAGCAACTATGGCCTAATATCAATAGTTATGGAGATATTCAATATCAAAGTTTACATTTTTTTTTCAATATTTCTTACTTATTTTTTGCAAAAAGTTGTGAAAAATCTATTCACTTTAATACAAGTCGAATAAAATGATAAAAACCTCGCAAAAATTGAAAAAAGTTATTTTTTACAAGGTTTTTATCATTTTATTTTTATCATATATTTATTTCAGAAATATTCGAAAAAAAATGTAAACTTCAAGCAACCATGACCTAAAATCATTTTTTAAAAAATGATTTTAGGTCATGGTTGCTTGAAGATTTTAGACTCATAACATAGTCAGGAATCTACCGGCCAAGTTTCTGCTGCTAGCTCTGGTACACCCTGTATATACCAGGTTATATATAACGGATTTTGTAGATTCGATAAATTACAAAAGTCTTATCAGATTTCGATCAATTTTTGGTGGATTTCTCCGCTATTCCGCCATCTTTGGGGAGATATATAGATATATAGACATATTATGATATATATATATATATATATATATATATATATATATATATATATATATATATATATATATATCTATATATTATACATATATATATACGAGTAGCTTGTTGGTCTTGTGGTTAGGACACTGGCTCGTGAGCCAAAGGTGGTGGCGGGTTCGATCCTCAATCCAAGACTAGCAAGGTTAGTCCTATCTTGTAGTATACAAGCGCTTAGCTTAGTTTGAAAATAGTAAGAATATTGATGTGACACGTATTCCGTGTTCACATCTCTATTTTAAAAAAAAAAAAAAAAAAAAAAAAAAAAAAAAAAAAAAAAAAAAAAAAAAAAAATATAATGGGGAAAATAGAGGGACTATAAACATAACAAAATATTATTGGTAGGACATTTCACTCCATTCTTCATATACACTTGTTCAAGTCATCAAGTAGAAAACAAATTGTATTTTTGGTTGGCTAATACGTAAATGTATTTCTCTGAATCAGTTCAAAATGTTTAATTGAATAACCCTCGAGAAGCAACTACAAATGTCACGAAGATTCTAGAAACTTTTCACGACTATTATCAATAATCCCCCTCCCCGCGCCATTCTAAAATATACGTAAGACAAAATTAACATAACAGGTTAAAAAGTCTCAACACGAAACATAATATTATTGATTTCGTGTACCTGGATAAAATTAATAACAATCTAATCGAGTACACTGATAATCACTCATAATAAGAAGAAAAAGAAATGAAGAATGCAATCAAATATTTGGGAATAATCATAGACTCTAATTATTAAGTAACTAAAATAAGTTGAATATACAACTTGAAAAATTGCGAGAAAGATTCTTGGGAAGAACGAGACAAAAATTGACTCATAAATAGACACAGTAATTTATAAAGCAATATGTGCTCCTCATTTTCAACATTAACATTAAGTAATGAAAGATGCTTCTAAAAATTCCAAATTCAACAAAATATTTTTTTAACATGAGAATCATTCTTAAGAGGTATACAATACCTACTCTAAAATTAATGAGCTGTCAACAGATATAAATTGGCTCACCATGAAACATGACTAAAGCTAAATACAATGATTTTATACTTCAAAAATAAAATTGCATATACCTAACACAAATATTTATGGACATATTACAAATTACAAGAAATACAAACACAAAAACACGTATAATAATAATAATTATTATTAACAGAATTCTAGATACCTATGACACTGCCTTTGCAGATCTCGATATTTTAAATTTAAGTTATGAGAAGTTTACGAAATCCCTTACGTATAAACTCGCGCGATGACTTTTTTCTTCCCACACATGTGAACACAAAAACACGAACACATAAAAATTCACAAATACACACACTCACACAAACTCACTATTTGACATTTTGTTTTTTATCGATCCTGGTATAATATTATTGTATATATATGTGTTTTCTTGTAATTGTCCCAAGACTCTGTACATCAATTATTGTTTTTTTTTTCAAGATTGATTAGGTAATTATATGGCTGTAAGAAAACCAATAAATGAAAAAAAAGTTTTTAAAAAAAATAATAATAACAATTCCAAATAGAAAGAAAACAAATAATATATATTACAAAGGACTTAATGAATACCAGAGAATGTTAAAAAATAGAAAAATCAACATGTTCAAGAATAAATGCAGGCGTCGGATCACAGAAGAAAACTATAATTATTATACAGGGTGTAACAGAGCTAGTCCACAATACTTTACATGTGAATTCCTGCATCGATTATGAGTTGCAAATGTTTGAGCAGGAGGAGGAGGAGATATGTGACATCAAAGTTTACATTTTTTTCTATATGTCTGACATATTTTTTGCAAAACGTTGGGCTATCATTACAGTAACTTATATATAAAATGAAAAATTCATTATACCAATTGGAAAACATTCCAATTGTAATTTTTTAGGGTTTTTATTATTTTATTTAACTTTTATTGAAACGAATAAATTTTTCGTAATCGATATAAGTTACTGTGATGATACTTCAACGTTTTGTAAAAAGAAAAGTCAGAAATATTGAAAAAAAAATGTAAATTTTGATATTGCATGGTTGCTTGAACATTTTCGACATCAATGCAGGAATCCACCTGTAAAGTATTGTGGACTAGCTCTGTTACACTATGTATAAGTAAGTTAATGATAAAATAATGACGTATTATTGACTAAATAATGACAAACAACTTCAGAGTGAAACTTCATATAATGACCAGACCATGAAGGAAGAAGGAAATAGCGTACTTAATTACATTTCACGATTGTGTACACGGTATCTATAATGACAATAACACGATAAATGAGTTGGACACATTCTCCGATTTATTACTAAGCTATAAAAAACTTTAACACGACATTTTTTCTTGAAACTATTTTGAATGTGTCGGTGCAAAATATTTGTCGCAATTATTTATATGCGATTGTTCCTATATGTACCTACGTTCATAAGTATCATGCATTCATGTACGAATTTACTTACTACTTACCACCGCACCGTTTTCCGCGGGGGTAAGCAGAGAGGATAGAGCGCCACACTCTAGTGTCCTGACACACAACTCTCGCCTCATCCACATTTATACATCTTCGCATACAAGCTCGACGACTTTATCCTATAATCCTAATAGAACCTTCCTCCAGGACCTGGTTAATCTGGTCGTGCCACGTCTTTCGCGGTCGTCCTCTCTTTCTGGTGTCGTCAACACTTGCGTATTTTTCGTACCATTCTTTCCTTATTCATTCGCTCAACATTCCCAAACCCTCTGAGCGACCCTTTTTTCATTCTATCCATTATATTAAGATCAGCCTTACATTATTTGGTAATATCTTCATTCTTTACTCTATCACAAAAGGATTTGTACACATACGTCTAAGTGATCTCATGTCTACCGTAGTCAGTCTACTTTCGTTCCAGGCTTCACTTCCTTGCATCAGTGTCGGTACCAGAATCCCATTGTGCGCCGCCGAAATTATTGCATTCAAAACACCGTTCACCCTGCAGTCACCCTCCTCCGGATATCTTTCTCAACCTTCCCTCTTCTATCTTCCCAAATATACAAACTCCATATAGCCCTTTGTTTAATTTAACTTTCACAAAAGATTTGGTAACACCCACTTTAGACCCCGCCCCCTCTCACTCTCTTTCGTTAGATTCCTGAATGTTATGTAGGCTAGTAGTGCATGCTTGTCTCTGACAAGATTAACACGCATGTGATCAATATTGGTGAAAGTTTAACAATACTATGGTTGGGGTGTATAGTGTTGCGAACATAGTAGTGTAGTGTTGGTCCTGACGAAGAGACGGGTATGTCTCGAAGCCGGTAGACCTTAAATCTGGTAGTGGTTTTTACTAAGTTAACTAAAATTCTGTACGAATGAGCTATTTACGTTTGACAACCACCGTTTTATATTATCATTGCCGTAAGCTTCGTATAGCTTGTAAGAATAGTTTGAAAATATGCAAACTGGTTTCGACACGATTCAATGTCAAACGCCGTTATCAAGTTTTATTACTTTTAAAAAATTCTGGCAGCAGGAATCTGGTTGCTTTTGTCTGCGTATGAAAATGCGTCTTTGCATATTTTTCTATTGATCCAATATTAATTAACGCAGTTGCAAGTTTTTCGTGTGTTTAAACAGCCGCCATTCTGAAAATTAATAGCGGATCAAGCTGGCTGACGAATTACCCGAAATATTTACCGGCCAATTTTTTTACAAAAGTTTGATCGAAGTCTGATGAAAAACGTGAGAGCTATCGCGTCTACAATTTTTTTAAATATTTTATGCACATATTATGTTTGTAAATAAGTTTTAACGAAACGTGATATTGAGTTCTCCCGGTCACGATCGGAGAAATAGCATTTGTTGTCAAACGGTACTGGAGATACCATTTAACTGGGATACTGGGGTCCACTTCTCTACAAAGCTTTGTTTTAGAACCCAACATATCCTTAATCTCCGCTATGGGGATCGTCCACTTGAGACTACCTTCTCCTCTTCTGGAGACAGTGCAGCAACAACCAGACACCGAGGAAAGACAACCACGTATTGCATGATTCGAACATCCAACCGTTCGAAGCTCGACGCTCCCCTTGGTAATTAGATTTTTAAAAAATCGATTATTTTTATTATTATTATTAAGTATTAATAATTCTATTTGAAATTTTCGATTTAGTTATTTGAAATGATGTGTAAAACTTTTGTTTTATGGTGTATTTACTTTGGTATGTCCCGCCTCTGACTACACGTAACCCCTTAATTATTGATTTCTCACAATTGGCTATTTTGAAGCCCTCTGAGATTCTAAGAAGAATGAAGTTTAATAGAAAAGTCAGTTTTCTCGATTTGCAGTCGATTTATACTGTTGATAAAACAGGTGTTATTTATTTAGTTAATATTTCATCATCACTCGTGACTCATGAGCCAACAATAGGTTTTAATCAATATTAAACCGTTTAAAGTGTTGAGGAATTTTACAATTGTTTACTTTAAGAAGTTCATGCCGATTTTGTTTTGAAATTAATATTTATTTAAGAATTCAAACTTTTATAAGACAATGATAAAGGAATTATTGCAGCTGCGTATTTTTACAAAATTTAAAAAAAAAACTGATTTATTATTAGATATTTGAAGAGTGATTCACGTCTGGATTGAGAAAAGATCGCCTTAAATACACAATAATACGGCGGCTGAGTCATTGTGCGCGACATAGATACCTAATTAAAAAATAACCGGGCCGATGATAGTCGACTACTTTCGCGTTTTTAAATTCCATCATGACATGACATGAGGAAGGAATTATTTTTTTAAATAAACGTTTACATAAAGGTCAAACTATATTGTACTAACTGCAAGCCCCCGCTACGCATGCATGTAAATTTAACATGTTTATAATATAAAGGAGATATAATATATAGAAATAAAATTAATTAATTGAAAATGACGTGAAAAATACCATTGCAGTACACAATCGCATCCCAAAACAGGTTCGAGCAAAGCTCTCAAGGGCGCGCACGAGTCCCTGACGGTCATCTTAAATATCTTTATCGAACACATTTAACCAGTTTGGAATTAATTTTACAAACAGGCACTTCCACCAATACGGACTACAATAGTATGTGTAGATTGATACTATAATTGAGAAAATGCAATCATCTAGCTACTTTGTCCACGGCAATTCTTGACGTCAGTACCTATGTGATTACGGACCGCGGATTTTTATAGTTTAATAATCATTCTTTCAGATTGCAATAACTATTCTACGACAAGACTGCTCGCGCACAATCAATGTGCACCTAATCAATCAACTTGATATATTATTTTTATTTAAAACGTTAGTAGTATCTAGAAAGGGATCTGTATATAAAAAAAACAATGACACATCCAGCCGCGTAAGCGGATGTAAGAGTTTTCACTTTCGCAGTGTGATAATTTTGCTAATTCATATATCCGCTAGGTGAAAATTTCCCCAATAATGTTGGACGAATGTTGAAGTTCTTGGATTTTAGGCGATATTTTCACTCATTCCAGAAATATTTTCGTTTAAACGAACACGACGATCGTGCTCGTGCATTGGTGTCTCGCCATCAAGACGCTAAAAAGAATTTTCCGAATCGTAGTTACAACAGATAAAGCGAATTTTCATAAAACGTTTGCAAGATTTAATTTACCTTGTCTCTATATGTATCTTTTAGGTTAGACAGTCGGAAAACGCTTAATTGAACTCCCTGAGTAAACAATGTGACAGGAATAATGATGGAATCAACTCACCCAGGATGGTGGTGGCCATCACGGCTCGCAGTTGAGGAGTGCCGCACTGACAGCTGTAGGCGTAGTTGAGGTGAATGAGGAACTCGCTCATGCTGCCTCCGCAGGCCTCCAGCAGCAGCAAGAAGCACAACACGCCTGCCCTGAACACAGTCATCACTCTCGGATGATTATTTAACTCAAATAATATAAGCTAATAATGTACGCGCACTCCGCACTGGTTCTGTGGTGCTCTATCCTCGCAGAGAACACGACTGAAGGATGGTCCTCGTCGAGTTCCTTATCAACACTTCCCCGCGCTCTTTTCGGACGGCTTAATTCTACATACTGGCGGAAAAACTTTTATTTATACAAAACAATATGCAAATGGAGGGGGGATTCAGGGCTGCCAAAACATAAAACCGCGTTAATTATTTTGTCGTAAATATAATGTATCTTCATAATTATATGTTACGTTAATTAAGTATATGGAATAGTCATAACATATCGTTGAATATTGGAATATTCAATATTACCTACATACATTATGATTGTAACTTAAGTTAATTTTATGTTTGAAATTGTACATTTCTCTGATTTAAACATTTTAAAAAATGTGTCACGTAATTTTATTTATAATATGCTTTTTTAAGCTTGTGCTATTGCAATGTACTTGCGTTCTACTTTAAATTATTATTATTTTTTGTATTTTGATATTGCTATATACCTACTTGCTTTCTACTTTACTTTTTTTTGTATTTCTTAGGCATTCACTATGTAACCATTTCTAGACATTTTGTTTGAAGCGTTCATTTTATGTACACTTGTTACTTAGCCATAATAATACCAATTCGCCACAGATTTTCGACACGTCCGTGTCATTTACATGCATTGTTTAAACTTACCTTTTTGTTTATGTTGTCATTACTTTATATTGTTATTCTTTATATACTTGACCTATATATTTCTTAGTAATTGTACATTGTGCTTGACATGCATTATTTTTTTATAAAAGCAGTGAAGAGCCTTAATAAATAAATTAATATAATTAAAAAATTCGAGGAAATAATGTAAGACCAGAATGTCACGAGACCTTTAAAAAGTTTCGTACAAACTATTGCCCGCTGCACTGTCAGTTATTATATAGGTATATGATAGCGATTGTATGATTGTATTAATATTAAGACAAACGAGCCACATTATAGCAGAAATCTATATAGGTACATGTTATATTTTTAAAATTAAAAATATTAGTTTATCGAGTCTCGGCTGAAAAGTTTTTACCATTTATACTCCCTAACAAACGTTGGTACCTATATACATATATCAAGACTTTTTTGTTAGTTGTTCTTGTGCGTGAACGAATGAATACGTAATGGCCCGTGCACACGATATAAGATATACAGATTTAGGTGAGTAAAATCTCGAAACCATGAACACATTTTATTTTTTGACAAAAACCTCAAAGCTGCGTGCACAGGGATCAATTTGATAGCGGGACTCGACATGTTTGCATAACCGCTGGAGCCATATATAATTTTTATACTTAATAAATATTTATTCTAAAAAATTAGACAAACTGAAAGCCTTAAATTACTCATCACCAAATGCTGAACCGATCATCAATAATGAATCAATGGAGGGACATTTGATGTACAACAAGTGTGAGGTGCGGCGGAAGACGGTGACTCTCCGAGGCCTGGTTTCCAAAGGAAAACCTCTTCCGTTAACAGGGTCCATTATCGGCGGAGTTGGAGATTTCGTTAGCAGCCCAAGCGAAGCGCACTCAACACAATACGTAATTAATGAATGGCACGTTATGAATAGTCTTCTTACCGACCGTGCAAAAGTGAAGACCTAAATATGACCCAAAGCTGGACCCACAGGCCTAGCCACCCATTCTCAGGACAACAACATTGTTATAATTGGTGATTGTTATCCCGATACAAAATAAATTGGGCGTACAGTGAGAACAAGAAGAATATTACGATGCTCAGGAAGAAAGTCTTCCTAAGCATATCTCGTAATATTCCAATCATTATAATTAACATAATATTAACATAATATCATTCAGATTTTAATATTTCATAATATTCTGCCAGATAAACATTTAATTTCGATTTATTCTTTCAAATGTATTGATACACGCACCTGGGGGATGTAAACGAAAATCCCGTACCTGTGTCTATTTCTCAGAAGCCATTAAACCCGGCCGCACTGTAAAATTGCCCGGCTTCCCAAAGGTGCATATTTCCAGTGAATTTGGCTGCCGAGAGCTTCGCCTAGCAACAGCGAATAAACAGTTGATCGCTAATCCATCCCCTTTAGACTCTTCGGAAGGCTCCAATAGTCCTCGCCTTACTAGCAGGTGTCAGGGAGGGATTCCTGGCGAACCTGGGAAGCGATATCGCCGCCGCAGTCGAGTGTTCTCCTGCCGGGCCGTATCAAGTCGAGCTTACGTGAAGCTCGAGTCTCTTCGAGTATTTATCTTCGAGAAGTCTCTTCGCCATCGCCAAGAGCCTCCGCCGAATCTGTGAAGTGAGATCCAGAATTCCGCCTTAATTATTATTTTGTGACTAAGCCAGAGACCTAAGTGCTTGTGCTAATTGAATTTTATATTCTGTGTGCTCTTTTATATTTCGACTATCTATATTTCTGTGTATTGCTGTATATTTCTACTGTTTGTATTTCTATGTTTTCTTTGTATTTTTGACTGTAAATAAATTGCTGTAAAAAAAGAAACTTTTCAGTTATTTCCACGCCTTTGTCGCTTGCACACATTAACTTGAATCGAATCACTCCGTTTCAATATGTTTGAATCAAGGTCATGCTTATTGTTCTCACTGCACGCCCCTGCTACCTATACTTAAAACATCTGCTCTTGATTTATTTTTTATCCAAAAGCAATTTTGCATATTTGATTATTTTTAATTTTTTTATTAAACTATTATTATAATAGATTTGACGATCACTTTCCTATAATCACATATTTTCTCATCGCCTTCTATTTGATAATTCTCTGTAAAATATAAAATTAAAATCTGTAAAATGATAATATTTTTATAATAGTGGAAATATCGGCTTTAATTTAATATTTAGATGAAGAAATTAGTAGAGGTGAGTGAAACAAACTGATTTCTAACAAAATTCAAATAATATTCGTTACATTTATTGTTTATGATATCCACAGCGTCAAAATTGACGAAGTGTATAAATACGGTTCAAGCCATGATTCTAAACATACCACAACCTGTTGAAAATAACTCCATAATACCTCCATAAGTCCCGTATTTTTTGTATTTATGTATGTATGTAGCCGGCCGTCAATTGTCAACTTTAATTTCTGCCGCACAGCCCTGATTCGATTTTGTTTTAACAATGGAGATTAGCGCCACGCGTGCCTCGCGAGATTAACATGCACTTAATCGTCAGCGTGGCTTCCATGCTCTCCTGTACAGGTAAAACAAACGTTTTAAAATCACTTACAGTCATATTTTCTATCTAAAATGACCCATTGTGCTATATCCTTGAACAGACCAAAAGGCATACGTACGGCCGTATTTTGAAATACGCTATACATATTGCTATTTCTATATCTAGACAGTTCTTATGTATGCCGCCAATTTTGACGTTTTAAGTTTGACAGGTTTGAAATTAATGAATTCAATTAATCAAAAAGCTCTAAAACGCAAACAAACGTTGAGTTATTCACAATTATGACGCATTTTAGAAAAACCCTCATGTGGTAGGTATTTTTTTTAATATACGATGTAGTCCGCTACAGTCGAATGTTTAAACCGAACTCATTTGCAATATTTCTGGTTGCTATGGCGATTATTCTCCAACATGAATCACGAAATATTATAATCGATCATAGACCGTCGGGTCGTCCAGATCGAGAATGTTACTCTTCGGAACGGAACCATCTTTAGAAGGTATGAACACTTTCTGCATTATCGACACCGTTTATACTTGCGTAAACCTCCTTATATCAAACTTTCCCGACGTCCAATCAATCTGGATGTGAAAATTCTAAGCTACTATGGAGAAAATCGGCATTCCTTCCTTTTTTTATCATCGGAGTTTCGTTTATAATTTAGACGTTTTATTATACATTTCAATGAATACTTAAACTGGCAAAGAAATTGCATTTCGTAATTGTTGTTGAAGGCTCGCTTTTTGTATTCAGTAGGTAAATGTCTGAAGTGGCCAAATATAATCCGACCACACTCAACCGAGTTTTGGTTTTTGATATGATTTTGCGAGATAATTTTTTTTTAACGTGCTCAATCTGTGTCTATTACGTCATCACGACCGTTACAAATAGTGCTATAATTTAGAGAGCCACTACCTCTAGGTGAATTTATTATTTCGCGTGAGTCGTTACCGATAGGATACAGAAAGTCGACCGTCTTATAATTTCCCTTTAAGGAAAGGGAAATCCAAGGGGGAACTCATTCAAATGCACAACGTCACTAAAAAAATGTACAAAAATACAATTTTTTCGCCATAAATCGTGACTAACCACGACGACGATAAACTTTGTGTAACATTAGATATCGTGTAGGTACGAATACCTATGTCTTCGCGAACTTCGCGAATTTCGTCTTATTTTGCCGTATTTTTTTCTTCTAGCACTTCTGTCGTTATGGAACGTTGGATATTATTATTTCGTTTGCAGTGCATTCAAAAAGTTGAATACTTGACGAACCATTGCCTGATATTATTCAGCCAGGATGTCATCTTCCAGCGCCTCCTCTGCTCCTGCAGGATCTGGTACTATTCCAGAAGTCTCGTGATGTTTTTATTGTTCTTTTCTTTTTAATTTTTTAAAATATTGCACACAGAATATTATTATTACAAATTACAAACAAATCTGTTGGTGAAAGGAACAACCGAACGAGTCAATAAAATAGTGTTTTGAGTTAAGTATGCAGAGTTGTTCTCTAGATACATATCTAATGAGAAAAAAGTAGATGAGACAGAAAATAAAATAAAATGCGATTATTTTTTAATTTTTTGAAAAAGGACGATTAACATTATCAATTATTTGAAAAATTTGGCAAGTGACAACGACTTTAGTCAACTTGGTTCAACATTCTTGTGCAAAAAATATAATTACTGGTGCAAACATTACATAAAAATCACAAAGGCTTTAAGAGGTATTTCATAAACAGACGAAATTCAAAAATTTTGTTTTGGCTCTCCTGAGAATCTGCATTTTTTTTTACTTATTCGGCTGTTCCCACAGAATTAGAGACATTGACACATTCAATTTAGATGAGAAACCATCTCTCGGGTTTAAATATTGTACTTATTACGTATTGCAGTAGGTACAGCGTCAAATACAAAACTAACAACCCTCATCGGATAAGTTTTTACTATTATTACTATCCCTCACAAACCCTTACACGGAAATATTAATAACAAGAAAACACTTTGTATATTGAATTGTCAACATGTTTCGGGGTAAATGGTCCCATCATCAGGGTACATACTACAACGTATAGTAAAAATACAACATCCTAAAATTCAGTTCACTTCTGAAATTGGAGAAAATACACTGAACTTCCTAGACATCACGATTTCAACAGAACAAGGAAATTTTATTTTTAAAATATACCGAAAAGACTCATACACAGACACAGTCATACACGCAGACTCTACACATTAGCGAAGGGAAAAACTTCATTTCAAAATGAAGACTACAACACACACACGTTCACCAGTTTGAAGACTACAAAGTGTACACTACAATTGTAGTAAAAACTACTTGAAGTGAAGTAATTGTAGTGAAGTATGTAATTGAAGTGAATTGTGGAGTATTTTTTCCCAAATAAAAATTTGGCGAGCTAAAAAAAAAAAAAAAAAAGAAGGTCGCCAGCGTTCGATTTCTTCGTTCGATTCCAAAAAAATTTCAAACCATGGGGGGGGGGGTGTTACAAATTCCAGAGATTTCTTCGTTTACTTACATCAACTTCCCAAAAATTTTTCAAACCATGGGGGGGGGGTTGTTACAGATTCCAGAAATTTCTTCATATATCTACATCAACTTTCCAAAAATTTCACGTAAAAAATACACTATTTAAAATGTGTTTCTCATAATTTCGATAACTTTGAAGTGTATGTACTTTGTAGTGTTCGCTTTGAAATGAAGTGTACTATTTGAAGTTTATACTTTCAATAACTTTGATGTTTGTAGTTTGTAGTGTGCACTACACATCAAAGTGTGCGAAGTGTGCACTTCAATGTAGTGTAGTACTACATTGTAGCAGTGAGTACAGAGCGGACCCATCACTACTACACATCCCGCAGAAGGCCGCATTTAATTCAATGATTCATAGATTAATCTCCATACCATTATCACCAGAGGGCTATAAGACGGAAGTAAAAACAATTCTCAAAATCGCAACTAACAACGGGTACAAAGAAAAAACAATAATAAATAAAATTAAAAAGAAAGAAAAAGATACACTAATTCAAAAATACATATACTACAAACCAAAAGAAAACATGAACACAGAAAAACCGTGGAGAAGAATTTTATATACAGGAAAACTCACCACAGACCTTCTTAATTTATGTGAAGAAAGAAAGTTCAGACCCGCGTTCTACACAGACAACCCATTAAGAAATACATTTTCAATAATAAAACTAAAATAGAACATCTGCCAATCATGCTATATAGGACAAACCGGAAGAAAAATAAAAACGCGAATAGATTAACATTTTAAAGTGATAAAAAATTTCAATATTAATTCAGAGATGGCAGACCATGTGAGATCAGAGGGATATCACTTCAAGTATGATGACGTGGAGGTGTTGCATGTATGCAAAAAAGGAAAGAAATTGGACATCTTGGAAAATATAGAAATTCATCTAAATAATGATAAGGCCTTAAGCATACAAACACCACTTATTACATCCCCCCTTCTAACCATACTAGCCCCTCCCAGCAACCACTTTCACTTTCCGCCTGCCCCTCCCCCGCTCCCGACAACTCCCGCCCCTATGTAGTAGATAAAATGTCTTCTAGTCTTAAGTTAGTATATTACTGAAGATGATGCAGTAAGCATCGAAAACGTTTTAATTAATTTGTTTAATTAAACTGTCATTGTGTGAAGTAAACAACGTTTTGTTCTATTCATAGGTATTTACAATGAACTTCCACAAAGTTAATCACGAAAATTTCGAAATATTATTATCAGCTTGTACAGCAAAAAATAGTGAAAAAGTTAATAAATTTTAGACTAAACGACAGATTACTTTCATTAAAAATACAAATTCTAAACAGGTGTATGTATCTATAGACATTAACCAAAACAAAAAGTAAATATATGGGAGATGAGTAACCAATTAAGAACTAATGTGAAAACAAATTTAAAAGGTACTTTATGCAAAAACGATATGGATATTTATAATTTGCTGTTAACACATTTTGTAATTTTTAATTTTTTAAATTTATCCAACCATCCAGGCACTTGCAGTTAGTACATTGAAGCATGACTTTTACATAAACGTATATTTTGGGAAAAAATATAAAATAAATATTCATCTAACAATATTTAAATATGAATAATATGATAATAATTGTGATAGAAATATTACAAGATATTCGTTTTATTTCGATTTTTTTTCAAAATTTATGTTTACGTAATCGTAATAGTCGTACTTCAATGTTCCCACTGCATGCCCCCGCAACTATCCTTTATTAGTATCAAAAGAATGATTTGTTACCAAAAGTGAATAGAAACCTCAGAATAGTTGTTGCTATTTAAACCTCTTGTGTAAGTGCTCAATTATTTAACAAATTATGAAATAAAACACTGAACTTTGTTTTATTCCACTATTTTATATTTGAGACTTGTTACACTACACGTTTCTGAAACATCCGTTTCCTTCTTCAGGTGAGTTGAGACTGAAGTATGTGGGAGTGGTTGTCTGATGTGTGGGTTGTGGATTCAGTAGATGTGGAGGGGGTATCTAGGTGGTGGGAGATCGGGAACATTGTAAGAAGGGGTGATGTGAAGGGTTATACTTGATTATTGATTATGTTATTTGTTGTGTTTAGGTTTTTATGAATTTCAAGTGTTTCTAAATTATTTTGTTTTAGACCGTACGTCTGTTTATGTAGGATGTGTATTTTTGTATAGTTGAATGTGTGATTATTTTCTTTGATTAGCATATTCCGAAAAAATATGATCTGTGAGGCACCTTTTGTGTTCTTAGAAACAAGATTTAAAGAACACAAAAGGTGCCTCACAAATTATAATTTTTCAGAATATGCTAATCATATTATAGAAAATAAACACATTCAACATTCAAAGTGTGTGAGTAAGGGCTCCATGCCGAGTGTGTGCCTTATGTCAGCACTTCTCACTCTGTCTATCAGTGTGACTCTCGCTACTCCTCTTAGAAAACTCAACTCGGCAGCCTGGATCTTTGCTCTCACTCTCTCCGTCAGGATCCAAAGATGGCCATACATGAGGGTGGGCCTGTACACAGATTTGAAAACAGTCAGTTTTGTCTTGACATTTTGCAGCTCCTCCCACTTTATTCTGGAGCCGCCACTTTTTATTGGGCCCCTGCACAAAATGTTCGCACTTCACTTTGCAAGCAAGGAGGAAATGATCGGTGCCTAGTTCAACTCCTCTCTTCACTCGTAACTCAGTGGTAGATTTCCTTATTCCGGGCGCCGCTATATAGAGGTCGATTTGAGACGGTCTCATTTCGTTACTCCTTCTCTGGAACCATGTGAATTTGTGTATTTCTTTGCTCTGAAATGTGGTGTTCATCAAGATATCAATTATGAATATCTCCTTAGTTATTTGCAACTATTAAACTTGTCTGTGAGACGTACCGTGACAGACCTAATATTTCTGTATAAGATCATAAATAGCATGATTGATTGCCCCCTGATTGTTAGTCTGATCGACATATATGCCCCATCGAGGTCATCAAGACACAGTGCATTATTCTATTATAGTGGAAATGTCAGAACTAATGCATTAGCAAACTCTATAATCCCTAGACTACACTCATTAGGGAATGAAAATGCAGAGGCGGCCGAAATTTTTGCTGATAATATAACTGAGATTAGGACAAAGTTGATACAATTCTTTACATCTCAATGGATAATAAATTTTTATTTTTCTTCTTACTACTTAAACTTTTCTTTTTAATTTACACAAATCTATAAGATGTACTTGAACCTTTTAACTGTGTATCTGTCTTATGTTATTTTATATTTTGTAATAGCCCATAAGGGCGTTAAATAAATAAATTAAAAATTATTGTAATAATAAATAAAAAATTAAATTAAAACATATTTGCAGTCTAAAAACAAAAACCTTTAAGGGCTACTAAAGTACGAAGAATAATTGGGATAATAATATCGGTTGATATTTTTTAATGAAACGTGTACAACTATGCGCGCGGTCGTGATGTACCGTCACGTATTTAATTAATGAACATGCATTCATGGATACCGAGATTTCAAGATCCTCACTCGAACAGTCCTTCTTGGAGCCGGTTTATTTCCATATTTTCGTGCCAAGTTTCTATGAAAGCAACTCCTCTTTCTCGCGCAAACGAAACTATGCACTAACATGGCTACGTTTCTGGAAAAAGAACCCCGAGGTAGGCCCTGTTCCTCGTTGCGCTGTGGCCTCTGCCGCATTTGTACCTCAATTTGCCCGATATTAACTGTCATGGCCAGAATCCTTGATCCTGACAGGTCGAGTACGCAGAAGATCTACGATTGACACCCGCATAAATCTTCCAGTCCCATTGATCGCCATCGAACCCTCGATCGTAAGTCATATCAATCCAATGTATCGTATTGGAACACTGGCGGGAAAGCCCTAAGGATTAAATTGGCTTAGTATGCGTTGCAGCCTCTTACAAAAATTTTTTTTTTTTGCTTATATTGTCGTAAAATCTTCTTGTAAGCAATTATAATACTAGTATTATGGCAAACATTTTTTGCTACATTTGTTGAATACATTTGGCAAACTATTAACACGTCCAATATACTCGTATGTAGCATATTGGTCCAAATGTATTCAACAAATGTAGCATATAGCTATTCAGGTTATGCAGTACAGGAAAATAGAATTGAAAGCGTCCAAAACAGATTCCTAAGATACCTAGACCTCCGTTCATTTAGATCTCATTTAAGCAATGAAGACTCTGCGAAGTTTTTTAACATGCAGACCCTAAGGGCCGGTTGTTTCAAGTTGGATTAAAGTAAGCGTTCTTTTAAAGCATAGATTTTTACGTTCTCCACCAATCAGACGATCCGTTTTCGTCAAAATCTATGCTTTGATCGACCGCTTACTTTGACCGAACTTGAAACAACCGGGCCTAACTCGTTGAAGAAACATAGCTGACGCGGTGGTGCTATTCAAAATAACTCACAATCTAGTTGATAGTCCGGAACTTCTTCAACGAATATCTTACCATATCCCAACTCGCAATAACAGACATTCACCTACTTTTCATCTCCCCTTTTGTAAGACCAACTCAAAACAAAACTCCTTTATGTACAAATTCATTTAACACAAACTATCACCACATTGACATTTTCAACTCAACAATAAGAAACATAAAACAAACAATATCTACACTACCGCACCCAAACTAATTCGTACATTATATCTTCCCTTCTGCTCCCGTCCCACATTCCCCTCCACCCTCTCCACTCGCTATTAAAGTAAGTTAAAGTAAATTACTATATTCAGTGGAAAATTTGTAATTGGCATAATTTTAACGACCATTATTTCATATTTGTTAAGATTGTTGTTTTGCTGTTAATTTTCCCTAAAATAAAATAAATAAATAAATAGCTACATTTGTTGAATACATTTGGCAAACTATTAACACGTCCAATATACTCGTACGTAGCATATTGGTCCCGATATAGATCCTGTCGCCACTCCTGATTCGGTGGAGACATGTATATAAAAAGTTATTAAATAAATAAATAAAAATATTCAATTAATTTGCGAGTGATAATTATCAATTGAAAAACGTGAAATGAGGCTGTGTCATTGGGTGGTATTGGGGTGGCGGAGCCCGGAATACCCTCGCCATTGTATTAGGGAGGATTCGGCCCTTGGCCTTGGTGAGATTACCGTGGGCCTGGTGACGAGGACGTTGTCTCCATCGACGAGATCACAAATCGCGCCTTCGGGATGACCGATGAACCGAGTGTCGACGCTCAGCAAATTGTTTACACTCGGTAATTCAGGCGTTCGGTGGAAAACTACTGGCATCAGGACTCGGGTACTGCATTTGGTACATATTACTTTCTGCATTTTTAACCCCCCAAATTAACTTTTCCCCACATTAGAAAGTAGCTTCCCCAAATAAATAGTAAGTTTTTTATTATTATATTTACTTGAATAACTTTGTCCTGACATTATTATTGTTAATATACAGAACAGACTTTGGTTTAAAACACTATTTATTGAATAATCGACGTGTTTCGGGGCCAATGGTCCCTTCATCGGGACTACTGAAAAATCAAATTGGAAGTATAGTCATTTTAAAAAACTCTAAATAAATATATAAGGGAATTGAATAACTAAATAATTTGATTTAGTTCCTAAACCTTGAGAGTTTTTTTTGAGAAAGTCGTAATCCATTGACGGCCTTACAAGTATATCCTGTTCGGTTTGATGAGGTACTAATTATAATAGTTTAGATCGACGAAAACAGTACACGTTTTTTTGACACGGCTATATTCACACATCGCAGAAGTTGAAAGATTTTACCCAGCTTCATAATGTTTTAGCATCCAGCATGGATGTAAGTACCTACATCGAGCATTTCCTTTAAGTTTTTAATTGGAATTAAGTCTATAAATCACAACCAAAAATATTTCTAAAATTTAAGGAATTTTCCAAAAACTTCCCGAACCTAGACACGTGAGACGATCCATTCAAGTCAGTTTAATTTTGTCTTTATCATTTTCTTTCCTCGTTCACGTTAGAATTGGCCTCAACCAGATGAGACACAGCTCGTAATGCATCCACACAAGTCTGGGTCCTGGGCCGCCCTACCAGCTGACTCTAGGAAGTCTTCAGTCACCTTCCTTCACTGTGGTACTCTTTTAGGGTTTCTTCATCTCATAGTTGTGCCCAGGATGATCATCTTTTCTAGGTTATTACTTTGAAGCATAATGTAGCCGAAATACAGGCATACGGGATGGACAAACATAAGTTTTCGTACTTTTGAAAATTCGAATAAAAAAAAACGAACGTTTATTTCGCTCTCTTGTCACTTGCGTGACGATTGAGAAGATCATTTCTTAAAAATAATGTCGTGTAAATGTCCACTTTTGGAGAATGGAGAGACCACTTCGGCTTGTTGTCATTCCCGTTCAAATGAAAATTGGCTCACTCAGAGAACAAAATGTTGTTGAAATTGGCGAACCACTCGAACATTGACTCGACGAATCTTTTTCGTGAAATCCAAGCACTGAATTTTAAATCTTGCACTTATGGCTTGGACCTTACACGGTTAAGTCATGTTTCAAAAGTCAACGCAAAGTTGATCTTGGTGTAGCCATAGCCGCACAAGAGCGTTGTTTAGTGTTGAACCGGTCTCTTCGAACTTCCTGAATGACGATTTAGTTAAATTAACAGTCGGACACTTATTAATACTGTGTTAACGTTAGTGAGCGTGAAAGAGGCGTTGAACAATCACATAAGAATCATAGTAGTATGTTTTACGTAGAACACGCGTTATTCCCCCGTAAAGCAATCCATCGCGACTAATTTTCCAAGGTCCAAATTCCCATGCGCCTACTTTTCACGGTTTTCATGTAGAAGCGATTCACAAAGTGCAAACACTAACGGCCAACCCTGATGTGGTTGGATTTGTCGCAGAATTGAGGCATTCCTGCGTCGTGCTGTCCTTCATTTTTCTCCAGCAGAACATTTCGAAAGCGTCTATCTCGCTTGTCGCTATTGCGGACATTATATACGTAAAGGTTGAGTGTAAACTAACACAATTTTATTTAGGTCTCTTTCTTTTCATATTATGGTAAGTTTGTTTATACTCAGTTGTTTAAAACTACATGGATACGATTTGGAATTTTTTGCCTTCCGTTCGTGATCAGCGCCCGCAAATAAATAGCCTCTTGAACAACCTCGCATCCTGCTACCGGGAAATTTTGCGGTGACGCATAAAGCATGTTAAATGAATAAGTCATCGCTTCTTCCTCATCGTGCGCGCAATCCTGATCGCTGTAATCCTAGGATCAATATGGAATTTCGTTCATAAGTTTCCATTTCTTCCGGTCACGAGTCATGTTGACCGCAGAACTCAAAAAGAACCTCTTAAGAATAAAAAAGAAAGATAAGTTTATTGGTTTTCCTCAATTGACCCTTCTGAGTTTCTTGAGACTTTCGACGTTCTCCCTGGTGACACCTTTCGGTGATCGTTATTTCAGGAGCACAGAGATATTTTCACGCCGCGTGGTCCACATGAGATGAGTTCCTAACATCCATCTCCGGCACGACATTTCGAAGTATCCAGCGTGTTCCTTTCTTTATTCCTTAATGTCCATGCTTCACACAGTACACAGAGCTACACAGAACAGGTACGTAGATAAGTACTAGACATTTCATTAAATTTTGCTTATTTTCAGAATACACCGATTTCTCCATATTTTCTCTAGACTAGATATCGTTTACTTTATCAATCCAATTCGTCTTATGATTTCTGCTGAACACCCTTCATTTTTTAAATGAAGATCCTCTGGGTAAGTAAGTATATAGTATTTAGAGAGCTTCTACGTAAATAGCGCGTAGAGAGCCTCTAGGTATACAGCGTATAGAACCTCTAGGCATATAACGTGTAGAGAACCTCTAGATATATGTACACATGTACCTACAGCGTATAGAGAGCCTCTAGGTATATATAGCGTAAAGAGAGTCTCTAGGCATATATCGTGTAGAGCCTCTATGTATACAGTGAAAAGAGAACCTTTAGGTATAGTTAAGGTGAATTACAGAAGTCTCACAGAGACGAAGCTGTTTATGTGAGAAAACGTGTATGGAAGTCTTTTATATGATGGCCCAGGGCAGTACGAGTATGAGCTGGCTTATGTGACCACTCTACACATTGCAACATTCACCAATTCCACCGTGAGAACATCCACACATTCTCAAAAATTTTAAAGTTATATATTATTATGTTTCAAATCCAGGAACCTTCTGTATATTTGATTGGACTATGCTAGAGACATCTATCATCTTGATTAGTATACAACGATTTCGCAGCTAGTAATGATACCTTTATATTTTCAAAATTATAAATAAAATTTTTCAATCGTAGTCCTTTAGGGACCATATCCACGGAAGAGGTTTTTAACAGATTTTCGACTAATATTCTTTAGATAGAACTCTCGCTTTTCGCGGTTCCTATGGACACATCATGTGACAGAAATTCGCCGTCTTGTACCTCGCTTCAAATCTCAGTCCATTAACCATTGATGTTTCGTTCATCGGTTTGGTTTATTTAAATTCCCCCAGCAGCACTTTAATCGAAACAAATATTTGTAATTTAAAGTTTTCAGTTTGTCAAATTTTTCAGAATAAATACCCGTAGATATTTATAGTTTCAGGTACCCTTTCGTGCACACGTCGCGTCGAGTCTCGCTATCAGACCGAACGTCGTGCGCGCGGGTTTGATTCTTTCTACCAATCTCAAGTTGTACCTACCTACGTGAAGAGTGAAGAGAGGCGCGATATAACGAATCATCGAGTGTACGCGGGTATACGAAAGCTGAGAGATGTCTTTGAGGAGTCTCATGAGAGCAAAATCCACGCCTCATAAATTGTCTCGAGACGAAAATCTATTACAAGCTCAGAGTATATACAAACAATAGAGACCATATTATTTAGAAACTTTTGTATTTTGTATTATTTGCACGTAAATACACAATTATTATCGAAAATACGGAAAACAAACCTGACAGCCCGCAGCCATTATGCCCTCATCCTTTGCAATGAGGGCAAGAGAACGCTTACAAAGCAATTAAAGACGTACCCGACTTGGTGATCTTTTTTGTCCCTTTTTCTCTTATGTGTTACTATATTGTTAAAAATGAGTAAGCTCTATTTTACCACGCGTACAAGTTTGATAAAATGTTTAGTTATCCCTCTGTGGATTGTATATAGATTACACGTCTCTCGCGTGCCACGGGTCGCTAGGTAGGTAACGACGGTAGTAGAATCTAGTTCCGAAGTTAAAACAATTGGTATTCGAGAGAAGAACGTTTGGTGGCCCCGCAGATTAATATGCTGCGCAATACGATGTAATTTTGAGAAATGGAAGCGGTGTTCAGCGCCTTTGCCAAGTTCGGAGACGCGCGGAGTGACGGCACCAGGATCACGCTCACCAACAGCGACAAGTGGATGAAGCAGGCGGGAATCATCGACGGCAAGACGATCACCACCACCGACACGGGGATCTGCTTTAACAAATTCAAGTACCTATTTATTTATTCACTTTTGAGTAGCATTCAGTATTTTCTATTACTTCCAGGTACAGTTGCCGGCAAACTTCTTGAAATTCTTATTGGGGGATATTGGGGGAATGCGCAGAAGACAAAATTTGGGTCTCGTTGGTAGAATGGTACATGCGCAAACTTCCCCCCACTACGCCGTAAAATTTCAAGATGTTTGCCGGCTACTGTATAGCGTGAACTGCTTCTTCATATGGAGGAAAGCAATTTGGCGGATGACGCATAAAATAAGACGATGATAACGATGAAGAATGTTCTTAGGTTTTCACAGCCACTCAGAATCTTCTGGGATAATATACCGCCTTTCTGGCCGCTCTGATGGCCAGAAAGGTCGTAAAAACACGGCATAATACCCCAGAAAACAAACCAGAAGATGATAACGATGTTGACGATATTAATATAATTATATAACTCACTTGTCGAGGATAGAACGCGATGCGGCGTTATTATTAATAAATAAATAAATAAATATAACTTTATTCCGGAATGTGAGGAGGTTCGTGTAATCCCACACATTCCATATAAAAGTGGGTACATACATTAAAATATTATATAAAATAAAAGAGAAATAAGAAAATCATGTAAAATAGAGGAGAAAACAAGTATCAGTATTAAAAGAGAAGAAAAAAAATAAAAAAAAAACAAGAAAAAAGTATAATATTAGGTCCTTACATATGAAATTGACGTTTAGTATGGGAGGAACATAAAGCCGATTTTTTTTTATAATAATATTTTTATTTAATCAAAGTATGTACCATTGCTATCTATGCACTTTTGCCATCTCATAGGTAGTTCATCGATCCCTTTACTAAAAAAAACATTCGGACGGGAATCAATAAAATCTTTGAAGGCGGTTTGGACTGCCCCATTGGAGTTGAATTTTTTCCTTTGCAAGAAGTTATCCAATTTTCGAAAAAAATGGTAATCTGTTGGGGCAAGGTCCGAAGAGTACGGTGGATGTCTTAGACATTCCAATTGAAGCTCCTCTAATTTGGTAGCCGTCTGTTGTGCAGTGTGTGGTCTAGCGTTATCATGAAGCAGCAGTGGCCTAGAGCGATTAACCCGCCTCGGTTGTTTAGCAGCTATCTTTTCCATCATGGTTTGCAGTTGCTGACAATAGACATCTGCCGTAATCGTCTGGCCAGATTTAAGATTTAAAATCCCTTCATTATTGTGCCGGTTGAGTAATGCAACGCAGCAGTCAACGCGCGTTTGTTGATTTGCTTCACTCAATTCGTGAGGTACCCACCTTTCAAGCTTTTTCACCTTACCAATTTGCTTCAAGTGGATTAAAACAGTTTTATCACTAACACCGCAGCCTGCAGCTAACTCGGATGTGGTTTGCGATGGATCCGCTTCCACAATAGCCTTCAATTCTTCATTATCAACTTTGGTCTCCGGCCGTCCACGGGGCTTGTTCGGCAGGTCGAAATTTCCAGAACGAAAACGTTGGAACCAAAAACGCACTGTGTTTTCTTTTGCGGCACCGTCGCCATACACATCATTAATCCTTCGAGCCGTTTCTGCAGCACTGGTGCCACGGTGGAACTCGTACTCGTAAATAACGCGATCTTTCAAGTTTTTCATTTTGTAAACTGAGTGACGCAAAGAAAAAAAACAATTGAGGAAAAAACAAATGAATTATAATTTTCAAAACACAAATACATGAGTAAATAGCTGTATAAATTTGGATTTGGAATTCCTAACCAAAGAGAAGATATTTGAGATCAAATTTGCCAGTACGGCAAAACATCAATTTCATATGTAAGGACCTAATATTAGTATTAACATGAAGAAAAGTCATAGAAATATATCGTATAATAGCGGCTTTAGCGAGCGATGGCAAGTCGATTATGAGGGGCCAGTACCTTTCTCCAGTGTGCATCGATGCTGGATGCTGGAGTAAGGCAGGCTTCCAGGATAAGGATATTTCCGGAGAAATTAATGTAAGAAGGAAAAAAATGACGACGACGATGATCATATTAATATGTATGTATTGTTCTATCCTCGACGAAAATTATAAATGTAAAAGAAACAGAAAAAATCCAATGCTGATGATACATGTATGTATGATACATAATAATTGAGCGAGAAGAAGAAATATCCAATTTTTATCCAAAAAATAAATATACAGGGAAAGCATTATATTCCTGCCTTGATTGTGAGTCGAAAATGTTCAAGCAGCCATTCAATAGTCATAGAGATGTATGACATCTAAGTTTGCATTTTTTTTTCAATATATCTGACTTATTTTTTGCAAAACTATCATTACAGTCATTTATGAAAAATTCGTTTGTTTCAATACAATATTAAATAAAATGATAAAAACTCTGCAGAAATTCCAATTGGATTTGGAAGGTTTTTTTTATTTTATTTGGCTTGTCTTAAAGGGAATGAATTGTTCAAAATCGGAGGAGTCGTCTTCATTCAAACATTATATCGAGGGTATACTAACAGAAGGCATTAAGTTAAAAAGTGTTCTACGGACGAGTGACTAGATATAATAAGGGGAAATGAAATTGGATAATACGTGTGTGAAATATTCTAGAAACATTTAGTGACTGAGAATTTAAGAATAGTGCTCTAATAAAGTTTGTGTCCAGTGACTTTTTGCGCAATAAATAAGTTTAAATTGTTTTAGTGTTTCATTTGCCTCCCACAGCCACGTCCCGTGACACTACTTTACAGGTAGATTTTTAAATTATGAGTCAAAAATGTTCAAGCAAAAAAAATGCTTATATAATAGTTATGGAGCAAGCACATTATAATTATCTCAATATTTCTAACTTATCTTCCGTAAAATGTTGGACTATTTTGAAAGTAACTTATACTGAATGTAAAAAATCATTCGCTTTTACACAAATTAATTTAAATGATAAATACGGTCTGTAGGGTTTTAATAATTTTATTTTACTTGCAAATGAAAGCAAATATTTTTTTTTATGTTCAATATAAGTTATCTAAGGTTTTGTGGAAGAAAAATCAGAAATATAAAAAAAAGATCCAAATTTTGAAATGTATTGAAATTAGGATATTGTTACTGCAACTTTTTGGACTCATAATTTAGGC
This sequence comes from Agrypnia vestita, assembly GCA_016648135.1. Taxonomy (NCBI): domain Eukaryota; kingdom Metazoa; phylum Arthropoda; class Insecta; order Trichoptera; family Phryganeidae; genus Agrypnia; species Agrypnia vestita. Next base: position 202,682 of record JADDOH010000536.1, read on the forward strand.
AGGTTAAGTATTGTGGACTAGCTCTATTACACCCCGTATATGTGAGTCAAATAAATTCGGTTCAACTCTACAATTGATTCTTTTCAGCATGGTTTTCATGCAACATTTCACGTAATATGCTATTGCATATTGCACAGTGATGGGTATACTATTGTATACCCATCACTGATCGATACAAACTTCGCAGGACGAAAACCATGAATTTTCCGGAATTCATCAAGTACGTGGAAGAGTTAGCCAAGGAAAAGAAGAAGAATGTGGATGAATTGCAGAAGAAGCTGCTGGAGAGCGGAGCTCCCGGTGTGGCCAAGGGAGCGACGGTTTGAATCCTCACTTCACTAACCTTATTCATGACACAGTCCATTTTCATCCTTTATTCATTACTGATGAAATATTCAGCCTCGGTTGTATTCTACTGCTTTAAGGATATTTAAAGTAGAAATTCAATTGCTAAAATGAATCTGATATTGATAAAGTTTTGGGCGTTGTTAAGGTACTAAATAAACAGGATCCAGATTAATAAGCCTAACTGTTCTGCAAATTCTTGAATGTGCGTGGTTCAAATTCAACTAAGGGCTTTCAGTTGATATCTATCAACGGAAGAAAGACGCCTACGGGCTTCTTACTTTCTTCTTAGATACAAAACTTTGGAACCACTATCACACCATTTTTTAACAATACCAACACCAAAAGCACTGATTAGTTTATGAGTATCTGCTGCTTTACCAATCATTTTGAACTGTTAAAAAAATTGCTTACTGTGTATTTTCACTAGCCCAATTCTAATAATTATCATATATAACAATAATTTGCATAATTCCAGCATATCTAATAATTATCGCATGTTATCCCAGCATGAAATACCTATTATTTTCAACATCAATTTTTGGACATAGTATAATGTTATACGTAGGCATTCATGCATTTTCACAATTCAATTAAAAAAGGTCAAGATTTTGTGAACAATTTTGATGAAATTTGATCTTTGGATTTATAGTGAACTTGAATCTTTCAATTGATCTCCTTGATAATGACATTTTCAAGATACAACACTTTACATGGAAATTATTGATTAATATTTTATAAATAAAAATTTATTTTAATAAATCTCTGGTAGGGACGATAGGGAGGTCATATCTTCTGCACTACAATTGAAAATTTGAGGGATTAATGACAGAATAATTCAAAATTATATTTTCAAATAACCTAAATAATTGGAAATTATTTTTATGCCGTAATAAAGGTCATACCTTATATAAATGTGGTGGAGATACATAAAATCAAACTGTTTTTTTACAATTAAAAACTGGTCATAATAAGGTTTGACATTATTTTAACTGTTTATTTTTGGTACAGTTATTTGGGAATTTTATCTGATTGCATTGATATTTGGTAACTAAGATATTGTTGTTGTCTAGTATCGATGGCTGCCTATTGAGTTGCTAAATATCAGTTGCCAATCACCGGGGAAATCAGATGCAAATCTCAAATAACTATTAGTGTGTCACCGATAAAATACCATCACTCTTATGGTGGTCAATCTGGGTGGAATGGTGTACGTTACATTGTGTAAAGTGATCACTTAAACCAGCCATATGAAACCCAAAAGACTTGTGTATCTACTCTCCCATATAAATAGCTCTGTTTCTGTAAGACATCTATAATATACAGTGGGTGGCCAAATTATTAGGGACAGTGCTCAGATTTTACTTTTTTCTAGTTTAACAGCATTTATCACACAGATAATTGGTTGTAAGTCTAAAATATATTTTTTATTTACTAGGGTGTGTTATAGAGATCATAAAAACAACAAGTTTTGTATGCAAAACTATTGTATATTTTTCTTATAAGTGTTCATGTGAATTAATAGAATTCTAATAAAAATAATCTCAGCATTAAGTGATTCCACCCCTTACTGCAATTATGGCTTCTATGCGTCGGGGCATACTCTTTATACAGACATCAGCATTTTGTTGGAGTTCGGGGTTGTGATGCCATTTTCTGATGAGTGTTTCAATCAACTGTCGCTTGGTGGTGATCACTTGCTTGGCGACTGTCCATTTGGTGAGCTCCCACGTGTTCTCTATAGGGTTCATGTCTGGTGAGTTCCCTGGCCAGGGAAAAAAAGTATTTTTTTTTCAACCAGGAATGCAGTCACACTCCTAGCTTTGTGTAAAGGTGATGAATCATGCATAAAAATTTACTCTCCATAACCAGGGAACCATTCTTCGAGCTATGGTAGTAGGCGAGTTTTTTGTACTCTCTTGTACTGGTCTTGCCTCATGGTCCCTTCTACGATGTATAGGCGCCCCATGCCCTTCGTTGAGATAATAGACCACACCATGACACTAACCGTGTGTTTAACCCGCTCAACAAGACAGTCTGGATGGAACTGCTCTCCAGGGCGTCGTTCGACGAATGAACTTTTATCGACCAAAATCTGAAACGCCGATTCGTCGGAGAATAATACCTCTAAAATATTAAAATTATCACAAAGATTCATTATTAACAAACAGGATAATTAAAAAAATTATACTTAATCGACTCTAGTCTTCAACAGTCATGTTTTGATATTGTTTGGTCTATTACAGTCGCTTCTTCTTCATGGCTTCGGTGAGGCGTGGTTTTTTGATAGGCCGACGACCAATCAAGTTCTCTTCGGCTAGCCGCCTGCGGACCGTCCTTTCTGAAACTTTCATTCCTTCGTCGTTCATCATCGTAGTCACACGGTCAACACTCTTCTTACGATTTTCGAGGCAAATATCCCTGATTTTACTATCGGTACGATGAGTGGTAATCCTTTTTCTGCCACATTTTCCCATTCGGCCTGCTTCCAGGGGTTGGTTTTGATCGATTTTAATTTTTATACGGTAGACGACAGACTTCAAAACATCCGAAATAGTTGCTATGTCTCTCTAGAAATGTGAATAATGAAGTAATAATGTCTGCCTGTCTCTACATTTTTTTGGGGATGTGTTTGAAGTCTTACCCATGCTAAAAAAAAGCATTTTTTAGGTGATCACGGTATATTGTAAAAAAATTGAAATTCATTCGTAAAATTCAGCAAATACAATGCAAATGTAAATATAACTTACGTTTTAATTATTTCGGATGAAAAAACTTGGAAAATATAATTTTAAAATATTTTAAACCACTTTCTTACACCGGTAATTTTCAACAAGCATTAACCAATTGAGAGATAACATCACTTAAGTCAAAAATAACGCAGGTTTTCAGTATTGCCACTTACAAAAACTGAAAATCATGATACCAGCAGCAATATCAAATAAAACAACCACATGAAAATCTATTCGTTTTGCTCGTAAAATGGTTTATACAGAAATTACATAAATATGAGCACTGTCC